>JANRMT010062841.1:18643704-18667034 GCA_026402145.1 Polypterus bichir lapradei
TTATATTATATTATATTATATTATATTATATTATATTATATTATATTTGATAGAACTTTATTTGTTTCAAGGAGGAAATTTGGATTTTTTAGAGAAGCTTAAATATAAATATATATATAGGGTGGTCCAGTGTGACAGATAGGGGGCGCTATCACTCCCTTGTACCCTTGTCCAAGACGTCAGACACCAGGTAAAAGTCCAATAATCTTTTTTATTTGGACAAATACAGTGCACAAGCACCCTCCTCTCCACAATACTCATTAAATTCACACAAATACACAATAATAATTACTCCTCCACTCCCAGACGCATTTCCACCCTTCCAACAAGCTCAGCTCAACGTCTGGGGATTTTCCATAGTCCTTTATAGTCCCTGACCTGGAAGTGTTTCCAATCCTTCAGTCCATGATTCCTTATCACTTCCGGGTCAGATAAAAAGTCCTTTTCTTCATCCCGGAAGTACGTCACTTCTGCTGTCACTTTGCCTATGACGCACTTCCGGGTTATAGGGCACATATGACTCTCTGGGCCTCCCTGCAACGTCCTCTGTTGGCCCCTGGGGTATCCAGCAGGTTTGTAGGGGATAACTCCATAGTCCATGATTCCCTGCTGGTATCCGGGGCACCTCCATGCTGCAGGGAGAGCTCCATCTGGCAGCCTGGGGGTATTGGCCGTGATGACAAGCCAGCCATAGACCACACCAGATCTAATTATGCTATAACTTATTATAACTTATTAAGTTTATTACATAGAAAATCACCCGAAAAATCCCGGACCATCGAGAAGTGTGCGAACTGACGACATGAACAATCATCTTCGCGCTGAACTGGAATCGTTCTCGCATAAATCAAAGTCATCCAGATGAATTGGATCTGCATAATTAGATAAAACATATATACTGTATATACTGTAAATATTGCAACAAACACGAATTGCTAAAAAGAAAGAAAATGTCGGACTTAACTAACAATAGCAGAGTAGTTCCAGTCACAGTGAGGCACTATACAAACATATTAATCTTGTTATAAAGGAGCCCCAGCCATGTTTCCTGACGCACTTCTGCTGAATGATTCATTGATTGAAAGTCTTTATTGTTGGTGTGTCAGAGAGAGGATGAGCAGCATTGATCATAATGGCACTCAGTTTTGTCTTCACTCTCTTCATCTCTACTACCTCTAGAGGTTGTTAGTCCCATAACCAAGCCTACCTTCTTAAACAGCTTGTTGATTCGTCGGGCCTCTCTTAAACTGATGTTACTGGGCCAGCACACCATAGTGTATAAAATAACACTGGCCATCATGGAGTTGTAGAAAATTTAAAGGATGTCACTACTCACATTAACACTTATATACATGGGACTTTCAGGAAACACTATTACATACCTTGGATCTTTAGTGACCCGAAAAATCAAGCCAGAAATAACCATTACTGTGCAAACCTTTATTGAATGCCTCTTTCCTGAACACTACACATTAGCTGCAACTGCCATGTCCCACTCGAACCAAGAGTCATCAATAGTCATATATAAGGATGAGCTGGGCAATGAGGACACATAACACTAGGACGTTACCAAAGACTAGATCAGAATGCACCATTCAGACCAACAAATCTCACCAGTCCTACCTACTTAAGTCGAGTTCTACTCTCTTCCACACTTGTTGGTCAATTATTCCATGTGTCTATGGCCCTCTGTGTGAAGAAAAACTTCCTAATGTTGGTGTGAAATTTACCCATAACTGTGTCCCCGTGTTCTTGATGAAGAAATCACTGTTTGAATATAATTAACTAATTCCCTACATAGTTTTAAAAACTTCAATCATGTTCATTAAGAGTGTCTGCAATATACCGTATATATTGAGGTTTTCAAAGAGAATGACAGGTCATGAGAAAGAAAAAGGTTGTGGCGCCAATCTGACCATCTTCATTTATTTCCAAATAATGAGAAAAAATAAACAAGCGCACAATGGCATCAAAACTATAACAAAAGATTGCCTGCTTGTGATCTGGGCAATGTAGTTCTATTAGGTAATAGTGGAGTTCCATCTTGAAGAGACGCCTCTTCTTCTGGGTGGTGGAGCTTTTATGGCCCAGGGGCAGGGTCAGTTGCCCTCCCTGGGCGGTTTCTTGGTTCTATGGGGGAAAAAGATGACAACATAACGGCAGCACCCCATCTCGGCCTGTGGTGGGTCTACATACCTGGGAGGAACTCGGAGGGTTGCCCTATGTTGCACATGTGTGACACAATTTATTTGTATTTATTTATATTTATATATATACTGTAAATCATGTCACACATGTGTGTCAGAGGGTCACCCCTTATAATTGCTGGAAAAAATGTAGCCAAAAAAAGTCACAAAGACAAGAATAACAGCTAATGCTGCAATATATCGTCTTCTTCATACAAGGTCTTTTTAGACACTGAGCTGCTGGTGACGATGTCCTATTTAATTCAACCCTGAAGGAAGTGGGGGGGTTGAGGGATGCAAAACCAGAAGTGATGTCACAGTTCTTCATGAAAAGGATCTGAGGTTGAAGAGAAACAAGAGGCATTAGGAGTCGGTGCCAATCCCTGACCTGGAGTGAAAGATAATAAGCACTGAAGTTGTCTCCCATTTGCACGTGTGTGGCATATATATATAGTGGCCAGATGCAGAAATGACAGGTCATAAAAAAAATGATGGGTCATCCCATTTAATAAGGTGAGTCCAAACAAAAAATACATCTTTTGGGTTCAATAAACAGCCCACTTGGGCAAAATAAGCACAAAAGTTAAATCTATCTTCCATAGAATTCAGGGTCAGTCACTGAAACTCCATCTGGCGATCTGCTCAGCCTGCAAATGATTCCTTGTTTGGGTCAGCTGGGCTTCTTATATTACACAGACTGGAAAGGGTGGTGCTCAGTGCCCTCACAGGGTGGCTTCACAGTGCTGCAGAGAGAGAAGCGGAAGAGAATTTTGATGCCATTGTCCCCTCTCACCCCAGCGGGTCATCACATACTTTGTTTGAGCCTGTCAGTAGATCTTTGGACATGGATGCATGACTATATATAAGTCATATATATTGTATATAGGTCTTCTCCTTAATTATTCCATCCCCTTATTTGCCCATGATACATGTTAAGCTTACTGAACTATGGTTACTTGGATTTGTCTGATCACCTTTTATATATAACAGGATAATATTTGTTATTTTCCAGTGTTTAGGAAATTCCCCAGTGTGTAGTGAATTTCAACACATATGAACAAGGGTTTATGTATCCTCCTTATTTTGGATATTTTGATCAAGGTTTAAAGGACGAATACTCAGGAATTTAGCACAAGTGCTTAAGTAAAAATGTATGCATTCAAGCATTACTCATGTAATTATAGCATTAACTTTATACTTCTCATTATAAATTTCAGAAGGCCTCTACTTCCCAATTTTGTAAGATTTCAAAAGTTTTACTCAAACATGATGGAATAAAATAAACCTAAAAAGCAGGTGTTCCATAGTTGTTAAGTTGTCTATAAATACAAAACAAAGAGGCAAAGAAAATCGCCATCTATGGTATTCAATGTTGAAAAATCTTTCTACTACTGTATGTAATGAAACGCTAATATCTATGTGTGTGTGTGTGTGTGTGTGTGTGTGTGTGTGTGTGTGGTCTCTCTGAGCAATCTAATTGGTCATTTTGGCTTGTGTCTGATTGCTCTGTTGTGCTGTGGTTGCTCAAACAAATGTGATTAAGACGGTAGGCACCAGGCAAGAGAGGTCGACACACACATGAAGAAAGTGAGGAAAGGCTTAGGAGAAATGTTGAAAGTTGCCTTCAAACATGGAAGTATTACCAAGAATATGAGTGACGTTTTCACACCAAGCACATCTGCCGTGGGTGGTAGTCAAAAACAAGACAGTACACGAGCAATACGCCTCAAAATGACAGAGTCCGGGAACACGACTGAGAGAAGAAGAGCTGCCCAAGATGGGCTGAGACACAAGAGGATGCCAAAGAAAGGCCTACGACAAACGCTGAGGGTACATGTAAAGCAACAGATACGAAAAATCAAATATTTTTACATTTATTACAGGTAACATAGCTAGTATTTAATATTTAGATTGCATCAACTATCTCAAATTTTAAAATTCTTAACAGATAATTGAAGCTGGTTTTCAAGTTGTGAATTTTGTGTAAAAGTGAAGGCTGCTTAAAACCTTTCAGAAATAAAACTAACACCCAACAAAAGAATTAACAGGAAAGCCAGCAAATATAACTATCTGAAAGTGAATCTGACCACCCGCTGATAGAAAATAGTAAATATTTAATGAGAAAATGTGCCGTTAAATGCTGTAAATAAACTAGCCAGAATAAAAACATTGGCTGGGAAACCTGAGTGCAGTGTCAGTAAACCAATGCACAAGACACAGATTGTGTTAGATTTGATGTGTATATTTCCAACGAGGCTTTAAGGAATAATTTTTAAAAAGCATAAAAATATTATAGAATTTCCAGTTACAGTTCCTGTTACAGGGACATGACATTTCTCTTACTTGCTGACTGTGAATAAAAACTAAGTAACACCAACCTCATTAAGCAGATGTGAGAGGTAACCGTCTCAGCCTTCTGATTGAGAATAGTCTTCTTGGAGAAATACTTAATTTGGAAGAAAATTCTTAATTATACAGTAATAGTTCTTAATTGTTATACAATGGATTAAGAAAATATTCAGACCCCTTCACTTTCTGCACATTTTATTGTGCTGTAGATTTCATTTTAAATGATTAAATTTCCCATTTTTGCCCACCAATCTACACTCAATTACCCATTATGACAAACTGAAACGTTTTCAGAAAGGTTTGGAAACATATTAAAAATCAAAAACTGAAATCTTTCATTCATTTAAATATTCAGATCCTTATCTCAGTACTTTGTAGAAGCCTCCTTGTCAGCAATTTCAGCTTTGATTCTTTTTATTTAAGTCTCTACACGATTTGCACACCTGGATTTGGGATTTTTCTTCTGTTCTTCCTGACTAGATTGGATTGGGAAGCATCTGTAAACTGACATTTTCAGGTCTCTCCATACATGTTCTATGGGGTTTAAGTCTGGGCTTTGACCTATGTCAAATGTCTATGACCCTCGGGGACTTGCCTAGAAGTCACTCGAGCATTGCCCGTGTTCATCAGGTCATTCTTCTTCTTCTTCTTTCTGCTGCTCCCGTTAGAGGTTGTCACAGCAGATCATCTTCTTCCATATCTTTCTGTCCTCTGTATTTTGTTCTGTTAGACCAATCACCTGCATGTCCTCTCTCATCACATCCATAAACCTTCTCTTAGGCCTTCCTATTTTTCTCTTGCCTGGCAGTTCTATCCTTAGCATTCTTCTCCCAATATACCCAGCATCTCTCCTCTGCATATGTCCAAACCAGCGCAATCTCACCTCTCTGACTTTGTCTCCCAACCATCCAACTTGAGCTGACCCTCTAATGTCCTCATTCCTAATCCTGTCCATCCTCATCACATCCAATGCAAATCTTAACATCTTTAACTCTGCCACCTCCAGCTCTGTCTCCTGCTTTCTGGTCAGTGCCACCGTCTCCAACCCATATAACATAGCTGGTCTCACCACCGTCCTGTAGACCTTCCCTTTCACTCTTGCTGATATCTATCTGTCACAAATCACTCCTGACTTCTCCACCCATTCCACCATGCCTGCACTCTCTTTTTCACTTCTCTTCCACAATCCCCATTACTCTGTACTGTTGATCCCAAGTATTTAAACTCATCCACCTTCACCACCTCTACTCCCTGCATCCTCAACACTCCACTGACCTCCCTCTCATTCACACACATGTATTCTGTCTTGTTCCTACTGATGTTCATTCCTCTCCTCTCTAGAGCATATCTCCATCTCTCCAGGGTCTCCTCAACCTGCTCCCTACTATCACTACAGATCACAATGTCATCAGCAAACATCTGTCAACCTGTCCATCACCACTGCAAATAAGAAAGGGCTCAGAGACGATCCCTGATGTAATCCCGCCTCCACCTTGAATGCATCCGTCACTCCTACCGCAGAGTGTCACACTTCTCTCGTACATATCCTGCACAACTCTTACGTACTTCTCTGCCACTCCCAACTTCCTCATACAATACCACAGCTCCTCTTGAGTCACCATGTCATATGCTTTCTCCAGGTCCACAAAGACACAATGCAGCTCCTTCTGGCCTTCTCTATACTTCTCCATCAACACCCTCAGAGCAAACTTCACATCTGTAGTGTTCTTTCTTGGCATGAAACCATATTGCTGCTCACTAATCATCACTTCACTTCTTAACCTAGCTTCCACTACTCTTTCCCATAACTTCATGATGTGGATCATCAATTTTATCCCCCTGTAGTTACTACAGTTCTGCACATCCCCCTTATTCTTAAATATCAGCACCAGTACACTTCTTCTCTACTCCTCAGGCATCCTCTCACTTTCCAAGATTCCATTAAACAATCTGGTTAAAAACTCCACTGCCATCTCTCCTAAACACCTCCATGCTTCCAAATTGTTGAGCTTAAATTGAACTATCATCCCAGTCTGAGGTTGTGTGCAGTCTGATGCAGGTTTTCTTCAAGGACCTCTCTGTATTTAGCTGCATTTTTCTGTTCCTCAATTCTGGCAAATATCCCTGCCCTGCTGATGAGAAGCATTTCCAAAGCATGATGCGGCTGCCACTACAGGGGATGTAGGCAGGTGATGAGCAGTTCCTAGTGTCCGCTAGGGTATCCTTCAATAAGGGCGCGTAAATAAAGGTGAGCTTCAAAAGGGCGACCTCAATTGGGCGCAGCGAATAAAGGCAAACGCAACAAAATTATTACAGAAAATTTATTAGATAAAGGCAATGATTGAACGTATTAAAAGGCGAAAGCAAGAATATTAAAACATCCAATTAATTAATGCATGAACTTCTAATGAACTATTTCTAAAGCTCCCTATATTTTGTTGTTTTTTTTGAACGAAATATTTGAACTAAATTATCTACGAACGCCTTTATTCGCCGCGCCCAATTGAGGTCGCCCTTTTGAAGCTCACCTTTTTGTGCGCGCCCTTATTGAATAGAGCCGTCCGCTAGACATAGTCCTTGGAGTTCTGCCCAAAGAATACAATTTTTGCCTCATGAGATGTGAGAATCTATTTGCTGATGCTCTCAGAGTCCAGGCTGGCAGTTACATTCCTTGTACTCAAGAGTGGCTTCCGTCTAGCCACCCTAACATAAAATGCCTGATTGATGGAATGCAACTGAGATCGATGTTCTTACAGCAGGTTCACTCATATAAATAGAGGCCTTACAAAGCTTTGTTAGAGTAATCATTGGGCTCTTGGTCACCTCCATGACCAAGGCCCTTCTTGCCCCATTTATCAGTCTGGCAGGATGGACAACTCTAGGAAGAATCCTATTAGTGCGGCCACTGTGCTACTAGAAACACTCAAAGCTTTAAAACTGGTTTTACACTTCATCACAATTTGATCGCAGAGGTCTACAGAGAGCTACTTCGTCTTCATGGCTTGGTTTTTGCCCTGAAATATGCTGTGAATTGTGGGACCTGCTATACACAGGTACGAGTGGGCCTTTCTACATAATGTCCTTTCAATTTAAAGTGAAAGAGGTAGAATCCAATCAAATTCTAGAAACATCTCCAGGAGAATTAAAGCAAATAGGATGCACCTGAGCATGACTTGGAGTGCCACAGCAAAAGATCTGAACACTCATATGAATGGGAGATTTCAGTTTTGAATCTATAGATATAAAAGGCAAAGCCCTCACTGAGTCATCTCTCTGATCTAATTCTCCCACTTTCCATATAGGTGGGAAGCTGAAATTTCGCATGCTCATTCCTTACAGTGAAAAGTTGGGTATGTTTCATGTCCTATTGCAACACCCAAAGGGGGGAAATGGGTGTACCCTCTAAACTGTATATATAGATAGGGGAAACCCGTCCTCACTATTTCTGCGACTCCCAATATACATAGGAAGCCCAAATTGCCCATGCTCATCCTTTACACTGTACTTACAAACGTTAAGTATGTTTAATTTCATAACCAACTTTCGAAAATAACGTTTTCTTTTTGGTGGTTCTCACAGTTATGCAGTAAGGAACTTTCAAAACTCGAAACTGACCTCTCCTTTTGGTGGTTTCTTTCCTTATTTCCATTAACAGATGATTTATTTCATGGCAGAGACGCACAAGGGCTGCCCCCGGTCCACCTTCCTTTTTCTGCACGGCTGCTGTCTGCGCACCTACCATGTGGTTGGCTCTCTGCCTATATACATTAACGACATCCCACGCTCATGTGCCTTCTCACTCACTTCCTTATTTTCCTCAGCTGTTCGTCGTGCTCACTGCTCCCTTCTTCTTTACTTCACCGCTTCAAGGGTGGAAGGACTGCTCATTCTTCTTTCAGGCTACCTCTAAACTTCACCCATACTGATTCCAATTCAAACGCCTCCAATTTCCAGTAACGGTCTGCTTCGCTATGACAATAAATAAGGCACAGGGCCAGACTCTAAAAACGGTCGTCATTGACTTGACACAAGATGGCTTCTCACGTGGCCAGCTGTACGTTGCATACTCAAGACTAAGCTCATCAAACAGCTTGGTCATTTTACAGCCCGAGGGCAGAACTGCAAACGTCGTTTTACAAAGACATCCTTGCATCCTAAAAATGTGCATTTCTTATACACAGCATTTACAATCATAAATTAAACTCTTTACAAACATCAAATTCACTCTCAATACTAAAATAAGCCTGCGACAATTACATTGACAATCATGTTACGTTATTTTTAAAATGTGTCCTTTTCTTTTTCATAACTTCTTTAACACACTACTTCTCCGCTGCGAAGCGTGGGTATTTTGCTAGTCTTTTATAAATTTGCAAACCTTTCTGCAAACAATTTGTCATTATGGGTTATTGAGTGGGAAAAAGAAAGCAACTTTAGCCATTTTAAATTAAATATGCAACACAATGAAGTATGCAGAAAGTGAAGGGGTCTGAGATCTTCTTGAATGCAGTGTATGCGCTCATAAAAATGCCTCTTTATGTATTTTATCTGTCAACACCAAATAAATAAGTTAACATATTAACCATGTGCTGTCTTGTCTTGAAACACTCATGACACTATCATTTCTGAAAACCCCAGCGGAACTGTCACACCAACGCGTCTCGTATCCACAACTATGACATGTCCCAAGTCATTTTGATCTTTCGTCTTCCTAGTTCTCTGTTGAGTTGCAAACATGAATGATACACACGCATACCAACACACTGTCAATGGCTTTTCAGGCAAGGTCATAGGCAGGTGACCCTAATTAAGTGGTCACTTGGTGCATATCTTAGCAGGCACTCTGACCTGGGCGCTAAAGATATTGAACTGTGAGTCGCAAGTGTGTCGGTTCAGCCTGCAGAGTTGACCGAGGATGTGACCCTGAGCAAGTGACATAACCCGCCTTAGCAGCAACGGCGGGATATGAAAATAGGTGTGCCACGTACATGGGATTTGCAAGTTGTTTTGAATAAAAGAGGTATCCAAACACACTTGCAGATACATTTCAAATTGTGACTATTTTTAAAAGCATTTTTGGAAAACTGTGGTTGCAAGGAGTCTTCTTTGTGGTTTGGTGTCATTCTGACTGAAAAAGTAGGTAATTCCTTAATATATGTCTGTCCATATTGGACAGAATTGGTCAGTGTAGCATGGAAAGAGAGTTCATTTCGTGAATGATGTTAAAACGCTAGTGTGGATGGAGATAGTTTTCATTTAAAAAGCACCATTAAAAAAAGAAATGTAGCAGTGGGAACGTAGCTCAAGTCTTACCCATCTTTCCACAAGTAAAGGAATACAACACTACAGTTCTAATGTAAAATCATACACCCTGCCAGGTGGCAACAACTAAGATTTCTGTTGTTTAAAAAGAAAAAACAAATGTGCTGCAAAAAAGTAAGGATGTATTACAATAAATTAAAGCATTTTATATTTCCACCTTTACTTAGTTATGATGTGCTTTATCTTATCAAGTACTCAATTTTTTAGTTAAAATCAATAGAAGCCCACCGAATCTACAAGATAATTAAATGGGCAGGCTCAGGTATGGTACTTACTCTGGACCCCCAGGAGGTTTTAGCAAAGAAGAAAATGAAGGCAAAATTGAGGGCAATCCTCTCTCTGACACACAATTATTATTCAGTAGAAGTGTGTCAGGAAACGAGACGGGGGCTTCTTTATATCAATACACCTGCATAGTGCCTCACTAGGACTGGGACTGTCTAGTCAGAAGCTTTCTTTCTCTTGAATTGTTTTGGTTTTAAGTCATTCTGGTGGGTATTTTCCGTACGTCGCTTAAATCATCCGAGATCAGATGCCTGATCTTGAATGAGTTAATGCCGGTGAAGCTCATCCAGGATAAGTCGGTTTTTCAAACGCAGCCGTGTAGTACCGTAGATTAGTTTAGCTGGATCTAATCATCCGAGATGAATGCGCGCGCCCGCGCTGATTGAAAAGCCCATATATATTGAGTCTAGAAAACATGATCAGCAAGTCTTTGAAAGAAAGTCAAATGACGAAAGAACGGGCGCATTTTTTTTTCCACACAAGCGGAGCAGGACCTTTTATTCGGAGGATATGAAGAATTTCAAGATTTAATATGCACAAGGGGTAACACTGCAACAGCTACCCAAACCAGAAAAGACGGCTGGCAAAAAGTGGCCGATAAATTAAATGCTAAGTAGTGTGCATTGTACTTATTGAATGCAGCGTTTCATTTCCAATGTGTCAGATTAATTATTATTTAATATGTCATAATTCCAGATCAAACGTGAGCACAAGGAGAACATAGGAACAGGTTAAAGTGAAGTACAAGAATATACTTCAAACTGGTAAATATTGGTATATAACTATTTAAAGAATTGTTGACATAAAGAATCATATGTAATATAAAAAACATTAATTTTAAAGCTAATAAGAAAGCAGACAAGAAAAAAAACAGGTGGAGATCCACGCGGTCCAGACCTAACCCCTGCAGAAGAGTTGGCTCTCCAGCAAAATGCCCATCGCCCTGTTTCTGAGGGCATTTTTTTTTTGTTGCAGGGAATGTCAAATCCCTAGAACTTGTGTCTGACAAACGAGATATTGACGAAGGTCAAATATTTGATGAAGACACTGTGTTTGATTATTCATCAGGAGGAGAGGTACATTTTCCAAATAATGTTTGATCAAACTCCACTCTGATCAGTGCCATGTGCCCCAATCACATTTGAAAATCCTGGGTAATAAGAATGTTAGGCTGATAGTGAGATTCTTTATGGAACTGTGGGTGTTTTTGCCTGTGTGCCTGCAATGGCATGAAACGCCTCTTTTATGCTCTGCACATGCAGGTGTCCAGGAAACACTATGAAAACCCAAAGGAAATATTTCAGAGTCAAACAGACTTTACGAATTGCCTGGCAAACTGCACGTTTAGATAGATTTTCCGCATTGCCTACAGTATATAAAAAAGTGCCGCTTGCAAAAAACCTCAAAGCAATGCATAGTGTCTGTGTGGTTGTGAGAGCCCGACTTCACCTAGTTTGACTTCGAATATATGGTGCTAATAAATCTTTGAGGTACAATATACTCCCTCGGCTAAAGCGGTATCTTTCGAAAAGAATTTCCTCCGGGAGCAATAAAGGATCTTGCCGATTGCGCCAAACCCTCTCTATATGAAATTCTCTTCTTATAATTTGCGCACCGATATAAATTGGTTGCTCATTCATGAACGGCGAAGCTATGACTGAATGAATTCCACGCACGGACACTGATTAAGTGTGTGAGCTAATCCTTGTTTACATGGAAGAGACCTGCTCCGAGCAGGTTTGAGGATTTGGATGTGCTGCTATGACAACACATCCAGCAAGAGTTTTGAAAAACCGACAGATCCAGGATCAAGCCAAATCGTCAACAATTACATCTGATTAAACGAGTAATCCACATATGAAAAATACCCCCCTGCTGTGTGTTCAGACCATAGTGTGTGTGTTTGTATGTATATTTATTTTTCTATCTGTTTATTTATTTAAAGAGCGTCTTTAAAAAGTCAAATTTCCCCTTTGGGACAAATAAAGATCTGTCTATCTATCTGATTTTAAGAAATGCCTAACTTAAAGGCAGCAGGAGACAATATCCAAAAGGATTATAATGGTAATGGATGCTCAGTGTAAACTCTGAAATGAAGAGCCCCCCAACCCAATTTATGGTGACTGCAGTTTAATGGGGTACAGAACACTTAGAGAAGTTATCTCAAATGAGAGAAAATGGCAGACGGCAGAGTGTGCACAGGTTCAGCAGTTTGTAGAAGCACAAAGAATCTCAGTCCAAGGAGAATGAGTTTAAAAAATGATAAAACACAAAAGTGACAGGTAAAGACAAAGGAGAGGGCATTTTAAAATCAATTAACAGCTTGTAGGCTAAATTCAGATCAATTTATTTTTGTTTAACGTTCTTCATTGAGTCCAGGCTGAGAGTGCTATAACAAGTAAAAAAACAAATTACAAACTTTAGAAAAGACTTATTGCACATATATAAAACTACAGATTAGTTAAAATTCAATCTAAAAATAAACAGATTAATATAAAAGGATCCTAACAAAATATGTCCTTCAGTATTATCACTATAATATGACTAGTTGACATCAGTGGATACAAAAGCAAAAACTCCAGTTAGAAGCATCCCTGGAGAAAATAAAGCTTCTGGGGTCCGCGGTTGCTTAGAGCATAAAGTCAAAGACCAAGTTAGACATAGTCACAGGTCTGGAGACCCAGGCCAACTTGAATTCTGCAGCAATATGGAGGATTAATTGCTCTCTCTCTCTCTCTCTCTATATATATATATATATATAGGGTGGTCCAGATCTAATTATGCAATTTTCATTACACTATAACTTATTAAGTTTATTACATAGAAAATCACCCGAAAAATCCCGGACCATCGAGAAGTGTGCAAACTGACGACATGAAGAATCATCTTCACGCCGAACTGCAATCGTCCCCGCATAAATCAAAGTCATCTAGACGATATGGATCCCCAGATGAATAAAGACTTTTCACAATACAAAAAAAAGAGTTGGGGAATATCCCCATACTGTATAATGTTTCGCGGACTAGCAACAAAAACATTTGCAAAAGGTGATCAAAAAGCAAGGCAATTGATAAACAGAAACAGTGACATGGCGTTTATATAGAAAATATGGCTGACGGAAGTGATGTGGCAGGAGATGACATCAGAACGGATGGACGGATGTCACATCATCAATGGGAGACCGGAAATGATGTCATTATGGTCGTTATGGAAGTGATGTCATCAGTGGGAGACCGGAAGTGACGTCATCATCTGGAGTCAAATGTGGAAGTGATGTTGGGTAGCCATTTTGTGAATCTGGAAGTTGGAGCGGTGAGTACAAGGAATTATTTTTCTTCTTTTGGTCTGATGAAAAAGAGAGAGAGGCGTTAGTACCACAAAAAAACGCTTCATCTCGCGATGTTTCACTCACCTCAGGGCTTGTTGACTGCCACCTAAGCACACATGTGTGACAATATATATATTGTTTAAAGAACATCTGTAAAAACTCAAATTTCCCCTGGAGACAAATACATTTCTCTCTATCTATCTGTCTATCTAATCACAGCATTTTCAAACAATAATAAATAAAAAAAGATTTAAACTCAAGAACTACTGTAATTGAACTTGTCACACAATCTATTAATCGATTACCTGAAGGACTCCAATTGTTATGAATCCAGTAGTCTTCATTAGCACAAAGGGTATGAGGCCTCCTAAAGGCTCCACAAGCCAGGCCACTCCTTCCAAGGCTGCCCAGAATAAGCCTCACTCTAAGAAGTTTGACTTTCCAACAGCACAGGGAGGCTTCGGCCTACTCAGGCCCCAAATTCTGAAATGACTGTCAAAGTTCTATAGAATCCCTTTAATGTTCCAAAAAATCAACAAAATGTATAAAAATGTTATTTTAGGGAAAAGAATTGTCAGAACTGGTGGTACAAAGGCACAAAGTTATTTTTATAAATGCAAAAAGTTATTTTGAGATAACATAAAGAGAACAAAAAGACAATAAGGAGTTTCCTAAAAAATGCAATGCTAGAAAATCAAGTCCCAATACAGAATCCAAAAAACAGTAGCATAAATATTTATGAACCAGAAAATCACAATTTTATGCACTCAATAAATGCCAAGGTAGCACTTAAGGATCTGCACTCAGCTTCAGGTTATAAAGGCTGGGGGCGGTTCTTGAACAGTGACATCAGGATTGCCCCACCTCTTTGGGTGCCACCCACAAACTACAAGACACATAAGAAAACAACTCATTACACACAGAGAGTGAATAATAAATAAACAAGGCATTAACAAAAATACATAATTAGCATAAACATAATACTTCAAAATAAACAAGACACAGAAAAAAAAAATTAATAGAAGTCAGAGAACACATCCTGGCTAAAATATGACACAAATCAACGGCTTGAATTTTAATTACTTGATTAATGGTACCAACTAATTGATTTAATTTTTTGGATATCAGCACATCTCCCTGTTGCTCCTGAATCAGTAGCTAATTTTACAGTCAAAGCTTCAGTACGTACTGTAATTCTAAGAATTACGTTAATAGTTGTGAAATTAGACTGGTCTGCACAGAAATCTACCTGCACAAAAAAATCAGTGTACTTCATATATTTAGGTGTAATGAATCCATTTCTGAAATGGGAATTTCTCCACCAAAAACTGTTCCATGAGATATCAGATTTATTAAAATATGCTGCTTTCAAAAAAATAGATTTTTTAAAAATAAGTGTTTATTTTAACGCATAAGTATGTTTCATGTTTAGGTTCATTGAGGTGGAAACAACCTGAAATCAAGAATTTGCTACATAAGTCAAAGTTTTTTTTCTTTCTTATTATACCTTCAGATTAGCCAGAAATTTATGTTTAGAAGGTTAGAAAGATGCCTTTTTATTGGAAGAGAGACAATTGCTTAATTGGCCTTTGCAGAAGTATGGAAATTCAAAATTGGAAAAGTATGAAGGACTAGTTGAAGGCTTCTCTCTTTCTACGTAACATTGGGTAATAAAAAGATAAGAGTTTGTGTGTTTGTCTGTGTGTCCATCCAGTTGCTGTTTCCCTAGTATTCCAAAAGATGACACATCACAAGCATTTTAGAAATAAAATGCATTGCATTTGTCATTTCAACAGATGACACATCACAAACATTAACACTGCTTTTACGAATCCCATACCAAATGGCATAAAACAGAAACGTATACAATGCATGGTGTACTGCAAACATTAATGCTGAGGTCTATGGTGAATACATAGATTCAACCCGTCTTAGACAGGTAGCACAGCTTGTCCACCTTAATAAAATGCCATGTCTGTGCGTCCATACGGTTGCCATGTCTCATTATTTCAACAGATAGTGCATTACAACCATTTGCAGTAAAAAATGCATTACATTTGTCATTTCAACAGATGACACATCACAAACATTAACTCTGTTTTTACAAATTCCCTACCAAATGGCATAAAACAGAGACGTATGTATTGCATGGTGTACTGCAAATGTTAATGCTGAGGTCTATGTTGATTACTTAGATTTCAATCCTTCTTAGACAGGTAGCACAGCTAGTGTCTTTAAAAATCCACTTCCTACACTCTCCTTTGGATTTTTTTCCCTGAGGACATGAGAGTGGTCTTAGATGAGCGAAGGGTGAGGTTCTAGCAGGACTTCAGTCAAATAGAGGGGCAATATAGTGGAAAGTGTTAGCAGATACCTGTTGCTCATTTCACCAAGATATAGGACTAATATATAAAATAAATATATGTGTAATATATATATATAGTTTTTAGTCTTAATAATCACTTTTAAAAATAGTGGTTTTTTTATTTTAATAGTTTTTCAGAAACTGAATGTAATAGAGCAATTCTGTTTCCAGATATGGATTCAGCTTCCTCAGATCCATAAAGAATACCTACAATTTTTGACAGGTGTGATACATTTCATTTTATTTATTTATTGATAGACCAGTGGAAAGGTTTTATCCTCCCCCTCCTTAATTTGACTTTTTAATTAATGAACCTTTTTGTTTCACAGTAGCATAGACAATATGCGGCAGCAGCCATAATCTTGTAAATCTGCTGTGACAGTCTGTCCTTTCCCCCTGTTGTAAAAAGATTTCAGCACTTTTAACCATTAGGAAGCATCTGGGGACTGCAATGGCATGAACATGTCTGGGTAAAATGATGTCATTGTGTGACGCTCACATGAACATGACTGAATGGCATACTCTTCATCAGTGGATCTCCAGTTCAATCATGGGAACCTATTGTGGTTGCAGGTTTTCAATCTCAAGCCAATTTTTTCTTTTAATCTGACTCCAATCATAATTATCCAAGCTGAAATTTTCCAGTTTGTACGTTTTGGTGGGAATCTTAAAATTACAAAATGGGATTTGCTAAAATTTAATTGGAATGTAGCAAGTACGTCTGTATGTCATATGAAGGTAATTTGGCGCCCTTTTGCGTGCTACAGCCAGGATTTACTGTATGTGCATTTTTCTGTTTATTGTTGTTTTTTTTTTTTTTTTAATGATTATTTTTTCATGTCTTTATGTAATTTCTATTAGGTTTGGTTTATTATTTAGTATTTATGTACTGGGTCTATAAGTATTCGTTCACTCCTTGTGTTTTGTGAGTGGAACCCCAAGAGGCGGGGCCACTGTGATGTCACTGCCGAATGCATATGCTAGTTCTGGGTCAGCTGACCTTTCAGTAGATCAGCATGTGTTATCAGAGTTCTAGTGTAAATACAGTTTTGTTTGGATTTTCAGGTTTTGCTTCTGTTCTTGGATTTTTGTATTGAACTACACATTGTTACCTTTGAATTGCATTTTCCGTCATTTTGTGTTATTTTTGATCAAATACAAAATACACTCTCAATTTATAAAGATTCCTGTTTAGACTTTTAGGGACATAACATCTAGAGATAAATTCTTGAGGTATTAATAGGTCACCTCCATGGCCATTTTACATCCAAGTTTGGGGATAACAAACCTTTTCTTTGTGACGTTTCAAACCTTTATTTTTGATTTCCTGGGTTTCTGGTTTTCCTTGAATCTTTGCTCTTGTCCCTGATTTGATTTTGATCTCATATTGGCTCAGTTTGATTCTTGGTTTTGGCCTCAGATAGTATTTTGATTTTACATAAGAGTATAAGAAATTTGACAAACTAAAGGAGGCCATTCAGTCCATCGACCTCACTTGTTTAGTGACTAGCATACTGTCCCTGTATCTTACTCACATACTTCTTTAAGGTCTGTGTCTGTTTCTGTTTCAACTCCATGAGCCAGTAGTTTATTTCAGATTACTACAACCCTTTGTGTAAAGAAGAGCTTCCTGGCTTCAGACCTAAATGCACTTCTCCTTAATTTCCACTGACGTCCTCTAGACCGTTATTCACCTTTACGCTGAAAGAATGTTACTGGATCTACTTTATCGATGCCTTTGAGGATTTTGAAGACCTGGATTAGGTCCCCACGCTGTCTCCTCTGCTTGAAACAAAACAGGTTTAATTGTCTGTGTCTGTCACAGTAGGACATGTCCTTAAGTCCTGGGATGCACCTGGTTGCTCTCCTCTGCTGAGCTTCAAGTGCTGCTATGTCTTTCTTGTAGTGTGGTGACCAGAACTGCACACAACACTCCAGATGTGATCTCACTACCGCATTGAATAGCAGAAGCATAACATTCCTCAACATTATGTTTTTATAATATAATCTAGCTTCTTATTTGCTTTTTAAAATGCTTTTATGTTTACCTCCTGGTCCTTTACATAAGAATACACTGTCGCTCTCTCTTTCTGAGTCATTAAACTCACCCATTCACTATGTTTGTGATTCCCATTCACAAAACTACTTATTAATCAAATAATAATAATTATTTGCATTCTGTTTTTCCAGCTGTTTTGGAAATTTAAACTATTATTTACTAGTGAGCATGTGCAGTAAGTGTGACAGTGAAATAGTGGCAGCCTTTCAGTATTTAATATTGTATACTCCTATGTTTCATTAATTGTCATTTTCAGGATACAATTAAGAGAAGGAACTCCACAGAAAAAAAAAATAATTCATAGTTAACTGTCAACAGGCAGTTGGACCATTAAAGCTATGGCAAAATTACAAATATTTTTACATTTCATCTAAATGTACACAACTGCAGCTTTTTAAATACTTAATAAGAAAAGGGAAAAAGACCAGCAAATTAAACAATGAGATCAAATAGAGGTGAAACAAGTCGCTGATATTATGATGGGTTATGATGGGTCTTTTCCTGGCTTATGCTTTTTTCCATTTCTATAATGTTATTTTTGTTGTTTTGCATTATCATTTTAAATATTTCCTTTTCTTTTGTTAGATTTATTTATCATTTACTAAAGGGCTTTGCCCCCTGCTTGCTTTGCCCGGCCTACGCTATGCGCCAGTCACTTTGCGTCTCTGCCGCTCGCATATGTGGATTTCAGTTTCACCAAACAACTAATCTTTTAATTCTTGCGGATATGCCTCTTCATTGGGAAAAAACACTACTTTTCCCTGATGGCAACTGATGAATTAGACGATCTGCAAGTCTCTGACTTAAAGTTTAAAGCCGAACAATATATTCGATCTCCTTTCGCTGTTCCGTTATTTCACCGAGTAATAATTTCCGTTTGTTTGCGCTAATGCGATCTTTACAATAATTTTTTGAGACTTTTGAATTTTATTAATTTCATTATCTCTAACTTGCTCTGCATGTGTATTGCGCCAACATTTTTGAATTCTTTACGACGTTCTAATTTGTCATCTACTGTTTGTCTTTTTTTTCCAGCCCAGGGCGTGGTTTAATCTCTTGGCACAAAGTCTCCTCTCGCGGGATATGAAATTATCTCTCTGAAAAAGTCACATCTCGTCTCAGACAAAAAAGGCTTTTTCTCGTCCCAGGATTTTTTTTTTATTATAATTGACAGATGTATTGTTGTTTGAATATATTCCTTGTCGTTTTTGTGGGTGGAATCCCCATGAGGTGGCGCCACCATGATCTATCTGGGAAGCCCTCAGATTTTTATATTTAGGTTGAGGAGATGGTTCCAGCAAAATGTCATTGAAAATTGTGGAGTGTAGATCATCATTGTGATTTCTGACCTAATTTTCTGATTTATTGCAGATTTTTAGTCATGAATTTCTAATATAATCGGATCATGAATTGGACTTGAAAGATTTGGGGTGCTTTTATTTTATTTTATTTATTTTATTTTTTAGACCTATCATATAGTTGAATTACACTATATTTGGACAAGACCGTCATGTTTATTAACAGTAGATAGCTTTTTAATAAGCAAATGTTTATGCTATATACGCATAGGATATTTTGCGTTTGGAGTAAAGAGACAAAAGTTTCCATCCTGGGTCTTCCCTGCACGAAGTTGTTCTTCCTGTGACTTCATGGGTTTCCTCCAGGTGCTCCGGTTTCCTCCCACAGTCCAAAGGTGTGCGGGTTAGGTGGGTTGGCAATGCTAAACTGGCCCTGATATGTGTTTTTTGTGTGTTTGTGTGTACACTCCCTGCGATGGACTGGGTTGCTTCCTGCCTTGTGTCCTATGCTGGCTGGGATAGGCTCCAGCAACCCCCTCACAACCCTATTCAGAACCAAACTTGCTTTCAGAATACATATAAGCTGTTATTATGGCACAAAAAAAGTACTTTAATTTCAGCACATTGTCAGATAAATTGTACACCTTAAAATTCAATAACAAGAACACTGCATTTCATAAGTAATTTCACACAAAGTACAACTTCCACCGGTTTAAAGTTTCAAAGACAATGCTGATGACATTTCCTTTTTTAAAATAAGAGCAAAAAACATTTCCTACATTGCTTGGGAAATGATTCTGAGGAATTGTCTCAATGCCCCAATGCACAGGCCGCACACTTAGACAGTGTAAACACATCGCTGTCATTGTTACTGCTCATCAGCCCTGAATCAGAGCATCTATTGGAAGGCGCACCGCCACAGCCTTTCTGCTCCCTGGCACTTCAGTTTCACTTTCCTCAAAAACAGTGGATTGACATGAAAAATTCAGGGGACCGTGAAGCTAATGTGCGAGGTCCCAGTTCTGCAAGATCGACTTTGCTGAGAAGTGGAGCTCAGGGTACAGGATCTATAGGGGTAGCCCACATCCCTTTATTTTCACCAGAAAGTGGGATTATAACTAATATTTAAAAATGTTAAATCATAACAGCAAGCCACAGTGGACACCTGCCCTTATATATACAGAGAGAGGATGTGTGTGTAGAAGAAAATCATTGGTTAAGGCTCAATAAATGTATATTGTATAGAAAGTTTTCAAAGCATGCAGTGTTGCAAAATAGATTGGGGATATCTGTGAATTACAACAGACTGCTTGTCCTGCCGATGTTTTCAAATATGGATGCACTGCTAAAGGCTTGGGTTGGGTGTTTCATTTGAAATGTAACTCTTGATGTGGGAATCCATCCATCCATTATCCAACCCGCTATATGCTAGCATAGGGTCACTGGGGGTCTGCTGGAGCCAATCCCTGCCAACAGTAGGAAACAAACCCCAGGCAGGGTGCCAGCCCACCGCAGGGCACACACACCCACCCACACACCAAGCACACACTAGGGACAATTTAGGACCGCCAGTGAACCTAACCTGCATGTCTTTGGACTGTGGGAGGAAACCCACGCAGACACGGGGAGAACATGCAAACTCCACGCAGGGAGGACCCGGGAAGCAAACCCAGGTCTCCTTACTGCGAGGCAGCAGCGCTACGGCTGCGCCACCGTGCCACCCTTGATGAGGAAACACTTTTGAAAAAGGATTTATATAGTAATATGGTGTGAGAGACAGCTGACAGTTCAACCCGGCAGGGACGCCCCTGAAATGGAAGAATGAGGGAAGGCAGCTACTTGTTGACACTGCCTCCTCCAAAATGCTAGGAGTGCAGCGGCGCCCCAGATTCCCACAGGGCATCTTGGGACTTGGAGTTCAGCTTCTCTGCCCTGTTGAGTGCTGTGGGTGCCACCAGGGGGAGCTGTCAAAGAACCTGGGGACTCACACTTTCCCTGTAGTCATGAGGACAGAAGCCCCAAAGTACTTCGGGGCTGATTAAAGAAGTTTAATTCTCCAGCCGACCCGGAAGTGCTGGCAAGTCACGTGAGAGGAAGAACAGAAGCACTTCTGGGTCAAGGACTATTTAAAGGACTGCTGGGAACACAGCAAGTGAGCCAGAGTTGGGTGGAGGTGGACAAAGCTTTCTGGGAGGTGTGGAGGAGAAGATAAAGAGAATATTGTGTTTATTATTATAATTATTGTGTTAATATCTGTGATATTGTGGCTGTGGTGCTTTGGGCACTGTTACTAAGAACAGAAAAGATTAAAATGCATCTTATTGCTTTTACTTTGTGTCCTGAGTGTCTGTCTGTTGGGTTTAAAGGGGCAACAGTAACCCCTAGCATCTTACAATGGATACCAAGTAAGTTAACCATTTATTTATGTCATTGTTATAACCTTTTTAAGATGTTGTCAGTTGATGTGAAACTAACATAAGTGCTTGGTTAATTATAATCTATATACACGGGCAAGTCAAAAAGGAAAGGCAAATTGAAAATAACATGGTAACTGTAACTTGTTACTTAAAAATGAATTCATCAGGAACATGGGGGATGACTTGTAAACTTGTTAAGGGTAAATTTCAAGCAGACATTAAGAAGTTTTTCTTTTCACAGAGAACCACAGACACATGGAATAAGTGACCGGGTAGTGTGGCAGACATTAGAGCTTTAGACATTTTCAAAACTCAACTTGATGTTATTTTAGAAGAATTAAGTGGATAGGATGGGTAATTTTGTTGGGCTGAATGGCCTGTTCTCATCTAGATTGTTCTAATGTTCAAATGTAACAGATCAAAGCTGATGCAATACAACACACTCATAATGGCTTATGGGTAGTTCAGACACGCACACTAGTTGAAGCCAAGGTCAAATAAATATGGACAGTCCACTGTGGGATTGCATCATTGTTCAACTATGTGCTATAGTGAGATTTCTTTGCAGTGAAATCACTCCACATGCCATGAATTCCAAGGAATTCTTTGTTCAATCAAATTGTTGTGAGGCATAGATTGGGCAAGCACATAAAACCAATTCTGACGCTCTGAGCACAGTGGCCTCAATAACTGTGAAATGGAACCAGTTTGGAACCATCAAGACTCACCCTAGAGTTGGCTGTCTGACCAAACTGAATAAATAAGTGCCCAAGAACCCAATTGTCACTCTGGCAGAGCTTCAGATGTCCTACACTGAGATAGGTGGACCTGTGCATTTGGAATGCAGTGGAATGAAGGCAGCAGCAGTGGTTAGCACACTCTTGCTCTCTCTATCCCTCTCTCTGGTGCTGTCAGCTCAGCTATGGTGCACTCCCTGCTAATGCTTTTTATAACTTTTGCTAGAAATCTCTGGAAACAAAGAACATTCTCAGCATTTCT
The DNA here is from genome assembly GCA_026402145.1 of Polypterus bichir lapradei. NCBI lineage: Eukaryota > Metazoa > Chordata > Cladistia > Polypteriformes > Polypteridae > Polypterus > Polypterus bichir. The sequence continues at coordinate 18,666,313 of JANRMT010062841.1, forward strand.
CCTGGCAGAACCCAAGAAATGCTTTTCTGGCAGACTGATATCTCATGTTAATGAAAACAGAAAGCAAGAATAGATAGATAGTGTGGCAGTAGGGGGGCGCTAGTGCTCCCTTGAAACCTCAGGTACAACTCCAGACACCGGTTAAAAGTCCAAGACTCTTTATTATTTTTTACAGTGCACCAAGCACCTTCCACACTACTCATAAACTCACAATAAATCACCATAAACTCTCCTCCTCGCCGAGACACTTGCTCCTCTACCTCCCAGCTCAGCTCAGTGTCTGGACTGGCTTCTAGTCCTTTTATAGCCCCTAACCCGGAGGCGTTCCTGTCCAATAAGACCACAGTTCCTTATTCCTTCCCGGGTCAGGGCAAACAGTCCTTTTCTTCACCTCAGGAGCACGTCGTTCCTTCTCATCACGTGACCGTGACGTACTCCCGGGTCATAAGGCACAAAAGAGCCCACAAGCCCCCTTACAGCGACTCCTGGTGGCCCCCAAGGTATCCAGCAGGGCTGTGTATAAATACTACAAAGTCCATAAGGCCCTGCTGGACCTCGGGGCACTATCCTGCTGTCGGGAGAGCTCCTCCTGGCGACCTGGGGGTGAGGACCGGCATGAGAAGCCGGCAGTCCTCCACAATAGATAGATAGATAGATAGGTGAAAGGCACTATATGATAGATAGATAGATAGATAGATAGATAGATAGATAGATAGATAGAT
>JANRMT010062841.1:18667044-18684044 GCA_026402145.1 Polypterus bichir lapradei
GATAGATAGATAGATAGATAGATAGATAGATAGATAGATAGATAGATAGATAGATAGAACTTTATTTGTGCCCAGAGGGAAATTTGGCTTTTAACATAATAATAATAATCATAATCATAATATAGAATATGTATCATATATGAAAGAATATTTAATACGCAGACTATGTATATGCGTTCCAAGCTTATTAAACACAAAGTGTACAGCAGTGGTTCTCAATCTGTGGGGTGGGCCCCCCTAGGGGGGCGCGAAGTAACAAAAGGACAACTGACTTCTGGTGCCTAGGCCAAGGAGGTATCACTTCATGAACCAAGTGACCAGAGAGAAGGAGCTCCTCTATTACCTAGAACGGTGGTTCTCAACCTATGGGGTTACCTGTGAAGTAACAAAAAAGGGGGCGCGAAGATGTGAAAAAAAGAAAACAAGAATCGAAAATATAAAAAATACTTCTATTGAAACCAAAACAAATGAACTTAATCTACATTCTGATACTAGAAAAATAAATATAGAGTTAGAGAAATGTCGATAAAAGTTAAGTAGGTATAATAAAATATGCATCTATGATATATTATTAATTAAAAAAGAACAAATTGGTATCAGTGGGCTCCTTTCAAAAAACATTAGGGGGGTGCGACTAAAACTGTTATGAAAACTCGGGTCGCAAATACTTAAAGGTTGAGAAACGCTGGTGTACAATAATATTATTGAACCCTGAATTTCATGAGTGTCTACAACAGGGTATGATGGCTAGTACATTCACCTGTATAGCATAGCTGGCTGTATTTGAATGTTGTCCATGCAACAAAATTCCTTGATTCATTAAAATTTGCAATTATTTAGAGGTTGGGATGCAATTAACTTGTTTCTTTGACACCAGCAAATGTGAAGCTATTCTCATGTTCCTATTTCATTTTCATGTTATTGCCTATTATTTCGGACTGCTCGCACTTGCAGCTTTCTTCTCTAGGCGATGGACAGTTAGATTTTTAGAAATTGAACCACAGATGCTTCCTTAATTGATGAATTTTCCTATCAAGTTTGTTGCCTTTTTGTATCAGGTGAAGACATCCAGCCCAAGACAGAAATCAACCCTAAATGGGACTCGGCCGAGTCTACTGAAGGACACATTCACATGCTCGCCTATACTTTTTCTCTCACATGCACAATTTAGAGTCATTAGTTATCTTAAGGAAAATGTCTTTGCAATACTAAAGGAAGATGCTTGCTGTGCCGTGCGCGACCTTCGATGAAATACTTTATTGCAGCAGTACTGTCTCTTTCAAACGTACTAACCTCCAATTCCTGTCCTTCCTTTTCTTTCTCCAAGTAACCAATCGCCACACAATCAGCTCTGTGATAGATGTTAAGCCATCTGTAAGCTTAGAACGCAGATTCTTCAAAACTTTTAAGGAACATTGAAATATCTTCATAGTACATGTTTAATTATTCTATTCATCTATCCTTCCAGTGTCGTGCCAGTCCCAGCAAGAATACAGCGCGAGGCAGGAACAATCTCTGAACGGGGCACCAGATTGTTGCTAGCGTCCACACAATTATTAACAATATAGATTATTTAAATGATGTTAACATTTTATCTGCATAATGTAATAAACATATATTGCTGCATTTCATCTTAAAAATTATATCGTCATCATATGTAAGAATTGCAAGAATTATTACAAGAACAAGAAAATATGAACACATAACTCCAGTTCTTAAATCCTTACACTGGCTCCCGGTTAAGTTTAGGGCAGATTTCAAAATCCTCCTTTTAACATATAAAGCATTAAATGGCCAAGGTCCGGCTTACTTGTCTGAACTTATCATGACTTACAAACCTGAGCGCACATTAAGATCTCAAGATGCCGGTCTGCTTATGATTCCAAGGATTAATAAAATAACAGTGGGAGGTCGAGCTTTTAGTTACAGGGCCCCTAAACTGTGGAATGGTCTTCCTGCTTCTATAAGAGATGCCCCTTTCGGTCCCAGCCTTTAAATCCCGGCTGAAGACTCACTACTTCAGTTTGGCATATCCTGACTAGAGCTGCTGATTAACTGTACATACTGCATCTCTGTTGTTAGTCATTAGCACTAAAACATAAGTAACATGATAAGTATAATTGAATACTAACCCTCACCTATTCTGTTTCTGTTCTCGGTACTCAAATGTGGCAATTGGTGCCACGGCCCACCTGCCAAGTTGTTTGCCTGCCTATGGTAAAGTCATCCCTGGTGGAGGATCACAGGAATCATGGGAAAGAGGGGCCCTTTCATCGGATTGGCTGGCCGAGCAACGTTTCAGCCGTGGAATGGCCAAATGGGGAGGCAGCTTGACGGATGAGGTCTCCAGCACTCTAAAAAATATCAAAATCTTATTATATGATATCATCTACTTTTAAATTCTGCTCTGTACTTCTAAATTTTTTATTATTATGCTTTATTAAGGATTTGTTCTGTTCTGTGTATTGTATTGTATTGAACCCCTTCTTTTGACACCCACTGCACGCCCAACCTACCTGGAAAGGGGTCTCTCTTTGAACTGCCTTTCCCGAGGTTTCTCCATTTTTCCCTACAAAGTTTTTTTTGGGAGTTTTTCCTTGTCTTCTTAGAGAGTCAAGGCTGGGGGGCTGTCAAGAGGCAGGGCCTGTTAAAGCCCATTGTGGCACTTCCTGTGTGATTTTGGGCTATACAAAAATAAACTGTATTGTATTGTATTGTATTGTATATGTAAATACGCACTTTATAAAGTGGGTCAGGTTGTGCAATATTATAACTGTATCGCAAGTTTACAGTGAGGTGATTGTACTTATTGTACTTATATGGACTGATTTAGTGTGTTTAGAGCTCTTGGGACGAAACTGTTTCTGAACTGCGAGGTCCGTACAGGAAAGGCTCTGAAGTGTTTGTTGTATGAGAGCAGATCAAATAGGCAGCATGGCTGAGGCAGCGTGTGCTTGATGCTGTATACCGATAATTCTCTTTCCGATCAGTTGCTGTAGATCTGTGATTCACACTCAGATACAGTGATATAAATACTCCGAGTGGTGCAGTGAGAGTAATATGGAAAAAGATGATCCGCTGTGGCAACCCCTAACGGGAGCAGCTGAAAGAAGAAGAAAAAGAAGGTGCAGTGAGAGTAACAACGCTAAAGCAGCTATGGTATTTGGAATACTTGGCTATAATAATTTGGCTATTCCCTGGGCCATTATATTGTTACAGGTTAATTGCAATCAAATGCCTTACACTAATAAACAATATGCAGTTAGTTTCAGTGTATATGATAAAGCCGCGTCAGAGATGTGGATCTAAAACAGAAAGGGAAACCACACAGGAACAGTAGCACTGCTTTGATGCTGGGTGCCGACAGTTTGCAAAACCAAGAACTTGCGTACGCCAGGGTTGGAGCTACCGTGAAAATGTGTGTGGCTTTACGGCAAGTTTAGGTTTTAAACATCGCGATTTGAGCATGGAAACGTTTGTATGCAACATTTTTGTGCGTATGCACAATTTTTACATGAGGCCCCAGGCGAGGCCTCACTAGTGTGTTATGTAACTTAAGTATAACCTGCCCTTGACTTGTACTTTGCACGTCGTGCTATAACATCCAATTAGCTTGCTTGATTGCTTCTGTGCATTGACTGCATGTAGATAGTGACAAGTCCACTGTGACTCTTGGATCCTTCTTATCAGTTGTACCTTCAAGTTTCAGACCTCACATTTTGAATTCAAATCAGACATTTCTACTTCCTAAATGTAACACCTTACATTACTTATGAACTTCATACTTCATCTGGTAAAAATCTGTTGAAGTCCGAATGACGTCCTGTTTTGTTGTATTGTATCATTAAATCTTCTGTTGAGTGATTTCCTGCTGTATCACTTAAGTGTAATTTGCATGGAATGAACTGTTCCATGCTGATTTTTGCTCCTGTCTCTGATACTGATAAAAGATCAGATTTACTTTTGGTTCTGACCTTGGCTTGCTTTATTTATTTAATTAATGAATTAATTATTCCTTTTACTATCTCGTGTGAATCAGTATACCTAAAAACATGTCACTGGCTTTACCAGTTTAAGATCAGTCTAGCAATCTTTTTGTTTGGCTGGGGTTGGTGTCAGATGCTCACAGCTATTGAATATTTCTACCCAATGGCATCATTAGGGTTGGTGTCACCCAATGTGAGAACCAAGGCTGGATTAAGACCCCCACAGGTCTTGAATAGAGCTCCTTAACAGATAGTTGATCATAGTTTAAAACAGTGTTTGTTAAAAATTTTTGTTGTCACAACCCAATTTTGCTCTGTTTAGTGTTTTCAAGACAAATTCCTTGATGAACGCCTGGACAATCATGGACGATTGTCAGAACTCCTCTTGGAATATCGTGGGTGATCATCGGTGGTGGTTGGAGTAATGGAGGATAATCATAGGAACAATGTCTATTTTACAATCCATCAGCGATCCATTACAATTAAATACAACAATGCCTTATGACCCAATGACAGCAAACAATGAGCCGCTTTGGGTCACGACCCATAGTTTCAGAAACCCTGCTTGAAAAAATGCAGCAGGTGGAACACCAATTTCTTTAATGCAGTGTTGTAATTCCCATCATTAATGACGTTTCATCGAACAAGGAGACTTTACCTCTTGGTGATTTCCCCCCAAATAAAGTTGATCATTTCATCAAGCGAGGGTTAAGACCCCTTTGGTGATTACTGCCCCAAACACTGCACAAAAATTTTAATGATAACCTTTTTTATTGTCACACCATCTGCTGGTGTCTTCTGGTGTCGGTTCACTCCCCCTAGTGAAGACATTGTTTCTGCCCCACTAGAAGATAAGGGATGTTCCAAATGAAGGTGTTAATGAAGTCTACTGCTGATGTGGGAACAATCCAGAGAGCTATAAAGGGGCAATTCACATCCATGTCCATCACAAGCACAGAATTGAGCAGGTACACCACTCTTCTACCACACCATGAAACATAAAAACAGAGCCATTTTGCCGCTAATCACACTGCCTTACTTTTTTTTTTCCAAACTGTCCCCCTTGCTCCTGATTTCAGTGCCTTGCTTTCCTGTAATTATCTTAATGTTTGTGTATGGTACTGTTACTTAATAAAACGCTAATTTTAAACTCTCTTTTTAAAGGTCTTGTCTAGCACCCACTGGCCAATTGATTCCAATCCATTGAATAATTGTGTTTTATTCCAATAGAGATTTCTAACAGTTCTGTACTCATACTGTTCTTTTTTTCAGTCACAACATAATTATAGCATTTCCTTAGGGGCAGTATTCTCATTTCGAAATGCTATAACAGAAAGCTATATATTTGCTTTTCACTTTCCTTTTTTTGGCTTAGGGCCTGGTCTGTTATGTTATAGCATGCTACTTTAAAATTTACTTTGTTTAGACACTTGGCCTGGCTTATGATGACAAATAAGTTACAATAAGGGTTTGTGTGCAGTTCATGTTGACATATGTATACTAAAGAAGGTGAAGACAAATTAAAGGTAAAGTGCTGCTTCTTCTTAACTTCTAATGCATACTGTTACAGTATTTAGCATAAAAATGTTATAAACACTTTATCCGTCAAGTGGCATGGCGGCCAAGTGGTTAAGTGGTAAGTCTTGGGTTTGAATTCTGGCCTTGTCACTATCTATGTGGAGTGTGCATACAGTTAGGTCCATAAGTATTTGGGCAGTCATACAGTTTTAATCTTTTGGCTCTATACGCCACTACAATGGATTTGAAATGAAGAAATAATTACTGTACATAATTTAAGTGTGGGGTTTCAGTATTAATTCAAAGAGTTTAACAAAAATATCGCATGAGCCATTTAGGAATCACAGCCATTTTTATACATAGCTCCCCTATTTTCAGTGTCTCAGAAATATTTGGATAATTGATTGACAAGCTGTTCCATAGCCAGGTGTGAGCAGGTCCCTCATTATTTCATTAAGTATTAAACAGGTAGAAGGACTGGAGTTGATTCCAAGTGTGGAAGTTGCATTTGGAAGCTGTTGCTGTCAATATGAGGTCCAAAGAGCTGTCTATGCAAGTAGACTTACATGCTTTAGAACTCTAAGTTTATGTCAAATGTATTTAATGTTGTCAGAAATATTTATTTTATTTTTTAAATGTTTACATTTTTATTATATATTAATTTAGTATTTTATATTCAAATTTATTTAGTTTCTGTCAGAAATATTCTATATTCTATACATGTTCAAAAGTTGTTATAATTTTGGTATTATCTTCTAGAATACAAACTAGTAATTTTAAAGAACAACATAACAGGATCAATCCATTTATATATAAACACTCACATTGACAGACATCAGGATTAATACCAGCCTAACACTCTTCATCAGAAATTTCTGGTTTATCTGATCCTTCCTCACTCGGCCCTGCTTGTGATGTTCTCCTGCAACTGCCGTCCAGTTCATTGTCTGTTGTAACCTCTGTACCTCTTGAAAGTGCCAACACTTCTTCTAAGGTCTTGGTAGAGGTCAACGACTTGGCATATCGCTAAATACTTTTCCTATCTCCAACTCTTGCAGATTTCTCATTAAATTAATATACTTAAAACAATAAAGCCATCAAAAAGGAAACAAGCAAATGTCATTATCTTAATTTCGTACATTTTTAGATGACAAAGTTCAAGCAGATGCAGATATGAGAAGTCAATAAAAAAATAAATCTTTTAAAGAATGGACTCTTTTTGCATTTTAGTGTGTTAGTATCCACCCATTCATTCCATTCGGACAAGGCAGGAACCAACACTAGAATGGGCGCCGGTCCAAAGCTGGGCACACAAACAGACACACTTCACTCATACTCATTAACTTAACATGCGCTTCTCTGGGATCTGGGAGAAAAACTTGTTAACAACAATGAGGTGACATATTTTTTCTTTATTTTATACAACATGTCTGTAGTGGATTAAAGTTTCATACAGGTAGGATAAAGGGTATGCAATCTGTTTTGAACAAATCTGGTGGTACGTAATACGACTTCAAGTGATAGGGGATGTCATAGTGGACAGTTGAAGTTGATGATCTGAAGATGTCATATTACACTTCCGTAAATCACGATGCATCTCAAATAAAATGGATAGATAGATAGATAGATAGATAGATAGATAGATAGATAGATAGATAGATAGATAGATAGATAGAGAGATAGATATGAAAGGCACTATATAATAGATAGATATTCATTTTAGTATAGTAGGCAGGATAGATAGATAGATATGAAAGGCACTATATAATAGATTGATATTCATTTTAGTATAGTAGGCAGGATAGGTAGATATGAAAGGCACTATATAATAGATAGTGTGGTATATGGCCAGCCGTTCATCCCGGCCAATACCCCCACGCCACCAGATGGAGCCCTCCCTGCAACATGGAGGTACCCCGAATTCCAGCAGGGCATCATGGACATTGGAGTTTTTCTTCACAGCCCTGCTGGATACTGTGGGGGCCTACAGTGGATGCTGCAGGGAGGCCCAGGGATTTGTACTTTCCATATACCCTGGATGTAATTCACAATCACGGGAACGGAAGAGATGATACACTTCCGGGCTGAAGAAAAGAGGAGTTTTGATCTGACCCGGTGCTAAGAATCACATGGACTGGGGGGGATCAGAAGCACTTCCGGGTCAAGGACTTTAAAAGGACTGTGGGAGATCCCAGAAGCGAGCTAAGTTGGGAGGAAGGGTGACAACGCGTCTGGGAGTGGATTTGATTATTGTTAGTATTATTGTGTATTGTTTATTGAGTATAGTAGAGGTGGTGGTGCTTTGTGCACTTTATTATTAAAGAAATAAAATGATTGGGACTTTTATCTGGTGTCTAGCGTCTGGTCTGAGGGTTTAAGGGGACGACAGCGCCCCCATCTGTCACAATAGATAGATATTCATTTTAGTATAGATAGATAGATAGATATGAAAGGCATTATATGATAGTTGGTGTGGCAGAGAGAGGATGTGCAGCATTGTTCGGAATGGTACTCAGTTTTATCTTCATTTTCTCCTTTGCTGTGACCTCCAGGGGATCCAAAGTGCAATAACTGAGCCTGCCCTTTTAATTAGCTTGTTGATTCAGTGGGTCTCTCTTCAGGTGATGACCAGCCCAGCACGCCACAGTGCCCTGGCCATCAGAGAATTGTAGAAGATGTGAAGGATGTCATTACCCACATTAAAATAACACAGTCTCCTAGGTACGAAGAGCCTCCTCTGCCCTTTCTTCTATAGTACCTCTGTGTTATGAGACAAGTCCAACCTGTCAGGGATGTGTACCCCCAAGTACTTGAAGGAGTGGACCACCTCTACATCCACTCCCTGAAAAATAAACAGACATAGAAGCTCTTTGATGCAGCAAAAATCAATACTCGGTTCCTTCCTTTGCTGATGTTAAGATGAAGACAATTCTCTTTGTTCCAAGAAACCAACTTTTCCTCCTGATGCATATACTCTATCCCCCTTTATGAAAACACTCCGTTAGTGCAGAATCATCTAAGGATTTCTGCAAGTGACATAACTTATCATTTATATATATAATCTGAGGTGCACAGAGTGAAGAGAAAAGGAGACAGGACTATTCCTTGTGGTGCTCCAGTGTTGCTCACATCCGTATGAGAAACATAGTCCTCGAGCCTCACAAATGTGGTCTGTCTGACAGACAGTCCATCATCCAGGCTCATCCATCTGCATTTCTTTGAGTTTACCTCTTTACAAGGATGGCTGGATGGTATTGAAGGTGCTGGAGAAATCAACAAACATAATCCTGCCAATACTGCCAGGTGAGAATAAGCCTTATGAGTCAGATAGATAATTGCATTCTCCACTCCAATCTTTGTCCGATAGGCAACATGCAGTTGGTCCAGATGGTCTACGACATGAACACTCACAGTCCAGGATGAGTCTCTCAAAGGTCATCATGATATGAGACATAAGTGCCATTGGTCTGTAGTCATTAGGTGAAGAGGCACCTACCAGTTTTCCACAGCAGTTTCTGAAGCCTTAAGGACAGACTGAACAGGTTACAGAGAACATCACAAAATTGGAAAGCAAAGGCCTTGAAGAACTCGAGGACTGACTCCATCTGGTCCTGCAGCTTTTCTTGTGTGCAGCTTCCTCAGTTGTCTGCTTACTTGGTCTTCAGTTATAGACAGTCCACAATGTTAGTCAGAGTTGGACTTGTCACTAGCCATTCCAGTTGATGTGGTAGGAGTTGTTAATGTAGTAAAGATTAAGAAGTTGGAAATGGGATGGAAAATCTATTAAGAAATTGGTTCAGGGTTTTAGCTTTGCCCACATCCCTTTCTAGCACCTGCATTCAGTCCGTTCCAAACATCCTTCACGTTACTCTGATGACCTTCCAGCATATTTTCACATTTCCAAAGTACCATGGTACCTCGGTACACATCATTAATCTGTTCCAGTTCCTTCGACTTATACCTAACAGAACGTATATCAAACAAATTTTTCCCATAAGAAATAAAGGGAAAATGATTAATCCGTTCCCATGAAAAAAAAAATCCTATTGTTATTATACATTGATGGGGTTGTATAAAATAATTTAAACACTACTTGATACTAAAATACATAAATACAAAAGCAATTAGATGAAATAAATGAAAATTCATCCTTAATTTACTTTTTAATAACGTCTTTGTTTTTCACAATCATAGATACCGTCGTTCTCGGCATACGGTATGCAGCAGCCAAGTCCCGGATACGCATGCCACCTTCATACTTTTCAACAATCAATTCAAATTTATGTGAAAAAACACAAAATCACATGGAAATTCACAGAGAGTTATAGCGCGGGTTGTTCACTGAATGCTAGCAACTGGCGTACTGACGCTCGTGGGCAGTCGTGGCTTTGTCTCGAGAGAGGTAAACAAGGGTGGCGCGCGGTGTTCTAGCCCGCGAGTCGTATTCCAAATAAAGGTCGTATACCAAGCAACATTTTTCTCGTCCAAACAGGACATATACCAAGCTGGACTTATTCTAAAGCGGACGTATAATGTGGTACCACTGTATTATTTTTCTGACAGCCAATAACACCTTTCCTGACAGAGCCATTTTGCTATATGAGTGCTTTGCAGGTACAGTGAGTTCAGCTGCAATCTCTGCCATTTTTTTCTGTGTTTCCACTCTGTCATGGTACATAAAACATGAGACATCAGACATACAAAGGCATCTCCAGTTTGCAAGGTTCCTTATTGTTTGTAGTTCCTTGTGACAGCACTGACAAGAAAAACAAATGCTCAAAATGGCTGTGACGTACTATAATAATGATATAAAATAACAACAGTAAATCAGCTGGAAAAGTATGCAGAAATGAGACAACAGGAAAGGACCTGTCATAAACCTGATATCCACGATGCATTCAGCCCACGTAACTTGTTAATCTTTAGTCGCTTAAGTTGTGCAAAATATCATCAAGGCAAGCCGTGAAGATCTCCAAACTACTTATTCTACTACTCAGTAACATTTTCCACATATCTGTGATTCTGAGTGTGTACAAAAACAGGGGAGCACGATGGTGCTGTGCTAGCACTGCAGCCTCACAATAAAGAGACAGAGATTTGCATCCCTAAATGGAGTTTGAATGTGTCCATAAAGGTTTCCCCCCACAATCCAAATACATGCTGGTTAGCTGAATTGGTAATGCTAAACTGGCCTGTGTGTGCATCTCTGTGTTCACCCTGTGATGGAATGGTGCCCCATCCAAGTGTTGTTCCCAATGGTTATGTAAGAAACATAAGAAATTTGACAAACGAGAGGAGACCGTTCAGTCCATCAAGGCCGTTTGATTAGCTCATAGCTAAGCTGTCCTAATATCTTGTCAAGCTTGGGTCACTAGAGGAGTAGAAACTTTATTGTTGCTCTGCCAGTTACAAACACAAGTCTCTTACAGAGGCAATTCAGCCTCACAGGGAACAGCTGTCAAACATGACGCACTGGCCCCGACTCCTGCTCAAAAGAAAAGTCTTCATCAAGGGGATCCAGTGGGCTGGCAGCAACGGCCAGAAAGGAGGAAGTCTGGGAGAATCAGGAGAATGAGAAACCTCAGGATGGCCACGGCTCGATCATTTAAATGTTCGTAGCCTCAAGCAGCAAGCTGGCAGCTGATCCCACAAAGAGGTACTGAAAGTGTGTGTTTCTTTTCCATTGAAAAACTGTTTAAGAGGGGGTTTCTGAGGGACGAGTGCATCCCCGAGTGGCAGCAGTCACAATCTCATCCAACTTCTTCTTAAAAGTTGCCAAGGTTTCTGCTTCAACTCCATGTCTCAATTGATTGTTCCCGAGTCCCACACCTCTTTATGTAAAGAAGAGCTTCCTGGCTTCAGTCCTAAATGCACTTCCTCTTAATTTCCACTGGTGCCTTGAGTACAGGATTTACCATTTAGTTGAAAGAATTCTGCAGGATCTTCAGTACTGGAGAATTTTGAAGAACTCAATTAGGTCACCACTCAGTCTCCTCAGGTTTAACTCTCTGAGTCTGTCACAGTAGGACTTGTCCATAAGTCCTGGGATGTACCTGGTTGCTCTTCTCTTCACAGCTTCAAGTGCTGCTATGTCTTTCTTTTGTCATCTTGACCAGAACTGCACACATTTCACTCCAGAGGGGGTCTCATATAGTTTGAGCAGGACATTCTTTGGATTTAAATTCAAGTTTTTATTTTATAACCTAACATTTTATTTTTCTTTTCAATTCCTTCTGTGACTTGCTTAGTTGATGAAAATGTTGTGTCAACAGGTGGCTTCCTGCATGACAGTTGCCCTGGTTAGCTGGATTAAGATAATGAATGGATGGTGAAGAACTTTCCAATGTTTGAATGAAATTTACTCGTAGGCAGCTTCAATCTGTTCTCAGTTTTCTGGTCATTTAAGTCATTTTAGGATAACAGCTGGTATTCCCTGCATCATTCTGAACGCTTGTATTATTTCACCTTTTAATCTAAATTTGCATAAACCTTCTGTTTTATAAGAGATTTTTTTCTAATATTAATGGAGATACATGGAGGCGTTTTATTCCTCCTCACAGGAGACATGTTAGAGAATACAAGCAACACCAATGTTAGACATTTATTTCCATGCATGACTATAACTTAATTTAATTTAATTTACTTTTTTAAATAGTGCTTATCACTGAGCACAGCCATTTAGAACTTAACTCATCTCAGATTCTTGAACTTTACCCAAAACCCACAGAGGAATTAATTAAAAAAGAAAACCTCAGCAGTGAAGACGTAATAGGGATTTCTTCATCATGGCTTACTACACTAAATGACTTGATTGAAAGTAATGTATTTCAAATGATGACTTAGTTGTGTGCTACAATAGTGCCCAAATAAAAGTGTCACAAAACCGTGGCCACAAGGGGGCATCTTAGAGCTCCAAACGCCATTCATAACTACACACAGTCCCTGAATTCAATTATGCTTACTTATTCCTTGAACTACCTTTGGACACGTTAATTCTTCAAATATGGAGAAAGCACAACTGTATTTGCTCTTCCCCTCCGCTCCCAGATCACATACTGGGAACGGTCCCCCACAATGCTGTAGGCTTTGAGGATGTATTGCTTTATAACAATGTCTTTAATGGAGGACAGAGAGGACTCAATGATCTTTTCTACAGTGTGCACTGTCCATTGTAGGACCTTACAATCAGAGACACTGCAGTTCCCAAACCATACAGTGATGCAGCTGGTCAGAACACTCTCGATGGTGCTCCTACAGAATGTGGTAAGAATGGGAGGGGGCAGGCTCGCCTTCATCGGCCTCCCAAAGTCTGCTGCACCTTCTTGGCTATGCAGAAGTGAAGACACTGCAGTGCCTTCTTGGTTATATGGAAATGGAGATGCTGACCATGTCTTGTTGGCTATGCAGAAGTGAAGACCTACTGTGCCATCTTCGATATGGGGAAGTGAAGATTCTTCTGCGCCTTCTTGACTTTACGAGAGTGGAGACACCACTACCCTTCTTGGTTATATGGAAGTGGAGATGCTGCTACACCTTCTTGGCTCTTGGGAAGTGCAGACACTGCTACACCTACTTAGCTATATGGAAGTGGAGATGTTGTTGCTGTGGTGGTTGGCTGGGGCCTTGCCCAGCCGCGATGCCTGGAAGGACCAAGAGAGGGACTGTGCCTCCTTGGTTGGTATGGAGGCCACGGAAATTGAGCAAGGAAGCTCAACCCTATAGGGGCAGTGGCCTCTACCAGGGGGTGCCCGGACAATTGAGGAGCACTGGATGTCAGCACTTCCGCCACACCCAGAGGTGCTAGGGGAAGGAATACCAGGGACATCCGGAGTGCTTCCTGGTGCTCATGTGGCACTTCTGCCACACTAGGAACTGTTGCAGGAAGATCATCAAAGGGCACCTAGAGCATGTCTGGGTGGGAATAAAAGAGGCCGCCTCCCTCCAGTCATTAGCCGGAGTCGGGTGGAAGTGGACAGAGTTTGGAGGAGAGGAGTGGAGGCAATGAAGGAAGGACTGTTGGAAGGCCCAGACTTAAAGAGGGTGATTGGTGCAGGGGCACTGTGCTTGTGTGGAACACTTGTAAATAACTGTTAATAAACGTGGGTGTTGGAACCATCGGTGGTTGCCTGTCTGTGTCTGGGGCTGGACTTCCACACTGCGCCTTCTTAACTATGGAGAAATGAAGACGCTACTGCATCTTCTTGGCTACATAGAAGTGGATACACCGCTGTGTCTTATTCACCATGGATAAGTAGAGACGCTGCTGCGCCTTCTTGGCTATATGGAAGTAGAGATGCTATTGTGCCTTCTTGGCTATGGAGAAGTTAAATCCCTGCTGTACCTTCTTGGCTATGGGGATGTGGAGATGCTGCTATGTCTTCTTGGCTATATGAAAGTAGACACACTACTGCCCTTCTTGGCTTTGGGGAATTAGAGACGCTGCTGTGTTTTACTCACCATGGGTAAGTAGAGACGCTACTGCGCCAATTTGGGAGATGCTGCTGTGGCTTCTTCGCCATGGGGAAGTAGAGACACTGCTGTGCTTTCTTGGCTATATGAAAGTAGAGATGCTGTTGTTCCTTCTAGGCTACAGAGAAGTGAAGACCTTGCTGTACTTTCTTGGCTATGTGGAAGTGGAGATTCTGCTGTGCCTTCTTTGCTATATGAAAGTAGAGACACTACTACCCTTCTTGGTTATGTGGAAGTGGAGATGCCACTGCACCTTCTTGACTCTGGGTAAGTGGAGACGCCGCTGCAGTTACTTGGCTATATGGAAGTGGAGACCCTGCTGTGCCTCCTTGGCTATATGGAAGTGGAGGTGCCGCTGCACCTACTTGGCTATGGAGAAGTGGAGATGGTGCTGTATCTTCTTCGCCATGGGGAAGTGGAGAATCTATTGTGTGTCCTTGTCTATGGAGAAGTGGAAATGCAGCTGACCTTCTTGGCTACGGGTAAAGGTAAAAAAAGGTAAAACCGGAAGAAGAAAGAGCGTTAATGTGACAAGAGTCTTGGAAGTGTGGCAGCGCAACACCCTTGTTCATTACTCTCCTTCTTGACTGTGTTTGCCCAGACACCTTCTTGACACAGACTACTCTAACTGAAGTTGAACAATGCCAGTCTAAACTACCTCTAGTCAAAAGACAGAAGTGTTTATTGTTGCATTCCAGCCAACACAATCAAACAGGTCAGCAAAATTAAGTTGAGCTAACCCTACAAATTGTCAAAGTATGACAAAAAGTAATTCATACATACATGGCCATAAGCTTTAATGTATTGAGCCGAAGGTGTTAAAATATGCTAATTATCTTCCCATATAGCTCAGTACTTTAGATTAAGGTTTTGTTCCAAAAGAGCAAGGCTGACTTTACAAGAGAAGCACAAATGCAACTCCTGCCTTTAGATTTATTACAAGAGAACACATTTGATCTCCCTCATGATTAATAAACAATAAATGTTCTTGTTCGTAATTAAATGTCCTTAGGTCTCATGTTTGACTTGTTTTCTTTAATTTATATTCATGTTACAAGCTCTGGAAGGTACAAGTGAAATGTACTTGTTATTATGTTTTAGTTTAATACTCAGTGGGAAGGGGAGGAAAAAGGTCAGTAATAAGTGTTCCCTTACAATTCGTTTCAGAAAACACACTATTGATCGATTACAAAATGAAAAGCGCAAAATTTGTCGCAATTTTGATCTCTTATGACCTTTTACAATTAAATAAATATGATGATTTTGTATTTTAAAAAAAGGGCACACTTTCCATTTTATCAATGTTCGCTTTCGTTGACCCTACATTTTAACGGTTTTTGCAGTCAATTCATGGTCACAGGTAATGTGCTTTTCATGTAGCTTTTTAATGCCTTTCTTTTTTTTTTTTTGAATTGTGAGAAGGATAAACACAAGAGCAACCAAGATGTATAACATTATGAAATGGACTGACCTGGACTCCCTGAATATACAGATAGCTGCAATAGAATTAGTTCATCAATATGAAAACAATGTGCTTTCTGTGAAGGCAATGTTGACTAAATGGATTTGAACTAAAGTATTTGGTCATGAATATGTAAATCAATAGTTTACGGTTTGAAGGAAACCATTATATTTTATATTTAAAACAAGCAAACAACAAAAAAGTCTTAGATTAGAACTTTTTCTCTCCAGACACGTCTACTTTTACCAGCAGCCAAACCATCTGCACATCAGAATGGGTCATCCACCTGAAGCTAAATATTTTCAGGCCCGGCCAGTGCTTGGATGGGAGACCATCTAGGAAATACTTGGGGTGCTGCTGGAAGAGTTGTTGGTGGGGCCAGCAGGGGTCGCTTACTTGTGGTGTGAATGTGGATCCCAATGTCCCAGTGCAGTGATGGTGACACTGTGCTGTAAAAATGGTCATTCAGATGAGATGTAAACCCAAGGTCCTGACTCTCTGTGGTCATTAAAGATCTCTGGGCATCCTTCATAAAGCACAGGGTGTATCCTGATGCCCAGGCTAAATTGCCCTCCATGGCCTAGTCCATCTCCGGTCCTGGAGCGCAACTGTGGCTGCAGGTTTTCATTCTAACCCTTGTCTTAATTAGTGACAAGTTTTTGCTGCTAATTAACTTAATTTACCTTCATTTTAATTGCCATGCCTTCTTCATTTATTCTTTTTTTTTAATCTTAAAAGGCATCCAAAAAGCAATAAAAGTTGAAGTGAGATAACAAATGACCAACTAATTTGAGACCTCCAACCAATTTCATTCCAACTAATTTCTTAATTATATTTGTTGAATTTGTTTAATTCCAAGGCTTGTTGGAGCCTTCATTTGGATTCAGCAGACATTTCCAAAACTGTTTTATTTTCTTTACTCTAAGAACACCATCAAAATGTTTTGTGGACCTGAGCAGGTCAGCATTACTGAGACCTTCTCCTTTGTTTCTTTTCAGATATTTCACAATGGACACAGCTTAGCTGGTAATGTGTTGGTTCGTTTTATCTATAATAATAAAAGGCAAAGCCCTCACTCACTCACTGACTGACTGA
Source organism: Polypterus bichir lapradei (assembly GCA_026402145.1). Taxonomy (NCBI): domain Eukaryota; kingdom Metazoa; phylum Chordata; class Cladistia; order Polypteriformes; family Polypteridae; genus Polypterus; species Polypterus bichir. Next base: position 18,683,575 of record JANRMT010062841.1, read on the forward strand.
CTGACTGACTGACTGACTGACTGACTGACTCATCACTAATTCTCCAACTTCCCATGTAGGTAGAAAGCTGAAATTTGGCAGGCTCATTCCTTACAGCTTAATTACAAAAGTTAAGCAGGTTTCATTTCGAAATTCTACGCGTAACGGTCATAACGATCAACAACGTCCGCCATATTGAACTTTCTTATTCATGGCCCCATCTTCACGAAATTTGGTAGGTGACTTCCCTGCGCTAACCGAAACCGATGTACGTACTTATTTCGGTGGTATGACGCCACTGTCAGCCGCCATATTGAATTTTCCAACATCACTAATTCTCCAACTTCCCGTATAGGTAGAAGGCTGAAATTTGGCAGGCTCATTCCTTACAGCTTACTTACTAAAGTTAAGCAGGTTTCATTTCGAAATTCTACACGTAACGGTCATAACGGTCGATAACGGTCGACAACGTCCGCCATGTTGAACTTTCT
>JANRMT010062841.1:18684144-18721607 GCA_026402145.1 Polypterus bichir lapradei
AGAAGGCTGAAATTTGGCAGGGTCATTCCTTACAGCTTACTTACAAAAGTTAAGCAGGTTTCATTTCGAAATTCTACACGTAACGGTCATAACGGTCGATAACGGTCGACAACGTCCGCCATGTTGAACTTTCTCATTTATGGCCCCATCTTCACGAAATTTGGTAGGCGGCTTCCCTGCACTAACCGAAACCGATGTATGTACTTATTTCGATGGTATGACGCCACTGTCGGCCGCCATATTGAACTTTCCAACGTCACCAATTTTCAAACTTCCCGTGTAGGTAGAAGGCTGACCCCATCTTCACGAAATTTGGTAGGTGACTTCCCTGCGCTAACCGAAACCGATGTACGTACTTATTTCGATGGTATGACGCCACTGTTGGCCGCCATATTGAATTTTCCAAACGTCACTAATTCTCCAACTTCCCGTGTAGGTAGAAGGCTGAAATTTGGTAGGCCCATTCCTTACAGCTTACTTACAAAAGTTAAGCAGGTTTCATTTCGAAATTCTACGCGTAACGGTCATAACGATCAACAACGTCCGCCATATTGAACTTTCTTATTCATGGCCCCATCTTCACGAAATTTGGTAGGCAGCTTCCCTGCGCTAACCGAAACCAATGTACGTACTTATTTCGGTGGTATGACACCACTGTCAGCCGCCATATTGAATTTTCCAACATCACTAATTCTCCAACTTCCCGTATAGGTAGAAGGCTGAAATTTGGCAGGCTCATTCCTTACAGCTTACTTACAAAAGTTAAGCAGGTTTCATTTCGAAATTCTACGCATAACGGTCATAACGGTCAACAACGTCCGCCATGTTGAACTTTCTTATTTACGGCCCCATCTTCACGAAATTTGGTAGGTGGCTTCCCTGAGCTAACCAAAACCAATGTACGTACTTATTTCGGTGGTATGACGCCACTGTCAGCCACCATATTGAATTTTCCAACATCACTAATTCTCCATCTTCCCGTATAGGTAGAAGGCTGAAATTTGGCAGGCTCATTCCTTACAGCTTACTTACAAAAGTTAAGCAGGTTTCATTTCGAAATTCTACGCGTAACGGTCATAACATTCAACAACGTCCGCCATGTTGAACTTTCTTATTTATGGCCCCATCTTCTCGAAATTTGGTAGGCGGCTTCCCTGCACTAACCAAAACCAATGTACGTACTTATTTCAGTGGTATGATGCCACTGTCGGCCGCCATATTGAACTTTTCAACAGTCTTTGTTACTTATGGGCCCATCTTCAAGAAATTTGGTACACGGGTTCCCAACGCTAACTGAATCCTACTTACGTACATATATACGTCCATAGCCTGCAGCTTGGTCACCATGTGAGGCGGCGTTGGGTCCCCCATCCCAACGCCTCCCACGTTGTTGGCTGCCTGCCTATATAAGGCCGTCCATCGCTCCAGTCTCTACATTCCCTTCCTTGCTTCGCCACGGGATTCACGTCTCCCTGCTGATAACTACAGCCTTTTTGTTTAATCCACGGCTTCTCCGCTGTTTTATTGTTTGTTTATTACAATTATAGTTATTGTATAGGTATTTTACACTTACTTTACGTTACTCATGTACCCATTTCCTTCATCATTCCAACCCCCATTACCATGTCTATCGAGGTAATCACCATCGATCAAAGAACTGTCACTTACCGAGTGGTTTCCTTGCCCGGAGATGGCACCTACCTTTTCCATTCTCTGTGTTACATATTGCACGGCCATATCAGGCTCACTCTTGATATCCGGAAGAACATTGTGTCTTATGTATTGAATGACTGGGACAGGTTCAAGGTGTGGACTGATGACGGTACAGGAGATAATTATACTACACAGGAGCACTAGAAGAGTGAAATGCTTAAGTCCTTCACCTATGGTTCTGCATGTGAGTTGATGGCTGCCGCTGAATTGTTCGGTTGGTGCTTTCAAGTGTACCTAAATGGTCAAATATTTTACACCTTTCGACAACCGCCAATGCCTCTTAAACATCTTACATTCACAGGTGACGATTTCAGTAGTGGACACTTTGATGTTTATGAATGTTTAAACTCTCAAAAGCTGGATGTGAAGTTATCGATGAAACCGGTTGTAAGCTTACAACGCTTGACAGATGCCGAATGTCACTTCAACACAAGTCCTGCAAATACTGTCGTAATTGAAACAAACCATGAAACTCAAACCGATTATGACAGCAGCAATCCAAGCTGTGAGATTTGAGACAAGATTACTGTTCACATGGCCAACTGTAAGTTGCATGCTCAAGAGTAAGCTCAGCGCACAGCTTGGTCATGTTACAACCGGATGGCCGAACTCACAATGTGGTATACAAAGAGATCCTTAACAAATAATTATTGGCATATTTTCCCTCAGTTTAAAAAGGTTAAATTTTCTTCTTAATAAAAATTTTAATGCAGTACTTCGCCGCTGCGAAGCGTGGGTATTTTGCTAGTATTTCATTATTGTTTGGCCTCTAATTAAAGAAAAACGAAACTATTAAGGGGGTCTGAGTCTTTAATAGCAAGCCAAAAACAATTAAGACAAAAGAAGTTAATTGACACCAAAAACTGGTCACTATTTAAAAAAAATGGTTAGAATGAAAACCCGCTGACACTCTAGGACCATAATTGGAGACTCCTGACTAGTCATTCTGGCCCCTTAATCATCCCCTGACTCTAATTGGCTATCTCTCTCTCTCACCACATCTCCACCATAACAGCTAAAGTGTGGTGAGCATACTGGTGCAAAAATGGCTGCCGTCACATCATCCAAGTGGATGCTACACATTAGTGGTGGCTGAAGTGGCTCCCCACTCACTACGAAAAAAGTACTTTGAGTAGCGAGAAAAGCGCTATGTAAATGTAAAAAATTATTTACACATATATATATATATATATATATATATATTTATATTTATATATATATATATATATACATATATATATATATATATATAGTGGCGGATGTCTTGGGGACTGTACCTCCCCGGGCCACAAGAGGGCAGCCTCCCCGGGTTGTATGGGGGCCATGGGAACAGAGCATAGAAGCTCAACTCTATTTGAGCTCGTGGTCACCACAGGGGGGCCCCCACAGGATTGTGGCGCCCTGGACGTCAGCACTTCTGCCATACTCTTATAAAAGAGGCCGCCTTTCTCCACTTGGGAGCCGGAGTCGGGAGGAGGGAGACAAAGCTTGGGAGAAGAGTAAAGGTGGAAGGAATACAGAGAGTGAAGGAAAGAAGAGACTGAGTTTGGGTGGAATGGAGCACTGTGTTGGGTGTAGGACATTTGTATAAATAAAGAGAGTGTGTTTTTGGACATTTAGTGTCTGTCTGTCTGTGCCCGGGGGCTGTCTTATCAGGCCATGGCCCTTACCCAGCCAGGATAACAGAAGAACCAGTGGGGAGAGCTTATTCAGGGCATTATCTCCCCCTGGGTTGCAGCAGTGCCTCTGACTCCCTCGGGGCTCCATTGGAATTGGAGTTTGGTGCAGCCCTACTGGGTTCCATGGGCGCTGCCAGGAGGTACTATAGGTATTGCGGAGCCCTGTGTTGCAGCACTTTATTATATTATTTACACAAACATTCAATATCGTATACACAAAAACCACTGTAATGGTTCTTTAATGGGTTGTGTGGTTCCTCATTGAACTATTGCGCGACAGAGTACCATTTCATTCTGGGAAGGTTTCTTTGCATATGATGTTAGATCTTTGTGCTTTGAAAAATTCCCTAATATGTGTAAAAAAAAACTGAAATCTTTAATTTATGGTAGGCTATACTAAGCATTACACTAGCAGAGTAAGAAAATCTGGACATAGCCTGTGTTATTGTAGGCAGGTAGAGTCCTTTTCGAATCATGACCCATTGGTGTTTCATGAATCTGTTATTATCTATTCATGGTAATTTATTATATGGGTCTTGTTATGGATCTAAATAAATAAAGGCTCTTTCTAGAACCTTCATGTGGATGGGTCTTATGGGAACTAAAAATGGTTCCCTTATGGCATCGCTCTGAAGATCGACTCTGGCACCTTTATTTTTAAGAGTGTGAAAAATGCCCTCCTCACAAAGAAATGACACTCTTAAAAATGAAGATTCTGTAATGGTACCTTAAGGTTCTTTACACCATTATTTTTAACAGTGTGATATGTAGAAGAAACCTGAAATTATTTAATAAATGGAAGTCTACCTAGCAAGACAATAACAGACTAAGAAAACCTGGACTTTTTCCTCTGTTAATGTATGCATGCAGCAAGAGTGCTTTAAATATCATGACCCATTAGTATTTCACAAATCTGTTACCATCTGTTCATGTTATTTACTGTAAGGAGTCTGCTATGTTTCTAAATAACTAAAGGTTCTTTCTAGAACCTTCATGTGGATGGGTTTTTTTTTTGGGGAACCAAAAATTGTTCCCATATGACATTGCGCTCAAGAACCACTTTATTTTACAATGAGTTTAGAAACTTTTTAACATGTTGCGGCCTTGTGCTAAAATCATTTAAATTAATTTTTCAAAATTTTCAATACATCAAACCACACTCAATAACACACAAGGTGAAAATAGAATTGTAGAATTTATTGCTCTTTTGCACACTGGTAGTCATCGACTTACGACCATGTTCGGTTCTGATGGACTGGTCATAAGTCGATCTGGACATAAGATGCACCAGTATATGTATTCAAACCTGACCGTATGTATTGTACAATACAGTAAGCCCCTTAACACTAGAATTACCAGAGCCTACAAAAAAACTTGTAGATCCGTCCCACCTTAAAACGCTTCGCACCTCTCCGTCAGCGTCTTTTGTCGTCTAAATGTGTAGATAAGCAGCAAACAGCAAGCAGCCTGCTATCACATTCCCCCAACCGGCACAGTTTTCTCAGCTCAAGTCTGTTTACCTGCGTGTCAGGTGCTTAGAGTTGTATAGAGTGAGAAGTCAAGCAAAATGACACCTTTTATAAATACTATATCGTTATTTGGAACACTTGCATTTTATGTGTGTTCCGTGTCTACAAGGATCTATGTAAACACAGCGTAAAGTGTAAAGTCACGAGTGCAGAGCTTCTCATGTACATATACAAAGTACAACGATGGCAAAAGTGCATTCTTAATCTGATGTAGAAGTGTCGTCATGATTTGAGTTTACATCTGTTATAGCACTTTTTATGTGAAAACAACAGTGTCAAATGCAGGGAGGGGAGGGAAGTTGGGTTCGTGAACACGGCTGAGAGAATGAAACTGAATAAAAAAAATCCAAAGCTAACCTTTACAAGTATCATAAATAACACCGGCTGTTACAGACTGGAATCAAATGTATGTTTTTATTCTAGAATAGTAAAAATACGTGCAGCTCACTTCTCAAAACGGACTCTTCCGGGATTGAACCCGTGATTGAACCCTCATAGCAAATGTGTCAATATCGCACCCTAACGCGGGTTGTTTTTCTGCAGTTATATTTTTGAATAAAGCGCATTTGTTCTGTTATATTTGTACTTTTTGTGAAAGTGTTTCTTTGATATTTGGAATTCAGGCTTCACACATTATACACTTCATGTCTACATTTTGTCAATTATTACCAAAACATGAAAAACGTTTCTGTTTTAACGATGTGTTTTCATAGATCCTTGTAGACACGGAACACACATGAAATGCATGTGTTTCAAATAACGATATAGTATTTATGAAAGGTGTCATTTTGCTTGACTTCTCACTCTATACAACTCTAAGCAACTGACATGCAGGTAAACAGACTTGAGCTGAGACAACTGTGTGGGGTGGGGGGATGTGATAGTAGGCTGCTTGCTGTTTGCTGCTTATCCACACATTTAGAGGACAAAAGACGCTGACGGAGAGGTGCGAAGCATTTTAAGGTGGGATGGATCTACGAGTTTTTTCATAGGCTCTTGGTAATTCTAGTGTTAAGTCATATTGTTTGTTTTATATCCTTTTTATCATTATTCTTAGCACACTGTGTAGATTTTCTATCTTTCTTTTTGTAATTTTTTTTTTTAATTTTATTATTTTGTTTCGTTATTATTTGTTGCTGACATGGATGCCAAACTTCACAAATCCTGTCTTTCTCGGTGTTATGTTACGTCATCAGTGTTTGCCTCTCCCGGTGTTCATTGTGAGAGGAGGTGTTGTGCCGGCAGAGTTTGAGTACTCAGATGTTTTCTGTTTTAACATTTAAGCCTGTCTATATTAAACACTAACAGATAAAGGAGTTCAGTGTGGCTTCAATACCCCTTCGTGGTGGTTCGCACAAAGCAGCACATCATGAGTTACAACACAGAAGCTTCGGAGGTTAACTGGATTTAAAGCCAGAATGCAGCATTACAGCGAGTGTGGTGAACCCGGTTACAATGCAAATTTGGAGTCAGTTGATATAAGAGTCACATGTGAAAAGACAGTTAATTGTTTTCTTTTATTTGCCCAGTGGTGGCAGGGTGGTCTTGTGGCCTTGGAACCCCTGCAGATTTTGTTTTTTTTTTGTTTTCTCCAGCCCTCTGGAGTTTTTTTTTTTTGTTTGTTTGTTTGTTTTTTTCTGTCCTCCTGGCCATCGGACCTTAATTTATTCTTTGTTATTTAGTATTGCCTAATGTTATTTTTATTTTTTATAAACCTTTCTTCATTTTGTAAAGCACTTTGAGCTACACCATTTCTATGAAAATGTGCTATATAAATAAATGTTGTTGCTGTTGTTTTGCACATTTCCATTCTATTAATTATATGAGTTTCACTATGGGAAACCCCAGCTTTTTTGTGTGACTTATTCTTGCACCCTCTATTCCTGCAGTTGAGGCCAATTTTGCACCCATCTACACACTGTGCCTTGAACTCCCACTTTTTTGAGTTTGATCTCAAGTCTCTCGTGTGGTTCCTTATCAAAAGCTTTCTGAGAGTCAAAATAAATATCATATGCACCTCTCTGACCAAATGTTTTTTTGCTTCCTCAGAGAATTCCAGCATATTGGTGAAATGTGACCTCCCCTACCAAAACCCATGCTGTTTACTGCTACATCTGTTCTTGTTAACTGATTCCAGATCTTCTCCTTAATGATAAAACCATAAACCATAAAAAACTGAATGAGTCACAACCTACAACCTACGTACAATCCCAACTCAGATACTCTATATGCCCAACAAAAGTAGGTGGACACCCCTCCGAATAGTTAAGTTCAGGTGTTTTATAGTAATCAGGTACATCAAATCACATAGCCTTACAACCTCCATTAGCAAATATGGGCAGTAGAATGGGTCGGACTGAAAAACAACAACATTTATTTCTATAGCATATTTTCATACAAATAATGTAGCTCAAAAGTGCTTTACATAATGAAGAAAGAGAAAAAAGACAAAATAAATAAGAATGAAAATAAGGGAACACTAATTAACATAGAATAAAGGTAAGGTCTGATGGCCAGGGAGGACAGAAAAAAAAAAAAAAACTCCAGACGGCTGGAGAAAAAATAAAATCTGCAGGGGTTCCAAGGCCATGAGACCACCCAGCCCCCTCTAGGTATTCTACCTAACATAAATTACCTCAATCAGTCCTCATGGTATTCAGGATTCTCATGGAAGAACTTGATGATGATGGTCATGTGGACTTCTGGCCTTCAATCCATCAATGTAAGGACATCACGGTGCTTTGATTAGGTGGTGGTGGCGCAGATCACCACCACAGAAAACCGGAAAAAGAACAGAAGAGAAAGTAGGGGTGAGTACGGATTTTGGAGCCACCATGAATAATAATGATAATTAATTGAATATACAAAGCATCAGGATTAAACTAAAATGAAGCTTTTAGAAAGCCATGTTAAAGTATGTGTTTTCAACAGTGTTTTAAAGTGCTCCACAGTATTAGCCTGGTGAATTTCTGGTAAGCTATTCTAGATTTTAGGTGCATAACAGCAGATGGCCGCCTCACCACTTTTTTTAAGTTTAGCTCTTGGAATTCTAAGCAGACCCTCATTTGAAGATCTAAGGTTACAATTTGGAGTGTAAGGTGTAAGACATTCTGAAATATAAGATGGAGCGAGATTATTTAAGGCTTTGTAAGCTATAAGCAGTATTTTAAAGTCAATTCTAAATGACACAGGTAACCAGTGTTGTGACATCAGAACTGGGGTGATGTGCTCGGATTTTCTTTTCCTAGTTGAGATTCTGGTAGCTCCATTTTGCTCTCGTTGCAATTGATTGATGTCTTTTTTGGGTTGTCTTGAGAGGAGTGCGTTACAGTAATCTAGTCAACTAAAAACAAAAGCGTGAACTCATTTCTCAGCATCTTTCAGTGTTATAAGAGGTCTAATGTTTGCTATATTTCTTAAGTGAAAAAATGCTGTCCTAGTAATCTGATTAATATGTGATTTAAAATTCAGGTCAGAGTCAATAGTTACTCCTAAATTCTTTACCTCCGTCTTGACTTTTAATCCTAATGCATCAAGTTTATTTCTAACAACCTCATTATATCCATTATTGCCAATGACTAAAATTTCTGTTTTCTTTTTATTTAGTTTGAGAAAATTACTACTCGTCCATTCAGAAACAAAAGTAAGACATTGTGTCAGTGAATTAAGAGAATCAGGGTCATCAGGTGCTATTGATAAATACAGTTGTGTGTCATCAGCATAGCCGTGGTAGTTCACGTTATGCCCCGTTATACGTTATGAAGAGCTCAGTGACTTTAAATGTGGCATTATCACAGGATGCCACCTTTGCTACAAGTCAGTATGTCAAATTTCTGCTCCACTAGACCTCTATGTGCTATCACTGTGAAGTTGAAGTGTTGAAGAGCAAACACCAGCTCAGACCACACAACCTCACAAGCGGGGCCATTGAGCGCTGAAGCACATAGCATGTAAAAATTGCCCATCTTCAGTGGCATCACTCATAATAGAATTCCAAACTGCCTCTGGAAGCAACATCAGCACAGGTACTGCATGTCATCAGCTTCATGAAATGGGTTTCCATATCCAAGTAGTTACACACCAGCTTAAGGTTACTATGTTCAATGCCAAGTAGTCGGCTGGAGTGGTGAAAAGAACTCAACCATTGAATTCTGGAGAAGTGGACACATGTTCACTGGAGTGATAAATCATGCTTCACTATCTGACAGTCTGATGGACAAATCTGTATCTGGTGCATGCCAGGAGAATGCTACCTTATGGACTCTATAGTGCCTACTGTAAAATTTGGTGGAGAAGTTGTAATGGTCTTGGGCTGTTTTTCAGGGTTTGGGCCAGGTCCCTTGGCTCCAGTGATGGGTACTGCCAATGCCACAGCAGACAAAGACATTTTAGATAATTATGTGCTTCCAACCTTGTGGCAACAAGGAAAGGGAAGACCCTCTTCTCTTTCAACTTGACTATGCTCCTGAGCACAGGCCCATAAAGACATGGAGAAACGTGAGGCTTGCACATAGCCCTGACCTCAAACCTATTGAACACCTCTGAGTTAATTGGGACGCCGATTGTGAGCCAGGTCTTCTCGTCCAATCTCAGTAAGAGGTTAGGAGCACACACTGATACAGCGCATTGCCGCTTCCACCACATGACAAACCAACTTAGGATCCCAGATTAGGACCCGAGTACAGCCATGCAATGGGTGACACCCTCAGCACTACACTGGTTCAGATGGAATGGAATGGAACAGTGTGAGGTTTTTTTTATGGTGGCTGGAGTACCAGTTCTGCCATCAACCCCCAGGTTTTTCCCCTGCAGGTTGGAGGGCCTACATGCAGGGCTGGATGCAGATTAACGTCATACCCAGGATGGAACAATTGCAGGTTAAGAGCCTTGTTCAAGGGCCCAATAAAGTAGAGTCACTTTTGGCATTTACGGGATTTGAACTGGCAACTTTCTAATTACCAGTGCAGACCCCTAGGCACAGAGCCACCACTCCACCCAATCTCAGTAACTGATCTCATAAATATTCTTTGGGCCAAATGGGCACAGATTCCCACAGACCTTCCCAGAAGAGTGGAAGCTGTTTTAGCCACAAAATTGGGGGTTTGGGCAACACTATATTAATGCCCATGGTTTTGGAATGAACCTCATATAGTATACAGTTGGTGTGATGGTATCCACAAACATTTTCCCATATGGCGTGCATATAAGGCCAGAATATTTGGTTTATTATTGAAGTAGGAGCCAAATACAACTGTCACTGTTACAGTCAAAAAACAGACAATAATACAATATGGGCATCTGGTGCAACAGCTTTAAGAGGAGTAAAACAAGTTCATGTAATGAATTTCTACTCAGTCTCAGCTTAAGTTCAGATACCAATAAGATGTCTCTTACAGTGTGACAGGTATATGTTGATTATTCCAGTTTTTTTTTTTATTATATTTGTATTGTCACGCATCTGAGGACCTCCTCCTGAGCACCATCAAGGTACGTAACAACCCACCGAGACGGGAGGGGGTGCTATCACTAATGGTATTCTCTTCCCTTTCTCCTGCAGCAATGCAAAGCCGGCCAGTGAGGGCACTCGACTCCGCCCCTTCTGGTCGGCTGACTACGAGGTCCCGCGACTCCCAGAAGCGAGTCACTTGGCTGACGGACAACCTGTGAGATGGAGTTCCAAGTGCATTTTCTGACCACAAAAGCTTTTTCCCTTTGTTTTAAATTGTTGTGGCACTATGGAAAATACGGAACTAAAACTCCCAGCGGTCCTAGCTGTGACTCGATTGGACGTCTCCAAGGGGCGCTTTAAATGGGATCCAACTAGACAGAGATGGTGGGCTCAGAAATCTAGAGTTTATGCCTGAGTTCGCCCATCAGTCTGATTATTGATTTGTCCTGGATTACCACATCTGTATGGAAGTATGGACTGTCTTGGGCTTGCCTGTCTTTTGAGTGCTGGGTTGGATTGGTTATCGTTCTTCGTTGGATGGAGCGTTCCCAATATCCTCAACCCTCACTGCATCAGGAATGCCTGTAGGACTGTTTTTATATTACTTACAGTGAGCTGTTCACTGGATTATCATTTCTCCTTCGCTCCACATCATCAGTTGCCACTTCACTTAGACAGTATATTGGATTTTGAGTTTATCGTGCTTGTGTCATTTTCGGGTTATATTTGTGATTGCAGTCTGGAATCTGGGGAAGGATTGTTTTGCTTATTGTTTGGTTAGATGTCTTCTTCTAGTATTGTTTAATATATTCATGTTGATCAATCCCATTGTTTCGTGTCTCAGTATGTGAGTGGGACAAGTTGGACCAAGGCTGGGTGTGTTTCCTGGAAGTTTCCATCAAAACATCACCGTCTCTGTGGTTGTGTGAATCGTAGACTCCTCATGACCGCTACAAATTATTACAAGATATTTTTTAGTTTTGGCCCATAAGCCTGGGCAAACAAGCCAAGATGGCATTTACTTTCCTTTGCTTTGGATTGTTATTAACTCTTTGAGGGCTGAATATTTTTTACAAAAAACACAGTTTTCTAAAAAGCACACAACGCGATGGTTTCACACATAGATCAACATTAAACATCTGTTATGGGGTGCTGTGGCTGCCAGTTTGTTGTCTCTTGGGGCTCGAGCCACTCACGGGTGGCACAACAACTGGCAGGAATGCACAGCACACTGGCTTCCAGGCACAGTGCAACACAATTGGGTTTGTATCTCTTGTCATTGTAAGTGGCGGCCCATTGCCATAGGTGCGTCACCGTCACAAACATGTTCAGCACCCCAATCAGCTGATGCCGGTACCTCACTTTCATTTTCGACCTCAATCTCCAGATCACATGCATCAAAATCGGAGTTCGACAAGTCAGAGTCCAAAAACAAAGCAAAATGTCGTCAATGGAGTATTTTGCTTTGTGCATTTGCTTTGATCTCTCACCAGATGTCTATGCCATTTTTGACGTTGTTTGCTCTTCACTACTCACTCGAGTGCAGGAAATCTTGGGTCAAACCAACAAAACTAACTTTCATTCTAGCAAAGTGAGAAGAACTAAAATGAAGGAGGCAGGCTTTGTCATCGTTTACAAGTTGATTAACACTCTCAAACCCTGCAGTCGACAAAAGTCAACATCTGCCATGAAAGAGTTAAATGGGACGACCCGGTTGGCACCCCAAATACTGATCTCGTTATATGTCACTCCTGCACTCTGCCATACTGTTAAAAGGCACACATATGTTCTCCTGCATATTTATTGAGGAACTGCATAGAAGGAAATTTAGTTCATTCTTATATAGCTTTGTTTACTGAAGATGGGCTCAGGGTGCCTTAGGTCCTCCAAGCCATTTAGTCACAATCAGCTTCTAGTTAGTTTTATTCATATCGGTTACCATCAAGGCGGAAATTTGCATTAACACTGGAATTCAGCTTCACGGATTTCTGATTAAGAACTAGTCCCTCATGTCATTAAAGCAGCTAGAGAGGTTAAGAAAAAATGCAACATAACATTTATGTTGTTTTATGCCTGGGCAGCAATAATGTGCCCTTGGAAGAAAGGTAAATGAAGTTCATTCTACAGAGAATATCACATAACAATAAACAAGATTTTTAGTTTATTTAACAATCTGATTAAAAATGCTGCTTTTGAAAAACCAATACATGAAACAATGTAACACATACATAGAATATTTGTAAATGCTGGACAATTTTTGATACACCGTGAATTAAATTAAAAAAGCATGTTAACTAGCTTTAAAAAGAATATCAAATCAAATCAAATTTTATTTGTCACATACAGTACAATTCAACACACAGTACAAAATGCAATTAAATGCTTAGTTGCTAAACTCCAAGACTGTGCATTAGAAAGAAGAATATAAAAAAGACAATAATTAATAAATACACAACTTTATACATATTGTCACACATGTGTGTCTCCTGACTTATCTTGGGTAAGCAGTCCCACCCCAGGATGACAGGGGGCACTCTTGCTAATGGCGATTGTCTCTTTCTTTTCTCACAGCCAGAAGAAGATGCCCAGTGAGGGCAATTGACTCCGCCCATTCTGGCTGGAAGAAAATAAAAGGGCGACGCTCAATGAAAGTGTCTTATTCTGAACCCCCACTGGTGAGAGGAGGACCACCAAACCAAACCAGACCTGACCTGCTAATGATTCCCTGCTGTGCCCAGTTTACGATTTGTTATTGAACCACCGTGTGCCATTTTTGTTTAATATCTCAGTTTTTTATTAAATGGGGGTGACCCAGTTGTCACCCCAACATTTCTCCAGTCCAGCTGTTATACCTTGCATGACTACAATATCCACCTTAATAGAAGGACAAGTGTATCTATGTCTGTGCATCCATCCAGTTGCCATATCCTGTCATTCCAACAGATGGCGCATCACAAACATTAACACTGCCTTTATGAATATCACACCAAATGGCATATAACAGAGACATATGCATTGCATTTGTTATTTCATAGGAATGGTGCATCACAAACATTTGTAGTGGGACACTGCAATCCCAAACTTTTAAAGTGCACAGACTGGAGGAAATTGGGGTCGGGTTTTTAGGAGGAAACCATGTTGGCAGAGCCTTTTCAGCAGTGAATTTCACTGCTAATCACTACAAACTTTATTCCAAGTTGTCCCCAGACGTGTGTTCTCGTTCAAGAATCATGTCTGGTCCCACAAGACTAACACAGATGTGAATCGATCTGAGAGAAGACACTCCCTGCAACAGTGGAGCATATTCTGTTTATTTCCATGCATGGTTGTTTCCTCCTTTGCATTTAAAGTTACCAGTACAAGTTCTGGCTCTCCACAACCCTTAACTTGAATTAAATGCACAAATGGATTTGCTTTATTCTATTTTTAGATAAACACTAATAGCACTACTGCAGTAATGGGTCAAAAACAGTCTGCTGTCTTTTCCAGTCACCTCATATTTTCAAAATATTGGCATCCTGAGATTTTTCAAGTCCCAAAATGTTACTCACAAACTTGTGAAGCTATCTCACTCGCTTGAGAATTCTGCTAAATTGCAGCTCAACGGCAATATATTCCTGTCATTATATGTGACCTTATTTTTTAGTTTGGGACATTACATTGTCTGAATGTGTTCAGTTCTCTGAAATACGATCAAAAATGTTTTCCTGTTGTTTTCCTTCCTAATAGTCCTTGCTGGGCACTGCATGTTCAGAAATTGAAGCCTACTTCTCGCTGCCAGATAGAAGACAAGCACTGTCTGACTGACTTCTCATTAAAGCGGCAATTCATTTATCCTCCCCAAAGTGCTTCTTTATTATGTCAGAAATACTTATTTGCTCTGTAGCCATCAGAGTATATTAACATTCATGCCAGCCATCACATGGAAAGAGGATGACCAGACACCGACAGACACAGATAGTTTCTGCCCACCCCCAGAAACATGCAATCAACTTCTAACTAAAGGTCACATTTGCAATAACTTACAAAAATACAGGTAATTGGTTATAGAGTGGGCTCATAACGTGGTACGATGAAAGGTAATCTGATGGATCTGAAACATTTTCTACATAATTAAATGTTTAGGGTTTCATCATTTGGCTTTAAAATAAGCTGGTAACAATGTTTTACCAAGTTTAATAAGATTGTTTTGTCAGGGTAACTGCCTTTCAAAATCAGGTGAAGTCATTGAATATGAATTATAAAAAGCTCATCTATTAAATAAAAAAAATCAAGGTTTTAATATTCCCATTGATTTTATGCATTATATAGTATATCTCTGTTAAACTGCTGGGGCTCTGTGGCACAAATGCGAATAAAAAGGTCAGTTCAGTCAGTTCGATTCACCCAATAATATTTTCTACTTTATTTCAGATAATGGAACTGAAGGGATATTCTTTTCTTATATACGGTAATGCAGTATGAAATTGTCAGGCCAGCTGGAGGGTACAGTAAGAGACACCCACTAAGGCAAAGTGTGGAGGGCATGTTAATGTAATTGATTTTAGAATGATTCTGTACTTTATTTAATTACCACGTATCATTTGTGGCTTTGCTTTATATTATCACATTTCTTATACAGGCAGTTATTACAAAGCTGGATCAACGTTTTTGTTTGTTGTTTAAAATAACGAGCTTACAGTTCATTATAGGCAAGGCAAAAATATGTAATGGGGAGCCATTTAATCATTTACTAGTTTTGTTGATCGGTAAAATTCACAAAAATTTGCCATGATTCCGGCTTAGATTAACTTGTTTTCCCAACATCCCATGATGCTTTGGGACGACAGCACAACATAACAGAGCTGTAGCCGTCAAGATGGACGGGGATGTCACTACTTGACCTGTGTTACCTACCAACCCGATTTGAGAATGTGTGCTGTAAACGTACGCCACCTCACACTGTACGGCGCTGCCTGATCTGCTTTGAGTATACGTGAACAATGTACGGTTGCATGATATCACCACCCGATTGGTAAACCTGCCATATTTGCACGTCACGTGCACTTTAAAAAATAAAAATTGCTGTATTTTCATTTGTGGGGTACACTAGCTGACCAAAATTGGGAATATTCTCATTATGGAAAAGTCATTTCTCATAAAAGAGCACTAGAATCACTGGGTAGAAGGATCCTTACATCTGATTGGCTGGCCCAGTGCTGACTCAGTTGTAGACTGGCCAATAGGGGATTGGCGGCTTGTTGGTTGAGGTCTTCAGAACTCTGACTGTGTCTGGCTTGTCTGACTCCTTTTCTACAGTCTGACAGTGGTTCTGCAATTAGCTGATGGAGAGATGTCATTTTTCATTTATGTTCATTAATTTATACTTTGTTTTTGGATTTATTTTAATAAATCCGTATCCTTATGTGTGATATTTCTATATTTAGTGAGTGGTATTAACTGTGGTCGCATTTGGCAGTGAGAGTTGTCTGCGCCTACACATAGTAAGGAGGGCCATGCAAGAACAAAGTAGTTTCTATTTCTGAGGTGGCCATTATAGATTTAGGTGGCCATTTAACTCTTTAAAGAGGCTGACTTGTGTTCTGAGATGGGTGTTGCATTTACCCAATTCTTTGACACCCAATACACACCCAACCCACCTGGAAGGGGGTCCCTTCCCAAGATGTCTTCCATTTTTTTTCCCCACAATGTTTTTTTTGGGAGTTTTTTTTTTTTCTTGGCTATCCTGTCAGTATAAAATAATATCCTGTCTTGCTATATGGTTGCGAGACATGGACGCTATCCAGTGACCTGAGATAAACACTGGACTCCTTTGGTACTGTGTCTCTCCGGAAAATCCTTGGGTATCGTTGGTTTGACTTTGTGTTGCTCATGGAGTCCCGAATGAGGCACATTACCTGCATTGTGAGGGAGCGTCAGTAACGGCACCATGGCCATGTGGCGCATTTCCCCGAGGATGATCCAGCTCGTAGGATCCTCATTGTTGGGGACCCGAGTGGCTGGACCAGGCCAAGTGGTTGCCCACGTAACACCTGGCTGCGGCAGATAGAGGGTCATTTCCGGAGGGTGGGACTGGACCTCGTGTCTGCCTGGGAGGTTGCAAACCAGGATCCTGAGTTGTTTCGTCGTGTGGTGGGTGCGGCAAAGCAGTATACCAGTGCATGCTCCCCAACTTGACTTGACTTAGACAGTCAAGGCTGGGGGACTGTTAAAAACACAGGGCCTGTTAAAGTCCATTGAGGCATTTCTTGGATGATTTGGAGCCTTACAAGAAAGAAATTGTTGTTGTTGAATATACTTTGTTGTTGTGCATTGATTCATTGTACATTGTATCTTCACTTTTTTGCATTTTCCATACCTTCCTAATTTGTTCTGATTTGAGGTTGTAATTGTGGATGTATTCAAGATAACTAAATACATAACTCTTGACTTCAAATGATGATTACTTTAACAGAGTGATACTAAAAGATGTCTTTTGTGGTTCTGTTCTAACTGTAATCACCATATGCCTCAAATGTTATTACAAAAGAAAACATTTTCTGTGCATACTTCATTTTTACATTTATGTGAATATTAAAGACTTCACTTTTATTGTTTAATTCTGTAAAAATGGTGATATATGATACAGGGCTTCTTAAATTAAATAATAATAAATTGCTGTGATTTGGTTTTAGTATTTTAAAATGAGAATATCATGTCAAGTAATATTCTGTGAGGGTGAAGCAGAGAATATTTAATGAGACCGATCTGGAGATAAGACGTGTACAGAATGGAGTGAAAGGTCAGAAACTGGGAGATGGCTGGCACAGGTGATTAAACCAAAATGTTAAGCAACCCACACATAAAAACCCTAAAATTAAGGCTAAAAACTAGACGCACAAGGGGATTTATAGAAAAAGTAAAGACACACAAGTAAGGCTTATCCGTGAACTTGGATAACGGGCATCCTTTCAACTTGTTGCATTGTGACTGACCTGTAAGGACATGCCCCTAGAAACATGGGTTCCTGTCCTAATGATGGGTGACAGAAAACAAAACGGTGCATTTACTTTACAAAACTAAAAGTAAGCATTATTAAAAACAAAAAAAAAACTGTCATCAGAAACACGTTCTTACTTCTAAAGAAAAAAAGTGCCATTTGATTTAAGTGCCTTGAGCATGGGAAAGGCGCTATATAAAATAAAATGTATTATTATTATTATTAGAAACAGCTTAAAAAAAATGAATCACATGTAATATTACCTCAATGTCCAGGCGATATCTGATTTTTAGAATACTTCTCAAAGGATATGATATGATTTACAGGTAAAGAAAAATATTTTGAAAGGAATCTACTAAAGGAGTGGTGTCTAAACCTCCAAGTCAACTTACTGTAAAAACAGAACTTTTTTGTAACAAACGAGTGGTTAAAAGATACTCTGAAGTGAAACCACGAGCTTTGTATCTAAATTGTTTATAACATGATCAGGGCCGGATTTAGACTTGATAAGGCCCTAAGCTATTTGAGACATGGGGCCCTTTATAAGTCCAGATATGCTATAGTATATTTAAGTATATATGACAATTGCTTACTCGGATAATTTGTTTTGGGGGCCCCCAAGAAGGCGGGGGCCCTAAGCTATAGCTTGTGTAGCTTATACAGTACAGGCCAAAAGTTTGGACACACCTCCTCATTCAATGTGTTTTCTTTATTTTCATGACTGAAGGCATCAAAACTATGAATGAACACATGTGGAGTTATGTACTTAACAAAAAAAGGTGAAATAACTGAAAACCTGTTTTATATTCTAGTTTCTTCAAAATAGCCACCCTTTGCTCTGATTACTGCTTTGCACACTCTTGGCATTCTCTCGATGAGCTTCAACAGGTAGTCACCTGAAATGGTTTTCACTTCACAGGTGTGCCTTATCAGGGTTATTTAGTGGAATTTCTTGCTTTGTCAATGGGGTTGGGACCAGCAGTTGTGTTGTGCAGAAGTCAGGTTAGTTGGACGATCATTTATTTTTCAACAGGACAATGACCCCAAACACACCTCCAGGCTGTGTAAGGGCTATTTGACCAAGAAGGAGAGTGATGGAGTGCTGTAAATGGTCATGAAAATAAAGAAAACACATTGAATGAGGAGGTGTGTCCAAACTTTTGGCCTGTACTGTACGTAAATCCTGCACTGAACATGATATAAACAGGCACCCCTCGTGAACAATTTAACTTACACCTGTCTTTATTGTTATGGCTTGTACCAAAAAAGGCTAGCAGAGAAATGGGGACAACTGAAGCAAAAGATGAAACCCTATCATTTGTCACAATCAAAACGCGAATTGAAAAGTCACAGTTAGTGGAGAGAGAGAGAGAGAGAGAAGCACACACTGATACAGCGCATCTACAAATCAAGTGAGAAGTCAAGCAAAATGACACCTTTTATTGCCTAACTGAGAAGATTACAATATGCAAGCTTTCCCCACACTCTCCCAACAGGCCATCTCAGGGCCCACTCACGCAGGGACAGTTAACCTAACCTGCATATTTTTAAAGAAGTAAGAGAAAAATCTGGAGTACCCAGAGAAAGATCACACAAAGACACCATGGGAACTTGGAAACACATGAGCAAGAATGGTGGCGAGAATTTGAACTCAAGATGTTGGATATGTGAGGCTGTTAAAATCTGCACTACCACCCAAATTCGTTCAATACAGAATGATGGCCCTGGAGATTTGATGCGTAAATCTAAATCTTGCCCCATGTCCCTTTATATTTTATGTAGACTCGTGCAGTATATTAATCATCGCTTTGCTTTCAATTGTTATAAATGCTCTCAGTGTTACAGGAATTAACTTCTTTTATAGTTATTCACACATCCTGTATACACTTGTTGGCAGACACAATGAGAGCACAAGGCACGATTCAATATTTGGCGTGCTTGGTTATGTGTAGAAATTCAGCTCAGAGCATCATTTCAACTGCATTTGTCAACTACAATGAATATGCCTTTCAAAATATGTAATTGCCCTTTCAGTGGACTTTTTTTGTTTAATTATGCAGAGAATGCAGTAATTTACACTTCACTGTCAAAGGTCTGAAGGCAGATAATTAAAGATGGACCTGGAAAGTGTGCTTGTTTCATATTTTGCCTCATTGCTTGAAAAATCTCTCATAGTCGAAGAACACCGATTTGTTCCCAGGCCCAGTGTAAAATAAATATGCTAATGAATGGTAGAGTGGTACTACACAGGGAAATGATTTACTCTGTGTGAATGCTTTTAATTCCATTTTTCTTCCCTTTGATTTCAAATGTATTATGCTCTTTGATGACCTTACTTAATAATAATAATAATAGCAGGAGCAACTGTATTATGAACAAGAAGTCATATAAGCCTTTGAATCATTTCACGTAACCAACAAAAAGTCATTTTTCCTCGTCTGTGTGGGCATCCCAAAGCCACAGTAAATACTTCACTGCATCGGACATGATGTTCTGCCTTTGCAGCTTATATGCTGAAAATACCTGTATACACCAAATAGCCTTTGTGGAGTGAAACATTGAAGTCTTCTTTATTGTTTTTTTTTTTATATAAAAATAACAAATCCTGGCAAAACAATGGACAAAATCTTAGCCAGTATGTTGCCATGACTCCTGTAAAAGCCCCCACCCTTTATCCATCAGTCTTTATGAAAAGTACGTAGTGAAAAGTCAAGCAAAATGACACCTTTTATTGGCTAACTAAAAAGATTACAATATGCAAGCTTTCAAGGCCCCTTCTTCAGGCGAGATGTCATACAGAAACTGGAGTTCCCTGTGTTTATACACACACTAGGACGAGAAACAACAATGGTAAATCTTTAAGTGAGAAATCTTAAATGTGAAAAATTAATAGACGTCTTCAGGCTAAGATTCATTTAACAAGAGAGAAGAACAATGCATGGTCAAGATCTTTGGATAGGATAACTGTCCAACAAAGTCTTTTGAAGTTTCTGATGGAAAGTACGTACAGTGGTGTGAAAAACTATTTGCCCCCTTCCTGATTTCTTATTCTTTTGCATGTTTGTCACACAAAATGTTTCTGATCATGAAACACATTTAACCATTAGTCAAATATAACACAAGTAAACACAAAATGCAGTTTTTAAATGACGGTTTTTATTATTTAGGGAGAAAAAAAATCCAAACCTACATGGCCCTGTGTGAAAAAGTAATTGCCCCCTGAACCTAATAACTGGTTGGGCCACCCTTAGCAGCAATAACTGCAATCAAGCGTTTGCGATAACTTGCAATGAGTCTTTTTTACAGCGCTCTGGAGGAATTTTGGCCCACTCATCTTTGCAGAATTGTTGTAATTCAGCTTTATTTGAGGGTTTTCTAGCATGAACCGCCTTTTTAAGGTCATGCCATAGTATCTCAGTTGGATTCAGGTCAGGACTTTGACTAGGCCACTCCAAAGTCTTCATTTTGTTTTTCTTCAGCCATTCAGAGGTGGATTTGCTGGTGTGTTTTGGGTCATTGTCCTGTTGCAGCACCCAAGATCACTTCAGCTTGAGTTGACGAACAGATGGCCGGACATTCTCCTTCAGGATTTTTTGGTAGACAGTAGAATTCATGGTTCCATCTATCACAGCAAGCCTTCCAGGTCCTGAAGCAGCAAAACAACCCCAGACCATCACACTACCACCACCATATTTTACTGTTGGTATGATGTTCTTTTTCTGAAATGCTGTGTTCCTTTTACGCCAGATGTAACGGGACATTTGCCTTCCAAAAAGTTCAACTTTTGTCTCATCAGTCCACAAGGTATTTTCCCAAAAGTCTTGGCAATCATTGAGATGTTTCTTAGCAAAATTGAGACAAGCCCTAATGTTCTTTTTGCTTAACAGTGGTTTGCGTCTTGGAAATCTGCCATGCAGGCCGTTTTTGCCCAGTCTCTTTCTTATGGTGGAGTCGTGAACACTGACCTTAATTGAGGCAAGTCAGGCCTGCAGTTCTTTAGACGTTGTCCTGGGGTCTTTTGTGACCTCTCGGATGAGTCGTCTCTGCACTCTTGGGGTAATTTTGGTCGGCCGGCCACTCCTGGGAAGGTTCACCACTGTTCCATGTTTTTGCCATTTGTGGATAATGGCTCTCACTGTGGTTCGCTGGAGTCCCAAAGCTTTAGAAATGGCTTTATAACCTTTACCAGACTGATAGATCTCAATTACTTCTGTTCTCATTTGTTCCAGAATTTCTTTGGATCTTGGCATGATGTCTAGCTTTTGAGGTGCTTTTGGTCTACTTCTCTGTGTCAGGCAGCTCCTATTTAAGTGATTTCTTGATTGAAACAGGTGTGGCAGTAATCAGGCCTGGGGGTGGCTACGGAAATTGAACTCAGGTGTGATACACCACAGTTAGGTTATTTTAACAAGGGGGCAATTACTTTTTCACACAGGGCCATGTAGGTTTACATGTGTTTGATGATCAGAAACATTTTGTGTGACAAACATGCAAAAGAATAAGAAATCAGGAAGGGGGCAAATAGTTTTTCACACCACTGTATATACAGAACTTAATGTAAATTGATATTATGTGAAATTTATTATTAGCTTTACCCTTCAAAAAACATTGCATGTAACAGACAAAGTAGCAGTTTCACCAAGTGAGACAAGCAGCATTAGCTATTAATACAGGGGTTCTCAAACTCGGTCCCTGTGGCTGCAGGTTTTTGTTCCAACCAGATTCCTAATCAGTGACAACACCTGATAGCGCTGATCTCATTTAATTAGCTGGTATTATTTATCTTTCATTCTATATTCAGAAAAGCGCAGCAGCATGATTTTTACATTTATAAGAAACTTAGAAATATTTCTGTTTTTGCTATGGATTTAAATGCTTAACTCTCTTTTTATTATATTTTGCCCTTTCTCTGTGCAGTTTGCTCCCTTCATTGAATCTTAATAATGACAATTAAAAACAAGCAGAGCAGAAACCCAAGCAAACAACACTCAATCGTGAAAGGCTGCAACTACTTTAAAGTCAGCCCCACAAAGTAGTAAATAACGGATTAATTAATCAATTAGAACACCTAGAAAAGTAGAATGACAATCAAGATGAAAATACTGTTAAAAAGAAAAAAAAACATATAACTGCTTAGTACATTTTAATACTTTTTTTTTTTTTTTACCAAACTTAGTTTTGTAATTTCTATACTGTTCCCAAAACAGGGAATCTGGGAAATAACAGTGCACTTAATTAGCCCAGGAGTCCAATTAAAAACAGAGACTGGTTGGAACAAAAACCTGCAGCCACAGGGGTCCCCAAGGACTGAGTTTGAGAACCCTTGCATTAATAAACCAACCAACCTACCATCCATTATCCAACCTGCTATATCCTAACTACACGGTCACGGAGGTCTGCTGGAGCCAATCCCAGCCAACACAGGACACAAGGCAGGAAACAAATCCCGGGCAGTGTGCCAGCCCACCGCAGTCATTAATAAACCACCATCTTTAATAAACTAGCTGCCTCTCCTTACTGCCACATTCAACTTGGAATGACTCTTCAGCGCAAAGCCCGCCTCAAACTTTGACAAAACTGCAGCTAACGTCTGCATGATGCAACGGCTGTCAAACCCCACAAAAGTCACTGAATGTACGCAGAGAGTTTATGTCTGCCCTTGCCAGTGAGGGGAGTACAGTTCAGGCATCAAAAACAGAAATTTCAACAATATGGGGTTGTCAAAATGAATACAGATGAGTTGCTTTACTTAATTTTGTCAGATTTGGAATGGCAGAAACAAGAGCAACAAAGCAAACAATATTCTTGAGTTAAGCATTTCCACTAAATAAAAAAAAGTTCTTTGTTTTGCTAGTATATGATATTGTCTTGTAAATGTAGGTAAATATTAAAATAAAGTTAACTAGCCAACCCACGGCGTACCATACGCCGCATAACCAGGCCAGTTTTTTAATGATTTTTAAGCACAGGGAGAAAATGAACATTTGAAAAATCGGTAATGTAATAAATCAGCAAGAAAAGCAACATTGTAACAATGCACGGAATGAACCAACACGCAATCATCCGTGACTGAAAACTGGCGGACCGCCATCGCGCCTTCTCTTGCCAGACGGAGGGATGGGGGTGCACGGCGCGGAGTGTGGAACGGGAGGAGAGGAGAAGGACGTCCATTCAGCTCCCTCCGTCATGCTAGTCTGCTGATTTCTCGTTCAGTATGCACTGCCCGCTCATGCGCCCACCTCCAACTCGTCACTTGAGTCGTCGTCTTTACACAGTCCAGATGCACCTGTGACGTTTCAATGCTCTGTGTGGTTTTGGCTGCTTTTCTATATATAATCCACCAAGACACCCGAACACGGTAGTAGCGAGGTGAGAGGGGGGCGTGCACAAAGGGTAGGGACGCAACCAGTGGGAGCGTATGAGTCGCACTTAGTGGGAATTCCATGGTTTGCAGTCCAAATGGGGTTCAACGGCTTACCCACGCCTCTCTGCGCCGGGTAGACACACGCTCAATCTCATGCATAATTATTTATTGAATGCTAAACACTTCTGGAAACGGGTTGGTGTGAGAATACAACAGTAAGTGAATGAAAAGATGGAACTCTGGAGAGAGCAAAATACAACATAATAGTGAACCCACGGCATAACAAACGCCGCATAATTTTTTATTGATGGTTGAACACTTCTGGAAAGACACAGTTGTCTAAAAAGGGAGGGTTTGAGGATACAACAGAAAGTGAATGAAAAGATGGAACTCTGGAGAGAGCAACATATAATTTTCCGTGAATGAAGAAGACGCATGTTTGTCGTGGATGCGAATTGCTGTATGTAGCGTGTAAAACAGTTTGCTATGGTGCACGCGGTCGTGCGTCGTAACCGAAAACACAGTTTTTAAAGACTGCTTACTCCATTGTGTTTTAACCTCAGTTGTAAAGGATTGTTTTAAGGATCCCATGGGATACCCCTCGCAAACCGTTTTACACACTGCATATGGCGACTCACCTCCGCGAGAAACATGCCTCTATGAACAGTCAAGGTGGCTCGGAGGTACATGAGGCCTCTACGACAGACGAATATAAATGACGCCGTTTTTCTGTGTCGTTGCGTCCGAGTTGGTGGGCGTGGCTCTGCAAGTTGTCGTTGTATCCAATGGTCTTGGAGTTGGTGGGCGTGGCTCCTCCCTGCGTGCGCCATAGGTGTCTTACTTGTCGGCGACTTAGTGAATCCACGCCCCTTCCGGCGTGCTTTCCATGGGTGTCTTGCCTTTCCATGGGTGTCTTGCCTTAGTGAATTATATATATAGATTTGTATTTGTTGGTGGGGAATGAGATACAGTTACATTTTGCATTTGCTTAGCAGATGTTTCTATCCAAAGTGACTTACAAAACAAGTCAACATAATCAAGTAAACATTAGTGTTTGAGAACAAGTGTTTCAAGAAGAGGGTACAAAATTGATCATTACAAGTGAAGAGCACAGAACAAAATACAAGCGAGTTACAATTCATAGTTTACAAAATCTAACAGTTAGCAAGTAATTCACAAAACATATCGAGGGAGTCAGAAGTTCAAATGGAGGTGGGCAGCTCATTCCTTCAATTAGGAGCTACATATGAAATGAGTCTGGACTGAGATTTGATGTCCTGTAGGTGTGGAATGACCAGACGCCATTCAGCATACCTTAATTGTCGACAAGGAGTATAGAACCTCACAAGTGTCTCTGTATTCATAGGTGCTGACCCATTGACTACGGTAGACAAGTATCAAGGATTTGAACTTAATGTGTGCTGCAACAGGGAACCAATATATTAATCTTAAAAAATTGGGTGACATGTGCCCACCTCAGCTTATTGAACACCAGACATGCCTCTGCATTTTGAATCATCTGCAGTGGCTCTGTGACACATGCGGGTACTCCAACAGAGAGTTGCAGTAGTCCAGATGTGACAAGACCAAAATGTACCCCAGATGTTGTGCTGCATACTTTGTTAAATACATGTGGTATAGACTGAGTCTGCAAGCCCGGGAAAAGCTAGCAACATGGTCCTTGAAGCACAGCTAGTCATCGATCACCACCTCAAGATTGTGTACAAACTTGACGGAGTTTAGCAATAAGAGAGATAAGGTGCTGAATAGAAGGGTGAGCTGGGATAACAAGAAGGTTCATCTTTGCCAGGTTGAGCTGCAGATGACGTTCCTTCATCCAAGTAGTAATATCTGCAAGACATACATAGATTCTAGCTAAG
The DNA here is from genome assembly GCA_026402145.1 of Polypterus bichir lapradei. Taxonomy (NCBI): domain Eukaryota; kingdom Metazoa; phylum Chordata; class Cladistia; order Polypteriformes; family Polypteridae; genus Polypterus; species Polypterus bichir. Next base: position 18,709,738 of record JANRMT010062841.1, read on the forward strand.
ACCATGTGATTCTCTGGAGGAGGATTTGCCATAATAAAACCATGAGCACATTTTCCTGTGATGCATGTTAAGCTTAGTAGCCTATAGTTACTTGGATGTCCAATGATCCTTTTTACATAATGGGATAATATTTGCTAGTTTTTAGAAATTTCTGCTGTGTACAATAACTTTCTAAAAATATGCGTCAATGATTTATATACTGTATGTCCCCACTAACCTCCATAGGCAATGGAGGATAAATACAGTATTATCTGATGCTGGTGATTTGTTAGATTGCAGCCTATTTAATCTAAGCAACACTTCTCCCTCTACAATTTCCAAGTCACTAAGTACCTCCTTAGTAGCCACTGAAACTTTTGGAAGGTTATCGACTTCTTCACAGTGCTTGAGTACACTTAGTATCATTACAGTAATTATTTAAAAAAACACTGCAATGCAAAGTTGTAAAATTATATAAAGTCAATCAACCTCTAAAAATACAGTATCAATTTCATTATAGGGCGGCATGGTGGCGCAGTGGTAGCACTGCTGCCTCGCAGTTAGGAGACCCAGATTCACTTCCCGGGTCCTCCCCGCGTGGAGTTTGCATGTTCTCCCCGTGTCTGCGTGGGTTTCCTCCAGGTGCTCCGGTTTCCTCCCACAGTCCAAAGACATGCAGGTTAGGTGCATCCTAAATTGTCCCTAGTGTGTGTGCTTGGTGTGTGTGTGCGCCCTGCGGTGGGCTGGCACCCTGCCCAGGCTTTGTTTCCTGCCTTGCGCCCTGTGTTGGCTGGGATTGGCTCCAGCAGACCCCAGTGACCCTGTAGTTAGGATATAGCGGGATGGATGGATGGATTTCACTATATCACTTAAGTTCATAATTACATTAATCAAACAGTGAGGACAGCGATGGACTCAATTGAAAACGGGTGTTAATTACATTTTAATGTTATTATGTTAGTTTAGATTATCTAACTTTAACATATTTATGTACAAAATTATTGAAAATAAGTTTGTTGTCAATGTCAGGGAGGGTGTGCAATTAACTCGATCAAACAATGACTTCTTAATTATAGTTTAATTAAGTTTGTAATAACACACTGTGGCATTAATAACAATGTAATTAAGCTTTTCATACCTAATCTAATTTAGCTCACCAATAGCTCCTAACTAAAGCAGTGCAATTACAAAAGGTAGGCAATTAAAGCAAAACTATATTGTAGAAAATAATGCTGTTGACATAAGTATGTCTGGTTTTATTTTAAGTTAAGTTATGTAAAATGAAGATATTTCAAATAATTAAGTTAATCAAAAACAGGTTTAATTCAATCAAGCACATGTGTTAATTACAGTGTAATGAATGCATGTTATAAAGTAAATTAGATTATGCTGTGATTTGAGATATTAAACTGTGAAGTTTTAATTACAAGGTAATTAATGAAGCTCTTTTAAGGTATCTAATTAACTCAGTCAAACTGATGTGTTAATTACTCTGTAATTAAGTTTTTTTTATTATGTAAATTATATCAGCTTTTAATTAAGATAATAAACTAAGGATTAATAACGATGTAAGTATGTTTTCCTCTGTAGGCAAATTTCTTGATTATGTTAAAAAAATGATTGCTAATTACAGCATAATTAGGTGATAATGTGAGTATAGTTAAATTAAAGACTAAGTATTAAAATCAGAGCAGAATAATTACATAATTGTGCTGTTTTAAATTTAGAGTTAATCCTGCACTAAGATAATAATTTGACCATAATTAATATAACATAACATTACCAGTCCCACGTAATTCGATTCAGGCGCATGGTGGGCCACAGCCTAGCTTGGCAACACCAGACAACAAGGTAGAAAATGGTCCTTGAACAGGGTACTAGTCCATCACAGGGACCACTCAGTCACACAGCTTGTTTAGACTCAGGGATTAGCACACATGTCTCTGGAATGGCAAACCAAATAGGGAAACAAATCCATAAAGATGCATTATGGCACCTGATTGCTGAGTGGTTCTGGGGGGTTTTTGATGATGGAGCCTCTTTATTATTTTCCTTCTTGAGTGCCTATTTATCTGTTGATTTTAATTTTTGTTTCATTGTCATTTTGTTTTTGGGTGAGTGCCACCCTTTTGTGAAGTTGTCATCAAGATGTGGCTGTCATTTGCTAGAAGCATGGCTTTGGAATGTGCACGATGATGGTGTCACGAACACAACAGTGTATAAGCCATCACATAACACTAGAATTACCAAAGCCTACAAAAAAACTCGCAATCCCGGCCCATCAGCATCAGCATAAATTTACATATAGATTGCTATAAAACTTTAACATTTCCTCTTTAGACTTTGAGTTTGGGCTGGGGAAATATTTAGTTTGATTTCCTGGTTTTGATGCTTTTCTGGCTACTCAAGGAATACTCCACCCAAAATTATTATTTTTTTTTTATATGTTACTTACACTATGCAGCCTGTGGTGGGCTGGTGCCCTGCCCGGGGTTTGTTCCTGCCTTGCGCCCTGTGCTGGCTGGGATTGCCTACAGCAGACCCCCATGACCCTGTGTTAGTATATAGTGGGTTGGACAATGACTGACTGACTAACTACTCTATGCAGCTTGTAGTAGTGGACTAGAAAAGTTCATGTGGACATAAAGTTTCTGATAAAACAAGACTCACTGGTAATTAAAAGCTGCAAGCAATGTCAAGAACATGCATGAAAACATCTCACGTTACTAATTTCACATAATCCACAAGGCAAGACATCCAGTCGTACGCTAACAACATGACAAATGCATGTGTTTTTTGCAAATATATAGCTAAATAAATACCTGTGTGAAATGAAAGTACACTATAAACCGGAAATTCCTTCACATGGGATTGTGGTTTTGAATTGAAGATTCCCTCACACGCTCATTCATTGGTCAAGAGTCCTGTCTTCAATTCAAAAGCAACATTACACATGAATGGATTTGCTGTTTGTGGATTACTTTTATTTTCTAGAGTTATTTATCTAACAATGTTTTAGCAAGAAATTAATGCGTTTTACACGTTGGGAGCTTACAACTTGTTGACTTGACATGTGGATTTTGCAACACGAGTAGCGTGATATTTTTTCATAGATGCGTATCCAGGGGAATATCCACTGAAGGAACTCCACATGGACAGCATTCGGTCACAGGTTTCAGACTCAGGGCACTGGACCCATGGGTCAGCAGCACTACTCAGTACACCACCATGCTACACTGTTCCATAGGTACTATCATTTGTATCAGAGAGTTTGTAATGTTCTTTCTTCAAATAAACTTAAAAATAAAATAAAAATTAAAAAAATAAACATGAAAATGATAAAAAGTTTTCCTAGCCACCACAACAAACTAAACGGGTTAAGCAACATATTAAAAAAATATTATTCTTGAGAGCAGTATTCTTTTAGGACTTGTCTATCATATAAGTCTTAAAGAACTTAGATCTAACTTAATTATCTAACATACCACCCATAAGATTTTCAAACACCGTGAATACAATCCTAGGTCAAACCTGTCTTGGCCTGATATTTATATTATTATCTCTATAATATATTTATGTGTTTTTTAAATAATGATAAGTTATATGATTCAACTTAACTCTGACTGGATTATTGCTGTATAATTCCATAGAAATTCTATAACAGCCGGCCCTCAATTAGCTAATACCAAAATAAGACATATAAAAATACATTGCAAGCATGGCTACCTAAAATTTCATCCCCCACTTTGTCCAGTGTAAGAGTATTTCTCATTTTCTCTTTTCACAGTTTTAAATATAAATTTGAAACCTCTTCTAATGGGCAGCATCTATTGTGTTAAATGATATCTCAGAAAGGTGTCTCATAAAGAAAGCCTGTACTGTATGTACTGCCTCCTCATTACCGTTATCAAGCCTGTGATTCTAAATGACCTTGTCAAAAACTAGAAAAAAATGCAGGCAACACCGCGTTGTTCCAATTTGTACCTCTCGCCTGTGATCAGGAGAAGTGAAGAAGACCTGCTGGCTTCTCCAGCTAGGATGGGTGCTGCACGAGTCACTTGTTGATAGACATGATGCTTGTGATGTTTTGAGTGAGCAAGCAGATTCATCTCAACAAGGTCACTTAGTATATTTATTATGCAAAGCTAATTGTGCCGGTGTGTAGTTGCATGTTGCCTTCAAACAGAATGTTGTTACTTTCATTCAAAAGTCTGATTTGCATTTTGTACACAGAGGCTGTAACTGAAACTCTGTTCCACTGACCTGCAACAGCATTCAGAAGTGAAGGAGGATTTACTATTGCATAAATACTGGGAGACTTAACCTTCATATATTTCAAAACCAGAGTATCAATCAAGGGAAAAAAGGAAAGCACATGCAAATTCTATAGGTGATAAGGGCTTTATATGAATCACCAAGTCAGAGAAATGGAGATCAGGATCCGTGCAAAATGTTCATATTGCTTGATCTTCCATAATATTAGTATTACCTTTGTTCTTTTTTTTCTTTTCTTAGCTTATGTCAGTGTTTTTTTTTTTTTTTATTAGGAATACCCCAGCTTCTTTAGGTCTTATTGTCTGATGGTCAGGACTTTAAAAAGTATGTGGGCAGTTCTGAGGAGGGTGATCTTCTGCATTTGAGTGGCACTTATCATCAAGATATTTTTGGAGCAGTTCCAGAATCACTTGAGCCTTTGTGTTCTGCATGCACAAAATCTCAATCTTTGTATTTGCTGAGATTTTCTAGCTCTTTCACGGAGATAATTGCATCATCTGGAATGGCGACGTCAATGAGAAATCATTGCCTCTTGTTTCTGTCGTGGACAGTGATGTCCGGTCAGTTGGCCAGTGTTACGATCCATGTTCACAGCCATATCGTACATAACAACCCTTTCAGTCTGGTGATCGTAATCAATGATCAGCTACTGGGAGGTCAAGCTCATGGAGCATTGATTAGTAGCAAGCTATGTAATTGAGTAGATGCGTGTTTTCTTTTGGTGCTGGCATTGTGCATCCCGTAACAGTATCACTGGTGTGCTGTTCTCATTGCTGGTATATCTTGCACTTCTTAGAAACATTCATCTTGAGAATATTCATTTGACCCTGATAAACCAAAAGACATTATTATTATCATTAATATTAATATTATTGTTGTTGTTGTTGTTATTTTTGAGGTGTCAATGGTTGCCCAGTAGTGGATGCTTCACCCTCACTGATTCAGCATCCTGGGCTCAAATTCAGAAGTGGTCACTTTCTCTGTGTGTTATGGGTCTATTGCCCTTTCCAAGTTTCAATCTTTTGTTAATTCTGTTTTTGGTATATATATTGAGTTCGAGTGAAGAATCACAAGTCTTGTTCGGTAAATGTTGGGGCACCATACCAATGATCCCTGTTGTTCTTCAAGCAAAGAAAGCAAAAAAAGTACAAACATACAATGGCACATAGGAAGTGAAAATCAATAGAAAACAATGACCATCAACAAAAGGCAAACTCAGTCACTAGGAAAAGCAAGAACTGATCTGGGGCCAGAATGTTTTACTCATGGCCATTTGTGTGTGGCATATTCAAAAATGAGGAGCTCCATCAAACTGATCACAGTAGATACTGGATATAACCAAGGCCCATTGTTTGAGGAAATTTCCTAGGTGAAGCCATGTAACACAGCTTTTTTGTGTTTATTGGTGACTTCAAATGAATACCTTGTCTATTAAGCATTTTATCTATAATAATAAAAGGCAAAGCCCTCACTGACTGACTGACTCACTCACTCACTCACTCGCTCACTCACTAATTCTCCAACTTCCCGTGTAGGTAGAAGGCTGAAATTTGGCAGGCTCATTCCTTACAGCTTACTTACAAAAGTTAAGCAGGTGTTATTTCGAAATTCTACGCGTAACGGTCATAACTGAACCCTACTTACCGTAGATCCCGGAATACAAGCCGACTCGGTATATTAGCCAACCCCCTTCTCTACATAAATTACATGTATTTGCCGATGACCAGTATTTAAGCCGACCCCCTTCTCCAAGCAAAATTTTCTAAATTTCCTTAAAAGTTTCTCTTCAGCTATATTTATCATGTTTATCAGTGAGAATTTGAGACTGCCGGCATTTTTGATGGAAACCAGGAAGTGATTGCGGAGAAGTTTGGTAAAATGAAACCTTTGTGTTGAAACTATATACGCAAATACGGTACATCGGCGGGTGGATTTCCGGAGACTCGTTATAAATTTGACTAACTTAAATACGCAATACAGTGGACCCTTGACTTAAGAACTTAATTCGTTCTGAACCTCCCACTGCAACACTTACTTAACCTTTTCATAATAAAAAAGGGTTGTATAATGTGCATACTTTACCAAAACACCAATAATTTTTCTAATGTACTAACCAAAAAGTTATAAAAAGTGCCTAGCCTACCAGAAGTAGGCTAGATTAAGCTAGGAGCATGGCGGCGCGCAGCGGCTCAGGGCTCTCCTTTTCAGTGCACTTTTTTGTTGTTTTTGTACTTTTTTTTTTTTTCCTTGTTTGTGCACAATCGGTTCGGCGAACATCCGCTACACCCATCAGAACCTTATAGACATCGGTGTCCAGAGCCAGACATCTGTTTCGAGTGTTTTTCATCACACGCACAACATCCCAGACAACATAGCGAGACCAGCGCACTCTCCGTGGATTGTTGTCGGGTCTAGGAGACGACGCAGACGGAGGAGGGAAAGAAAGCAGAAGCGGAGCCGAAGATCTGGCGTTATGCTAAGGCTAAAAAAACAACCATACAAGCCCTATACAGAACTTTTTTTCTGCACTGAAGGAGCTGCTTTTAATCTCATTGTAGATGTGTATAGTGACAATAAAAGGCATTCTATTCTATTCTAGAAACAACAATTTCATACTGTACTCACCATTTAATTTGACATCTTTGGGCTGCAGGAAGAGAGGAGGAGGAGAATGCAAATCTTTTCTTTGTAAAATTGTAGAGATGGTGGATTTCGACATGCTATACATATTAGCGAGATCGGTCACACGAACAGCACTCTCATATTTCCACACAATTTCCATCTTCGTTTCAATTTTGATCGCTTTCTTTACCTTCTCTTCCTTCCTTAGCAATTATGTGTCTTGCTTGCATGGTCTTAGTGAATTATATATATAGGTAAATCACTGCAATGACCGAAATTACATCCACAAACACATGTATCTGGGCTCCAACTGACGCTACTAACGCTCTCGGTTGTTTGTTTACAATCGCGCAAGCGGATACACGTGACCGCATTCGGGTCATAACGCAAGATGTTGGTCGTAAATAAAAAGAAAAATTTTTATTTTAAACTTCCCGATAATTTATTATAAATTTTATTAATAAAATCAACAACTAAAACACTTTTTTGAATAAATTCTTTATTTAATTTAAAGTACCGGCATGCAAAGTTACTTCTTCATCTGAAAGATGGCTCTATGGTTTCGTCATTATTTACTTCCGTATTGATTGGCAAAACCGGCATTGCCCGGAAATCTTGAATCTGAAACGATGCTCGTTGTATAAACCGAACCCCAAACTCCAAGCCAAAAATCTAGGACAAAATTCTTGGCTTATATTCCAGGATCTACGGTACGTACATATATACGGCCATAGCCTGCAGCTCGGTCGCCGTGTGAGGCGGAGTTGCGTCCCCCATCACCACGCCTCCCACGTAGTTGGCTGCCTGCCTATATTGCGTCTCCCATTTCCCCGCCTCCCACGTAATTGACTGCCTGCCCATATAAGGCCGTCCGTCAGCAGCAATCCAAGCTGTGAGAAAACAGTAAAAAGCAGGCGAGTCAGACGTCGTGCTACATTTTCTGATGCAGCTAGATGAAAAACAACTTCGTGCCGCTGTCGCTAAATAGTCGCAGAAAAATCCACAAGTTCATAGAGACGCTGCCGCTAAATACTCACAGGCAAATCCACAAGTTCATAGAGACGCTGCCGCTAAATACTCACAGGCAAATCCACAAGATCATAGAGACGCTGCCGCTAAATACTCGCAGGCAAATCCACAAGTTAATAGACACGCTGCCGCTAAACACTAGCAGAAAAATCCACAAGTTAATAGACACGCTTTCGCTAAATACTCACAGGCAAATCCACAAGTTTGTAGACACGCTAACGCTAAATATTCGCAGGCAAATCAAAAAGTTAATACCGGGAATGTCCTGTTAAACATCTTAGATTCACGAGTAGCAATTTGGGTGGTTAAATGTTTATCGAGGTGATCACTGTAATATTTATATGTCATTGAAATGTATTATTATCAGGCATGGTTTAAGCACCAATGTCATCAGGAAGTTACCAGAAAAAGGGACCTCAAGGTTACTATTATGGAAATTAATTTAGAGCACGGATGCCATGAATGTAAGAGCTGTAATAAATAAAGTTCCCCTGCATACTTTAAAAGAAAGTCTCGCCATCATTTCATTTTTCACAATTTGTGAAAACAAGACATGGTGTCAGAATAGAGGACAGTCATGGATTTTGTTGGAGTTCCCTCGCCACGAATTGACTGGGATTCTCTTAACCTGCCGGGAGAATGGAAAAAGTTCCGACTGCACGTGGAGCTGATGTTGTCTGGCCCGCTAAAAGGCACAGACGAGAGTGAGAAATGCAGCTACCTGCTCCTGTGGACTGGGGAAAAAGGAAGAGACATTTTTAACACATGGACTCTCACCCATGAAGAAGCCAAGGTACTGAAAACTTAGTATGACCGTTTTGAGGCGTTTGTCATGCCTAAGACGAATACGATATTCGCGAGACACAAGTTAAATGAGAAGACGCAGGGTACAAATGAGACTTTTGATCACTTTGTAACGGAGTTAAAATTGCTGGTGAGGGACTGTGCTTATGCAAACGAAGATGAGATGGTCAGGGATAGAATAGTGTTTTGCACAAACTCAGCGAAAGTGCGAGAGAAACGTTTAAGTGCCGGGTCTGAGCTAACATTAAATAAAGCCATGGACATCACAAGATCGCACGAGATAGCACAAGCACAGCTGAGAACCTTCGATGCATGTACTCCGAGCGGCTCACATGAACTGACTTTGAGCACAGTATGCAGACAACAAGCAAAAGCTCTAAAGAGCACTGAACAAAAAACGCATTACACAATTCAGAAGGCAGCAAAAGAATATGAAGCGAGTGATGCATACAAGCATATTCATAAGTGCAGCTACTGCAGAAACAAAGCACACGGTGGAAAAAGTCAGTGCCCAGCTAAAGGAAGACAGTGTAAAAAATGTGGTAAATTGAACCACTTCGCTAAAGTTTGCAGGACTGGGAAAGGTAAACCCGTGCATGCAGTGTGTGATGTCTCAGATAAAGAGGAAGACGAGCTGTTTATTGATGCAGTAAGAAAGGAACAACCCTCTGAAGCTGAACAAGCCTTTGTAGACATATCAATAGGAAAGCATGATGTAAAGCTTAAGTTTAAATTAAGTTCATAGACACGCTGCCGCTAAATATTCGCAGGCAAGTCCACAACTTAATACCGGGAATGCCTGTTAAACATCTTAGATTCACGAGTACTGATTTGGGTAGTGAACACATCGATGAATGAAACCTGTTATCTTTACAACGGTTGACAAACACGGAATGTAACTTGAACACAACACATCCTCCAAATATGAACCTGATTGAAAGAAATAATGATAATCAAATCCTTGATGACAGCAACACTCATAACAGTCACAAAACAATTACATTGACAATCATGTTACATTCTTTTTAAAATGTTTCCTTTTCTTTTTCATAACTTCTTTAACACACTACTTCTCCACTGCGAAGCACGGGTATTTAGCTAGGTATTAATATTAGAATGTTGAGATGATTACAGTGGGAAATGGATCTTTCAATTAACATCTTAGAAAGGGAGTGGTAGGCAGCCATGCATAGAATACACTCTAGATCTGTCAAGTCAAGTCAAGTCAAGTTGGGGAGCATGCACTGGTCCAGTGCGTTGTCGCACCCACTACACGACAAAAGAACTTGGGATCCCAGTTGGCAACCCCCCAGGCAGACACGTGGTCCAGCCCCACCCTCCAGAAATAACCCTTTATCTGCTGCAGCCAGGTGTTACGTGGGTGACCCCTTGGCCTGGTCCAGCCACTCGGGTCCTCAACAATGAGGATCTTACGAGCCAAATCACCCTAGGGGAAACAGGGCCGTAGTGCCATAACTGATGCTCCCTCATGATGTAGGTAATGTGCCTCATTCGGGACTCCATGAGCAACCGCTCATTCGACACAAAGTCAAACCAATGGTTCCCAAGGATTTTCCAGAAAGACACAGTACCAAAGGAGTCCGGTCTTTGTTTCAGGTCACTGGATAGCATCCAGTGCAATCATATAGCAAGACAGGAAGCACCAGGACAATAAAGACTATCGAGAGATATCGAGAATGCCACACAACCCTTTCCAGCGACCTCATGACCCCCCATGGTCTCCCGATCCGTCTACTGACTTCATAGGAAGAGTCACCAATGACATGAATGTCACTGCCGAGGTAAGTAAACCTCTCGACGAGGTCGACATTCTCTCCGCAGACAGATTCACTGCTGATGGCGATGCCCAAGAGATCATTAAAAGCCTGGATCTTGGTTTTTATCCAAGACACTCGCAAGCCCGGACACTCAGACTCCTCACTCAGTGTCTCGAGCACCCCAATCAGAGCCTTCATTGACTCTGCGAAGATCAAAGCATCATCAGCAAAGTCAAGATCTGTGAATCTTCCTTCACCAACAGATGCCTCACAGCCGCTGGACCCCACAACCTTGCCCAACACCCATTCCATACAAGCTTTGAACAGAGTACAAGCAAGAACACACCCCTGATGAACCCCAGAATTAACTGGGAAAAACACAGAGGTTCTGCCTCCACTCTGCACAGCTCTCACAGTACCAGTGTACAGGCTGGCCATAATATCCAGCAACCTCGAGGGGATCCCACGAACCCTCAGGATGTCCCACAAGGTAGCTCGATCAACTGAGTCGAACGCTTTATGAAAATCGACAAAGGCTGCAAAGAAACTCTGCCAATATTCACGTTTGCACTCCATGAGAACCGTCAGTGCCAGGATGTGGTTGATTGTAGACTCTTTAGGCATAAAACTAGACTGTTCTGGTTGCTGGTAGGTGAGCAAGTAATCATGGATCCTATTGAGGACGACCCAAGCAAGGACCTTACCTGGCACCGAGAGCAGTGTTATTCCCCTGTAGTTACTGCAATCCAGGCGATCACCATTCCCTTTCCAGATAGGGATGACAAGTCCCGTTTTCCAGTCAGTTGGGATGATGCCAGTCTCCCAAATGGAAGCAAAGATTGCTTGCAATGCCAGGAAGACATCCTTACCACCAGCCTGGAGAAGTTCACCCCGGATACCACAGATCCCTGCAGCCTTTCCCCCCTTCAGCTGGTTCACCACCTGTGCAATCTCAGTGAGATTGGGTGGTTCACAGCTAATTGGAGGATCAGCCTCAAGAACTGTGGACCCAGAGATATCTAACGTCTGTGGTGGATTGCCGGCATTTTACTCCGGCCCTCACCCCCAGGCCGCCAGGAGGAGCTCTCCCGAGAGCATATATGGGCCCGGAATTCCAGCAGGGCCTCATGGACTATGGAGTTTTTATACACAGCCCTGCTGGATACCTTGGGGGCCACTGGGAGTCGCTGTCGGGAAGCCAGTGGACTCATTTGTGCACCATGACCCGGAAGTTCGTCACAGGAAGAGCGACGGGCTTCCGGGGTGAAGAAAAGTACTGTTTACTCTGACCCGGAAGGAATAAGGACTTGTGGAACTGTTGGGCAGAAACACTTCCGGGTCAGGAGGAATAAAAGGACTCTGGGAACTCCCAGACAACGAGCT
>JANRMT010062841.1:18721617-18750943 GCA_026402145.1 Polypterus bichir lapradei
TGGTACCTGAGGGTTCAAGGGAGCGCTACTGCCCCCTACTGCGACACGTCCTAGCCATTGGATCAGCTTTGAACAGCTGCTCAAAGTAGCCAGCCCAGCGGGTCACAACTGCAGTGTCATCCGTAAGGACCGTTCCATCAGCCGTTCTGACTGCGACTCTCCAAGGAACAGATTCGGATGTGCGTAATGCTTCGATTCCTCTGTAAGCAGGACGTGGGTCGCTAGACCACAGTGTGTCACTTGCTCACTGATTCCTCTAACAAACGCCTCTTTATCTGCCCTCACAGCCCTCACAGCTCTGTACACTCAAAGAATTCAATAATTCAACTTAAAATCTTTCATTGATCACATTTATCTTGTTTAAAATTGTGCAAAATGTATTCAAGGCAAGATCCAACCTGTGAGTATTGCGATCGAGCTCTAGCCTCACTGGGCCACATGTTTTGGGGACACACCAAATTAACATCATTTTGGACAAAAATCTTTGAATGCTTATCAGAAAGCCTTGGTGTCATAATCACTTGTAACCCATCAACAGCTATGTGTTTGGTGGACTACCAGACGGGCTTAAAGTGGAGGACAAACTGATTGTGACAGCCATTGATACCAATCTAATGTCAGGTCCACTTATTTATCTCAACTAGAAGAATCCCAGCCTGCCTTTTATAAGTCAGAGGGTAACTGATGTTCTACACCAGTGGTTCTCAATCTGTGGGGCAGGCCCCCTAGGGGGTGCGAAGTAAAAAAAAAGGGGTGTGCAAAGATGTGAAAAACAGAAAACAACAATCGAAAATATGAAAAATACATCTATTGAAACCAAAACAAATAAACTTAAACTACATTCTGATACTAGAAAAATAAATATAGAGTTAGATAAATGTCGATAAAAGTTAAGTAGGTATAATAAAATATACATCTATGATATATCATTAATTAAAAAAGAACAAATTGGTATTAGAGGGCTCCTTTCAAAAAAATGTTAGGGGGGCGCAATTAAAACTGTTATGAAAACTCAGGTCGCAAATACTTAAACGTTAAGAAACGCTGTTCTACACTATTTGAAATCAGAAAACATCTAATTCTTGCTTAGAGGATCAACTCAAACACTTTTTATAAAAAATATGACAAGATATAATTATTACAATTTTAAAATAACTTTATATTGGGCTGGGGGAGGCATTTTCTCTTCTTTTTTCTCTGTGTATTTTTGCTCATGCTCATGGCTCTCCTCTCTTTCTCTCAGGTTGCGGGGTTGAATTCTGCTTTGTTAAGTTTTATCCGTTTTTATTCCTGTTTTCTTTTTTGAACTTTCTGATTTTTTTTTTCTTTTCTTCTTTTTCTTTCTAGTTTGACTGTGAAGTCATTTGTTATTCAACTTGATTGTATGCAATGTTTATTTCTTCAAATAAAAAAGACTGCTGAGATGGATGTGTGGAGTTACAGAAAAGGACAGAATAAGAAATCTGAATTAGAATTTATATTGGGTGAAAAATGACCTTTTCCCCTCTTTTTGTTCTAGCTGTTTTTGCCCATGCTGTTGGCTCTACTCTCTTTCTCTCAGGTGACGGTTAACTCTGTTCTGCAAGATTTTGACCGTTTTCTTTTTTGTAACTTTCTGAAGTTTTTTTTCTTCTTTCTTGTTTGACTACGAAGCAATTTGCTGTATAGGTTTGACTTGATTGTATACAATGTTCCTTTCTTCAAATAAAATAAAAAAGAATCTTGAGACGGATGTGCAGAGTTTTAAAAAAAAGAGAGAGAAACGAGGCAGTCAGAGGCACAACAAATGTGGGAGAGATATCTAAGAAAGTACAGGAAAGTAGGCTGAAATGGTATGGACACGTGATGAGGACAGACAAGGAATATGTGGGCAGAAGAGTGATGGGAATGGAACTACAGGGGAAGAGAAAGTGAGGGAGGCCAAAGCGGAGGTGGATGGATAAAATAAATGAAGATGTGAAGGACCAGGATCTGACTGGCGGGGAGGGGCAGCACTGAACTGTATGATGTCACACTCGTTCACATGGGAGGCAGCTAAAGGGCTTCAGTAAGGGCAATTCTGAAACAGACCGGGATGTGGCAGAGTGCACTGACTCTTTTTCTCCCTTTCCTGCAGACAATTCACAGGAGATTCCACCTGGCCCTCTTGATGTCACTTCCGGGTCCAAGCCTATGGAAGAAGACCTTGCCGGCTCCTGCCAATAGTGATGTCATGTCCGGGCTGGAGCCTATGGCTTAAGACCCTCTTGAGCCTGACCCCTTTGACCTCACCTCCTGTCTTCCCTTTTAAAAGTCTCCACCTTTTCCCTATTCCCTCAGTTCTGTTTTGGACTCGGTTTTTGTGCACATCAATGCTATCATTTGCTTGCAGTTTGCAGCCAGGAAACCAAATATACGGGTGGCTGCCCCAAACCTTGCTATGGCTCTTTGTGGAGTTTGTGACAATGAAGAAGGCTGATCAAGCACTGTGTGACTCTATAGCCTCACCGGGACGCTAACACAGTATAGTACAAACAGATACTGGACAGCAAGAATCTTAATAAGCTTTAGGTATAAACCGCAATGAGCAATATGCCAGTGAGTTGACAACAGGGAAAAAAAATTACTTAACAAGGTTTTTGAACATTTTTCAGGTTGTTTTCTTTCATTTTTTTTTTTTGAGATGTTCCGGCAGTTGTTTTGGATACAAGCCTCACGCATAATATTCCATATTTACCGACCGGTGTTTTAAAGGTGGTGCCAAAGCTAATAAACGCAGTCATGGGTGTCAGGGAAGGTCGAAACACAGCTATAGTGGAGTCCATTTTAAATTAGTAGTGCAGGTGTACTGTAATGTTTCCGTTTGTATTTTAGTAACCTCGAGGTTAGGTATAAATGTTTTTGTTGTTTTGTTATTTAGTGTTTTATTATGTGTATTTTATTGTCGGGTATTTTGATTATTGCTCAAAGTGTATGATTTCCCCAGCAGGCCCGAAATGGTATCTCCCTATGCTTAGGCGAGCTGACCATGGGAATTGAGAAGCCTTTATAAGTACAGTTGTGGCCACAAGAGGGAGAAGGATCGTCGATTTAAGAAGTGTTAGGTTGTTTGAGGACGCCAGGCTAAAAGGTGCCTGGTGGCTGAGCTGTTGGTTGAGGATGAGGACTGGATTAGGCTCATGAGAACCAAAAATAGCTCCTGATTTTTTTTTTTTTTTGAGGAGTTGCATTTATGATAGGGGCTAAAACAGAGTCCAGTTTTGTTTTATTTTAAGGCTGCTGATACCCTTATATGGTACTATGGGGATTACCACCCCCCCCCGCTCGTTTCGCTTGCCAGCCCTCCTTGCCTGCACTATGCGCCAGCCACTTCGTGTCTCTGCCGCTCACGTTGTGAAAAGGGGGGCTGAACGCACCCCAAGGAGATGCGGTCGCTCCTCCCAAACCCCCTCTTAAACGTTGATACAATGGGAAACAAATATTTTTTTTTTAAACCTCCTCTTTGCTCAATCAACTGCTAGCTTGCTGCTGCCATGCCGCATGATCTGCATCTCGCATTGCACTTTGAACATTTAAAAGCCTGTACAGCAGCTGTCCTACTCTTTGTCTTTTATTTCTGGCCCCAGGTGTGGTTAAATCTCTTGGCATAAAGTCTCATCTCACGGGACGTGAGTTCTTGATATTTTTTAGTTATATAATTTAAAAACGGAATAAGAATCTGAAAATCTAACAACATCACATCGAAGTTCGATAAATTCTGAAAAGAATGATACCAAACATATATATGTAAGTTTTAAAATAAGCCCGATTTAAAGCGTGACAAAAAAGTGACATAAAAATGTCACATAAAATCGTTACACAAAATCGTTGCACTTTTAGGCTTAGGATTTTATAAATAGAGAGCAGATTAAAGTGACTGCATATATACCAGGGTAAGAGCCTCTGTGTTTTACATATTCTATTTTTTTTCTTCTTAATTAGATTTGTTTTGTCACGGATTTTTTTTTTTTTTTTGTGCAACCGTTTACATCGCCAACTGTTTTTTTTTTCTCTATTGTGAAATAATAAAATTCCCATTTTTTTAAACATCTGCCTCTCTTGTGCCTCTCTTATTACTCCCTCAGTCCTGGTCGGTCCCAAACTACTAGCAGGATATGCTTTAGTAGATGGCTTGTGACACACATCCATACCACATCGAAGTGGGAAAGATGAAAAGGAAGAAGAAGGAGGAGTATGATGATGATGATGATGATTACTCTAGTATTCCAGCAACATTCTTTCAGCTTAAGGGTGAATCATATACTTGAGGACATCAGTGAAAATTAAGGGGAAGTGCATTTAAAACTGAAGTCAGAAAGCACTTTTTGTGGGACTCTGGAACAAATTACTGAGACATGGAGTTGAAGCAAAAACCTTGCCAACCTTTAAGAAGAATCTGGATTAGATATGAGGACAGCTTAGCTATGAGCTAAACAAACTGGCTTGGATGGACTAAATGGTCTCCTCTCGTTTGTCTAGTTTCTTATGTTCTTAATTGTAGACTAAGATCTGAAGATGCCAGCCTGTTTAAGATTCCACAGATTAATAAAATAACAGTGTGTGGTCAGACCTTTAGTTATAGGGCCATGAAGCTGTGGAATCGTCTGCCTGCTACCATAAGAAGTGCCTCTTCAGTCTTAGCTTTTGAAGACTCGCTTCTTCAGTTTAGAATACCTTGACTAGAGCTGCTTATTAGCCGCATTATGCATACTGCATCTCTGTTGTTAGTCATTAGTACTAAAATATAAGTAGTATGATATTCATAAACTATTACTAAACACTCATCTACTCTGTTTCTCTTCTTTGTATCCTCATGTGGCACTTGGTGCCATTGCTCTACTGCTAAATTATTTGCCTGCCTATGGAAAAGAGCACTGGAATCACTGGGTGGAGGGGGTTTTTTCATCTGATTGGCTAGCCCAGCATGGACTCGGCTGTAGAATGGCCAGTATGGGGGAGGCGATTAAGTGGAAGAGTCTCCAGGCCTCTGAGTGTGTCTGGCTTGTCTCTGACTCCTTTTCTACAACCTGGCTGTGGTTTTGCAATTAGCTGATGGAAAGATATTGTTGGTTTTCATTTGTGTTAATTAGATCTACTTTATCTTTTTTTGTATTTGAATAAATCTGTATCCTCGTATGTGATAGTTTTGTATTTCGTTAGTAGTATAATATATCCTTGCATTTTGCCTTATACTTTGTTCTATTGAATTGTATCTAAGGTGGTCATGATAAATGGGCTGTCTAGTTCTGTGAAGAGGATGACTTGTGTTCTGTTTTGTCTGTTGTATTTACCTCATTTTTTGACAACCATTGTATGCCTAACCTACATGGGAAGGGATTCTCACTCTGAATTGCGTTTCAAAGATTTCTTCCATACAACCCTACAAAGGTTTTTTTTTCTCCTGTCGTCTTAGTGCAGGGATATCCAACTCTGGTCCTGGTGGGCCACAGTAGCTGCAGGTTTTCATTTTAACCATCTTCTTAATTAGTGATCTGTTTTTGCTTTTTTTTGTTTTTGATTTGCCTTTGTTTTAATTGACGTGACTGTGACCCCCTTAGTTGTTTCTTTTTCCTTAATGAGCAGCCAAACAATAATGAGACACAAAACAAGCCACCATATAACCAGCTCACCTAAAAATAAAGAACGATGAAGGTCATGATCATGTTGGTCTGCTCAGGTCACCAAAACGTCTTGACGGTGGTCTTAGAAAAAACAATAACTCAACAGTCTGCTGTGGCAGAATAAGAGCAGCAACAAGTCCTGATATTCAATAATGTCTTCAATTAACAGCAATAATTGGCTTACCATAGTGAAACTGGCTGGAGTTTAACGTTCCAGTTTAGCTGGTCATCTCTCACATCTCATTTCTGTTTGGCTGCCATTTAATGAAGAAACAAATCAATTCAGAGGACTGAATCCTTAAAATCAGGGCTATTAAAATGAAGAGAAAAGGAGTTAATTAGCAGTGAAAACTGCTCTCTGATTAGAAAAACGCCACTGCGGACCACCAGGACCAGAGTTGGGCATCCCTGCTCTAGCACTTGTCTGGTCCAAGTTTTCTTGGGAGCAGTTCATTGGATTCTCCACAGGATGGGGAGTTGCCTCCAAAGGAGTCAGTGCGGTAGACAGTCTGGGCCCGTGTTGTGACTTGCCCGTTTTTCTTTGATGCAAGTTACCGACATTCGAAGGGAAAAGACGAGCCCAAAGCCAAGCCCGTATTTTGTTGAGGGCGGCCGTGGCCGCCGTCTATGTTTGGCCGCCTTTGTGCATGTACACTTTGCACAAATGACAGAACCGGGCCTGCTCCCAGGTATTTATAGTTCTGCACCCTCTGCACACAGTCACCTCTGATGATCACGGGGTCCATGAGGGGACTAGGCCTCCTAAAATCCACCACCAGCTCCTTGGTTTTGCTGGTGTTCAGTTGTAGGTGGTTTGAGTCACACCATTTAACAAAGTCTTTGATTAGTTTCCTATACTCCTCCTCCTGCCCACTCCTGATACAGCCCACGGTAGCAGTGTCGTCAGTGAACTTTTGCATGTGGCAGGACCCTGAGTTGCATTGGAAGTCCGATGTATATAGGCTGAACAGGACCGGAGAAAGTACAGTCCCCTGCGGCGCTCCTGTGTTGCTGACCACAATGTCAGACCTGCAGTTCCCGAGACGCACATATTGAGGTCTGTCTTTAAGATAGTCCACGATCCATGCCACCAGGTGTGAATCTACTCCCATCTCTGTCAGCTTGTCCCTAAGGAGCAGAGGTTGGATGGTGTTGAAAGCGCTAGAGAAGTCCAGAAACGTAATTCTTACAGCACCACTGCCTCTGTCCAAGTGGGAGAGGGATCGGTGTAGCATGTAGATGATGGCATCCCACTCTCCCACCTTCTCCTGGTATGCGAACTGCAGAGGGTCGAAGGCGTGGTGGACCTGTGGCCTCAGGTGGTGAAGCAGCAGCCGCTCCATGGTCTTCATCACAAGTGACGTCAGAGCAACAGGCCAGAAGTCATTCATGAGTCGCTGGCACTTTAGATCCTCTAGCACAGGGGTGTCCAACTCCAGTCCTGGTGGGCCGCAGTGGCTGCAGGTTTTCACTCTAACCATCTTCTTAAATATTGAGCCGTTTTTACTGCTGAATAACTTGTTTTGCCTTCATTTTAATTGATGTGACTGTGACCCCTTAATTGTTTCTTTTTCCTTAATGAGCAGCCAAACAATAATGAGACACAAAACAAGCCACCACTGACCAGCTCACCTAAAAATGAAGAACGGTGAAGGTCATGATCATGTTGGTCTGCTCAGGTCACCAAAACATCTTGACGGTGGTCTTAGAAAAAACAGAAAATCAACAGTCTGATGTCGCAGAATGAGTGCAACAACAAACCCTGATATTCAATAACAGCTTTAATTAACAGCAAGAATTGGCTTCTCATTAAGAAACTGGTTGGGGTGAAATTGGCTGGAGTTTGACGCTCCAGTTTAGCTGCTCATCTGTTGGCTCATTTCACATCTCATTTCTGTTTGGCTGCCATTTAATTACGAAACGAATCAATTCAGTGGACTGAATCCTTAAAATCGGAGCTGTTAAAATGAAGGGAAAAGGAGTTAATTAGCCATGAAAACTGGTCACTGATTAGAAAAAGGGTTAGAATGAAAACCTGCAGCCATTGCGGCCCACCAGGACCGGAGTTGGACCTTACAAGAAATAGATTGTTGGCATTGTTGTTGTAAACTGACAATAAGGAATTTGAAAACTAATCCAATTCGAGTCTAATAATGTCTTCTTCATATGACCACCAACAAGTCAATGATAATTGTTCATTAAACATACTTAATATTTCTAAAGTGGGAGTAATAGAACAAAATGAAAGAATGAATTTAATACTACATATATTTATTCCAAATATATGGATGACAGAGAACAAAGCAATGGGACAGAGCTATCCATTTCCATCAATGCTAGTGTACTATGACATTTTTAACTAGTGTACACTTTGGCCCCTAGAAATGACACCTTCATATTGTGTTGTTTCTGTTTTCCGCTCTCCTCCATTTCCAGAAAGCAAATATGCAGGTTATACACTTTTGAATATAACAAAAACTGTATAATGGCTTATTGTTTGCACTGCCTTTTGGGTGATCAGAGAAAATATTTTGTTACTAAACCAACATTCAAGAGCTAACTCACGCTTGTGTTTATCTGTTGATATTTGTTCTTCATGTGACAAGACTCAAATAGCAATGCCTCCCACCTGCACCCCCATTTATACAGCTTTCAAAAACACCCTCTTCTTATATTACTTTCCTTAAAAATAAAGCATTATAATGTCAAAATGTCTGAAGGCTTGTCTAGCGTGCCAGTGTAATCATTGAACCATATATGCTTACATCTAGCAATTCAATAAACTTTAGTACATGCAGATTTTCCATTTGGAAGACAAGCTGACTTGGTATTATATCAAACAATTCAGAGCGGTGCTTTAAAACAAAAGCTTTTTTTTATTCAGGATAAGAGCTTTAGTTTTGTTTAATTTAAATACAATATGTTACATCTCTAACTAAATAATCCATGCAGTATCAAACATCAAGAACAATCCACTCTCAAGTGAATGAGCATGTGTAATATAGTAAAGTTCCAAACAGCTTAGTTTATCTTTTAAGATATTACCTGCATGTGTACATTTTTTCCATTAAGCATTTGATTTTGGAAGGATTGTCATTTCCATTTTTTCCTCAGCAGTTTTAAATTGTACAGATGATCATAATAAGTATGTTTAATTGAATAATAGAAAGAGTGAATTTTCTAACCTAATTTTCTATTTTTAGAAAGTAAGAAGCAGATTTCATTGTCAGCATTGTGGGTGACAGCTATGGACTGGTCACAAGTCTTCCTAGGGGCATAGACCCCCATTTGGTCAGCTTAGAACTGCCAGAGATGAGATGTGAGGGGGGAAGTCAGAGGGCATGAAGAAATATCAACTCCGACACAGAGAGAATTTGATAAATAAATTATCTTTATTTGATACTAGGGGGCTCTGCCCCCTGCTCGTTTCGCTCACCAACCCCCGTGCAGGCCCTATGCGCTGGCCATTTCCCGGATCTGCCGCTTGCGACGAATCGTGCTGTGCTTTTGGATAAATACGAATATCGACTCTGTCTTTGATATCTCCATCTTTCGAAACTATTATCGCTGACAATTCGTCATATGTTGGTTTATTATATATGTGAGCGTGATCTTTTGGATTCATATAGAAATCTAAGAAAACTTCTTTGACCGTGTTTTTCAGATAAATTTTGGCTGGCTGTAAAATTTCTAGTACGTCCGATCGTTTAACTGTTTCGATTCTACGTTGCATCGCTTCTCCATGATCATAAATATAAACCTGACCAAATTGTGTATTTTTTTTAAATTAAACTTGTAGTAGCTTTAATTGTTGCAGGACCACAGATTCTCATAGCATATGGTTCTGAATCGTGTAAATCTATGTTTTGAGCATTGAATGATGCAAACACAAACAGATTAGTGTAGATTCAGATATTTTGCCTGTGGTGTTTGCAGGGCCGGATTTAGACTTGATAAGGCCCTAAGCTATTTGAGACATGGGGCCCTTTATAAGTCCAGATATGCTGTAGTATATTTAAGTATATATGACAATTGCTCACTCGGACAATTTGTTTTGGGGGCCCCCAAGAAGGCGGGGGCCCTAAGCTATAGCCTGTGTAGCTTATACGTAAATCCTGCACTGAGTGTTTGTGAATTTCACTTTCACCAAATAACAAATCTTTTAATTCTCGGGGATACGCCTTTTCATTGGGAAGAAACACTACTTTTCCCTGATGGCAACACGAATTAGACGATCTACAAGTCTACGAGTTAAAGTTTAAAGCCAAACAATAGGTCCATATATTTGATCTCTTTTTGCTGTTCCATTATTTCACCGAGTAATAATTTCCGTTTGTTTGCGCTAATGCGATCTTTACTATCTGTTTTTTGAGACTATTGAATTTTAGTACTTTCATAATCTCTAACCTGCTCTGCATGTGTATCACGCCAATGTTTTTGAACCTCTTTACGATGTTCTACTTTGTCTTCTACTCTTTGTCTTTTATTTCCTCCCCCACTTGGATCTGTTAGGTTTTCAGTTCCACTTGGTCCGAGCTGATTATAAGTGGTTATAATCTCTTGGCACAAAGTCTTGTCTTGTGGGACTTGAAATTATCTCTCTGAAAAAGTCTCGCCTCGTCCCAGGTCTTTTTTATATAACAGAGAGACATAAAGATAAACTTCAGGAGGTGCCTGGCCTGGGATTTGAACCAAACAGTAGTACTGAAACTTTTGAATATGCAAAGTTATGGTGTCTTCCATGATATCTGGGACAAAGACACGTTTTTCCTTGATTTACGCCTCTGGTCCACTGTTTCAAATTATTAATCAAACAATTGAGACGCGATTAAAGTGCACATTGCAGACTTTCATTTAAGGGGATTTGCAGACATTTCAGCACTTTTTATACATGCTCCTACCTTTTCAGGGCACCAAATGTTTGGAACAATTGGCATCACAGGTGTGTGTGATTCCTCAAGTGGGTTTCATGGCTTCATAAGAAACCTCGACCTGCTTTCTACCCTTTGGAGTCTGTAGTTGTCATTGTTTAACATGAGGACAAGAGCTGTGCCAATGAAAGTAATAAGATTCTGTAATAAGACAAGAAAAAACTCCCAAGAAAACCCTTGTAAGGAAAAAATGGAGGAAACCTTGGGAAAGGCAGTTCAAAGAGAGACCCCTTTCCAGGTAGGTTGGGCGTGCAGTCTGTGTCAAAAAGAAGGGGGTCAATACAATACAATGCACAGAGCAGAACAAATCCTCAATAGAGTATAAAAATACAAATTTTAGAAGTACGGAGTAGAATTTAAAAGTAGATATCATCACATAATATGATTTGGATTTATTTAGAGTCCTGGAGACCTCGGCCATCAAGCTGCCGCCCCTATTTGGCCATTCTGCAGCTGAAATAGCGCTAATCCAATGAAAGGACCCGTCTTTCCCACGATTCCTGCGATCCTCCATCAGGGATGACTTTACCTTAGGCAGGCAAAACAACTTGGCAGGTGGGACATTATGAGGTTGAAAAGCAAAAATAAAAGCATGCAAGACATCAGGAAAAACCTTAGGATGAACTAAATCAGCTGTTTGGAAAATCATCAAGAAGAAAGAATGCACTGCTGTGCTCAGTAAGCACTAAGTGATTGGTAGGCCAAGGAAGACCTAGACTGCCGATGACAAAAGAATCCTCACTATGGTAAAGAAAAAGCTCCAAATGCACGTCCAACAGATCAGAAACAGTCCTCAGGTGGCAGATGTGGATGTGTCAGACATGATTATTTGCAGAAGACTTCATGACCATGCAAAACAGACGGCCAGATTACAGTTCGAGAGAAAGGAGATAAGGAGATAAAAAAAGCCTGCAGAATTCTGGGAAATGGTCTTGTAGACAGATGAGACAAAGATGAACCTGCATCACAGTGATGGGAAGAGCAAAGTATGGAGACAAAAAGGAACTGCCCAAGATCCAAAGCAGACCACCACATATGTTAAACATGGTGCTGGGGGTGTTATGGCTTGGGCATGTATGGCTGCCACAGGTCCTGGCCCACTTTTCTTCATTGATGATGGAACTGTTTACTGCACAACAAATTCTGAGGTATACAGAAACATCTGATCTTCTCAAGTTCCAGTAAATATCTACTAAATAATCAGATGGTGCTTCATTACAGACATTTTTAAAAGAAGCTTTTCAAAGCTAAAAATGGTAAATTCTTGAATAGTCAAGCCAGTCATCTGGTTTAAATCCAATTGAGCAGGCCTTCCATATGCTGAAGAGAAATCTTAAGGGGAGAAGCTGCATTAGAGGCTTGGCAGAGCATCACCAGAGAAGATTCTCAGCACCTGGTGATGTCTGTGAATCTCAGACTTCAAGCAGTCATTGCATGCAAGGGATATGCGACAAAGTCCTAAATATGAATGCTTTAATAGACCCGCTGTTTCTTTGTTCCAAACATTATGGTGCCCTGAAATGGGGGGACCCTGTAGAAAAAGTGTGTTGTCATTTCTATGTACAGTGGCCAAAATGCATGTTAATACCTTAAATATAGTGGGCAATGTGCAATTTAATCACGTCTGATTTATTTGATTTGTAATTTTAAACTGTGAACCAGATGGGGAAATCAAGTCAAAGTGTGTCTTTGTCCCAAACATTATGGAGGACAGTGTAAGTTGTACCATGGAGTTGAAGTTTTGCTGTAACGGTTGTGACCACTATGGACACTCTTGAGCGGTCCTTCCCTCCTATAAACATGAAATAAGAACTTTAAGAAATTTGACAAATGAAAGAAGACCAATCAGTCTCATTTGTTTAGCTAATAGTTAAGATGTCCTAATATTTCATCCAGATTCTTCTTAAAGGTTATGAAGATTTCTGCTTCAACTGGAGGACTTGATTTTTTGATTTAGATTCCCACAACACCTTGAGTAAAGAAGTGCTTTGTGGCTTCGTGGGATTCTGACACCACCAAATGCAATAAACAAAGGAGTTTATTGACAGGAAAAAAAGTTTTTCAGAAACAAACAAAAAAAAAACTCAAATATTTAGTAAAGTTACATTTAAGGTCTCGGAGGAGCATAGCTGAATCGGAGTATTAGAAGCTTTAAACTGTGATTACGTTATTCGTGTTTATGCCACTTTTTTATTTAAATTATGGTCTGTGTCACACACGTGCACATAGGGAACAGTTTAAGGGTGATGGTAATTCTCCACCGCTCCAGGGGTTGGCGCTGTGTGTTAATGTCTTTTCTTTTCCTCCTTCTTCAGACCAGAAGTTTAGCATCATTTCCATCACCGATGTCACTTCCCGTGGACCCACTACTTCCTGCCAGAAACCAGCATAACCAGAAGCTCCACCATTTTGAGCTGTCAGAACCAGTCTCTCCTCTGAAAGACGTTTTCTTTAAAGCTGTTTATTCACATTTATTTTCTTCTGCAGTTATACTGGGTGCCAACGGGTGAGACAACACTCCTTATTATCTCTTCTTTGTTATTGCATCTGCTATTATAGCTCTAATAGAATGCACATCAATACATAAAATGGTTATTAGTTATTCACAATTATACCGTGTTGTCTGTCTTTTTAGTTAGACTGTGGTCTGTTATTATAGTGTTAATGCGGTACACATCAATAGATGAACCCACTAGAGAATTATCACATCCTAACGTTGGGTTATAATGAACTTTAGGACTAAAGCTAAGTTAGTCAAGAAAGGCAAATTAACTCTGAGATATTGTCGGAGAAGATCCGAGAGCCAAATCTGTTTGGATTCAGACCATCATGTCTGTAAAAAAGTGGCCTCTCTCACAGAAGAGGTCCGAGTTGTCAACAAAGCCAACGTTTCACCTTTCACAGAAGGTTCTCATTCTTGTGTTTAGGGTCAGAAGTTGACTGTAGGTTTCATCTGATATATGCAGGGTGGGACATGGACCTGATAGAATGAATCTTGAAGCCAGGGTCCTCTAATTCGTGGATGTGAAGTCCGTCTTCAGGAGTTCTGACTGTCGTTGACACCAACGTGAATTACAAGTGTCCCAGCAGTTCTGTCCTTGTGCTCCTTAAGGACTGTTTGGGTTGCTCCTTCCATCTTTAAATCGTGAGGCAGAGAAACAATACACAAACGTTTTATGATCAGGTAACCAAAAATTCAAGTGTTGCATGATCAATTCTCCCATAACAACCACATCACCACTGTCTGCAGGCACGGCTGGCGAGTTGGAGAAGGTTCAAGCAGTTGTGAGTGGTGATGATTGCTTGAGAAAGTGGAAGTGAACGGGCTTGGGTCCCTGCTTTCATTGTTGATGTTCCCAGTTTCCATCGTAGTTGTCATTGTCTGGAGCAGTAGCTGGAGTAAAACTAACTCAGCCCGGGGTACAAGCAGCACGGCGCGGATTAGAGGTAGCAGAATTGATCCTGGACACCGATGAAGTCTGTAAGAGGTGAACTTTCTGATCCCTGAGATGCTTTCGTTTGGCAAGGAGCTGTTGGACATGCCTATCTAGGGATTCCACAACATGATGAAGCTCGTAGTCAGCCATCATGAAAGTGACGTTGACCTTTATCAAGTGACAAGGGCACACAAAGGATAAGAAATAAAAACACTAAAGCTCTGCTTGGATGTGATTAGTTTTACACCAAGGGGTTGGCTAGAATAATTATTAGTGGAGGACATTTGCAATATTACTTCTGTCTGAATCGCATATGTCAGTAACTTTTTACTGAGTACATTCACTTCTCGGTAAAGACTACAGAGCTTTTTAACTTCTTTTAAAAGTCAGTAAAAAAATAACCCCCAGGTTAAACTAGTCCCATGCGAATCAACATGTCAGGAAAATTCCGTCATGTCCTGTGAAAATAGCATATCCACCTGGGATTTTACAGGTTTTTGTGGAAATAAATGGAAACCATCAGAGAAATTGTCCACAACGAAACACTTCAAACTCAACTCAAACCATGATATTCAAGTGGACGAGTCTGTCGACTAAACACTTCCAAACGCAGAATTCTTATCAGAAGACTCATGCTTTGCAGCATTGTTAGATAAAGAACCTTCTAGATCTACTGTAGATAATGTTTAACGACAAAAACAACACACATACACATTGAATTACTTTAAGGTAAGTTCATAGTCAGCGAGCTAGAAACTAACACTGACCTCACCTTGTTTGTAAGGTGTGGCTGCTAACATTTTAATTTCATGATTTTGGATTCAATTATAACTTGGTTCTTCAAAATGGTATCCGTCTTTTCAAAGTAAGGACCTTCCTTAGGGTCCATGCCTCTTAGTTTGATGTACTTAATGAAGTCCCTATACTTTTGTTGCAGCTATTAGATACATTCTCAACATTTTGTCCAGCCTCTAAAAGACCCCTAGACAGAAGGACATTTCTCACACAAATGTTCAAATATGACCTCCCAGACCGAATGGTTATGCACAATTTCCTCAAACTGGGTTTGGTAATGCAGGTCACCCCAAACTGAGATGACTCGCCGAGTTTCAACCCTGCTCCACTTGTGGCCCTTCCTTACATAGCTGCAACGAATGCAGCCTTTTTTGAAGTGATGATATTGCATAACTGTGGATGGCACGCCTACCTCTGTTGTTCTTCCAGACATATCTTATTCTGGGCAAATTGTCGGTAAAATTACCAACATCGTGTGAGAACTGTAACGACAAATGTCCTGAAAGCTTATCCCATTTGAATAAGGCCTAAGCCACATAAGGGCCTGACTAACCCTGCAACGTAAATCTTCCTCCATTCCTCCTGTACTTCTCACCTGTAACACTGATGTACGCTCCTTGTCAACCAAGGCCTCTGCCTCTGTTCCCCACCTGGACACCAAGCTTTTCTGCCAGAAGATAAGAAAGTCCTTTTTTATAAAGTAATCCTGGAGTGCTTTCAGCATTTGGCCCAGCCTACTGAGATCAACTTCTTTGTCATCCAAACCTTCTACAGAGAAATGCGGCTTGATGTCCAGCATTCCCTTAAACCAGTGGTTCTCAAACTGTGGGGCGCTGAAGCTGTACAAGGGGGGCGTCGAATAAATGAACAAGACTTCAAAATTAATTTTCTACATTTTTATCTCAAATTTAAATTTACAAGCATATAATCACAACAAATGCATTATAACTAAAATTAAAATAAAGCATTTCTAAGGCATAGATCTAATGACTAATATGTGCCTGCTTTAAAGTACACAGCCTGTCCAGGTTTGGTTTGATATTCGAGATACGACACTCTGACCTCCTTTTCTATTTGAAGTTTGTTTCTATGATGAGCGGCGCCGCTGCTGCTGCTTTTACAGTCGCGTATTTTCAATCCAGAAAGTTCGAGACGTATCGGTATCTGTCGCGAACATTCGAGTAACAGTAGATCAGGTGATAATGCGGCGCGACTGTACCACATTGGCAGCATAACCAATATTGCCAAACTGAGTTAAATAATTTACTGCATATTGGGTTATTTTCATGATACAACTAACAGCGGTATAATTTGTCGGACGAAAATACGTTTGTCTCGCGCAGATCGACTTCATCGCGTTCTCGTTTACGAGATTTTTAAAAATTAAAACATATTTAATCGTTTCTTTACATAAAAAAATAATTAAATAAGAATAAATAATTTATTCTTTGTTTTTTGGGATTAGAATTACTACCAAAAACCACACAAGGCATTTTAACAGTTATTAAAGCACTTAAAAAAAAAATAAATTACAAATATTTCATCAAAGTTAGCCGAACACATGCAAATCTTATGGAAGTAAAAATGATAGGATACCGCGACACCGCACGAGTATCATACCTTTGTTAGTTGTGTCATGGGTTATTCTCATCTATCTTATATTATGCAGGGGGCGCAGAATTATTCTAGGTAGAAAAGGGGGGTGCGAAGTACGAAAGTTTGAGAACCGCTGCCTTAAACTGTTCATCCAGCACTTTGCATCTCAGCCATGTCACTCCTAAAGATATAGACAGTTAAGAGAATTAAGGGATCGAGGACCATTCAGGTCGACTAGAATGTTTTGCTTGCTATCCTTTTATTTTAGTAAAAGAAGAAATGCACTGCATCTATTAAGTGGAACTACCAGCACAATATACTAATTATTGTGGGACTTGTCTGGAAATTACTTTGAGAATTGGATTAATGCAATCTGAAAGCTAGAGGTTCATTCAGGGCAACATCATATGGAGAGCTGTTTAAACGTTCATCTAACAATGGAACTACAACAACAATGAAACTACAATTGATCTTGATCTGCTACTGTTCCCTTCTCAAAGACTTAAATACCATCCAGGAATTTTCTGATATAATTATTTTTCACTTGTCACAAGAATGACAAAGAGTCATTGGAAAGGTTTGGGGCAGCCACCCATATATATCCCGGCTTCAAAATCTCTCAAAAAGACCAGACATGTTCAAAACAGAACTCCCGTGCTGCCTTAAAATGGCGGCGTTTAAATGTAAGTAGAGGAAGTGATGTCATCAGGGCCAAAACCGGCAGTGATGTCATTGGTTGCCCCAGAACTGGGCAGCTCTTCCCGGGAATGGTCTGCAAGGAATTGAGGGAGAGAATCAGTGCACTTCGCCTCCCCCTGGTCAGGCGTGGAATTACTTTTACTCAAGCCCTTTAGTTGTCTCCTAATCTAAATTAAGAAATTAAGAGGCCAAGAGAGATAGAGAAAGAGGCAGGAGATAAAGGAACCATTTGTTGCGGCAATAATAATAATAATAATTCTTTGCATTTATATAGTGCTTTTCTCACTACTCAAAACGCTCAGCAATTGCAGGTTAAGGGCCTTGCTCAAGGGCCCAACAGAGCAGAATTCTTATTGGCATTTACGGGATTTGAACCAGCAACCTTCCGATTGCCAGTGCAGATCCCTGGCCTCAGAGCCACCACTCCGCCATAAATGTGGCAATGGTAGTCACAGGCTGGATTGGGAGAAATGAGTGTGTTAGAAAAGGCTGAGGAGGGCTCGAGAGAAGGACAGCATATCCTTTAGATCAGGTGGGTTTGAGAAGGAGGGAAGAGATTTTCTTAGGAAATGAATTAATCAGAACACCCACACAGGAGTTAGAGCTCTCCTGCATGGAGCATTAGTGATGATGAAGAGTGTAACGGTGATTGCTGATACCATGATACCAATGATGTTCAGGTTGGGAATGGCATATTCCCATGTCATATCAGTTTTTTTAGGTGTTTCTTGTAGCTCATAAAAATTAGAAAGGTAAATCAGCGGCCTTTTCAGGCTCTTAAAGTTCAGTGTTGGCAATGCTACAGAGAGGACTCCACTTGACAGAGGCTGGCGCACACTTAAAAAATTCTTCACATTGGCTTAAAAACTGAAATAAACAATTAATTTAGGTAACAAAACAGAGATTCATCACGTTTCAACAAAAACACTATGTTTACACTTAAGAATGTATTTATTCGCTATCTGATGTCCATCATCAAGGACTATAAGATCTGCCAGTAGTTACCATTACTGGAAAAACAGTTATGGTAAAATTCCATTTTTGGTTTTCAGTATTTCTATTTTTCACCTTTTTGAAAATGCTTCCCCCTTTTGCCTTGCTTCTTCTTTGTTTATTTCATCTTTTGTATTTGTCATAGTTTTGCCCCAGGACTTTCCCTCATAATTACGTGTTTAGGGTTTTCAAGTGCTACCTAAAAGCTGTATTTAACACATCTGGGGCATTGGCTTTCAGAGTCAAATCTTGTTTGGCCCTTTGGGTTTTAATTAATTTGTAATTTTTGTACTATTTTGCCATTTTTTTATTTTTAACTTATAGCTTTTTTGTTTACTGTAGCTAAATTTTTTTTTGGTTTTGTGGACTTTGTATTTTCTGTGTCTGGTTTGCTTTTTTATTACCTTTTTCCTGGATATTTTGGTTTGTTTTGGACTTTGGTAACTTGTTATTTTTGGAAATTTTGAATTTTTAAATATTCTTCATTTACAAATAAATACATTAAAAAAAACCCTACTTTCATTTTTTGGACCATTGTTTTGAGGAGCTTACTTCTTCTTTTTGGTAATTTTCCTACTTTAGGCTTTTTTTATGTAAATAGACCATTGGCCTATTGAGTTATTAAGATTTAGGCCTTTGGTTTGAGTTTTAGGCCCACAGTGCCTAACAAGTTGAAGCTATTGACCACTCTACATACCTCAGATGTCCTAAAATCTAGCTACTGTAATACCACATCAGATGTGCTAGAACCTCCTTTAGTACAGTGAATCCGGAAAGTATTCACAGCGCATCACTTTTTCCACATTTTGTTATGTTACAGCCTTATTCCAAAATGGATTCAATTCATTTTTTTCCTCAGAATTCTACACACAGCACCCCATAATGACAACGTGAAAAAAGTTTGAGGTTTTTGCAAATTTATTAAAAATAAAAAAATTGAGAAAGCACATGTACATAAGTATTCACAGCCTTTGCCATGAAGCTCAAAATTGAGCTCAGGTGCATCCTGTTTCCCCTGATCATCCTTGAGATGTTTCTGCAGCTTAATTGGAGTCCACCTGTGGTAAATTCAGTTGACTGGACATGATTTGGAAAGGCACACACCTGTCTATATAAGGTCCCACAGTTGACAGTTCATGCCAGAGCACAAACCAAGCATGAAGTCAAAGGAATTGTCTGTAGACCTCCGAGACAGGATTGTCTTGAGGCACAAATCTGGGGAAGGTTACAGAAAAAATTCTGCTGCTTTGAAGATCCCAATGAGCACAGTGGCCTCCATCATCCGTAAGTGGAAGAAGTTCGAAACCACCAGGACTCTTCCTAGAGCTGGCCAGCCATCTAAACTGAGCAATTGGGGGAGAAGGGCCTTAGTCAGGGAGGTGACCAAGAACCCAATAATCACTCTGTCAGAGCTCTCTCCATACAGGTCCTCTGTGGAGAGAGGAGAACCTTCCAGAAGGACAACCATCTCTGCAGCAATCCACCAATCAGGCCTGTATGGTAGAGTGGCCAGACGGAAGCCACTCCTTAGTAAAAGGCACATGGCAGCCCGCCTGGAGTTTGCCAAAAGACACCTGAAGGACTCACAGACCATGAGAAACAAAATTCTCTGGTCTGATGAGACAAAGATTGAACTGTTTGGTGTGAATGCCAGACGTCATGTTTGGAGGAAACCAGGCACCGCTCATCACCAGGCCAATACCATCCCTACAGTGAAGCATGGTGGTGGCAGCATCATGCTGTGGGGATGTTTTTCAGCAACAGGAACTGGGAGACTAGTCAGGATAAAGGGAAAGATGACTGCAGCAATGTACAGAGACATCCTGGATGAAAACCTGCTCCAGAGCGCTCTTGACCTCCGACTGGAGCAACGGTTCATCTTTCAGCAGGACAACGACCCGAAGCACACAGCCAAGATATCAAAGGAGTGACTTCAGGACAACTCCTTGAATGTCCTTGATTGGCACAGCCGGAGCCCAGACTTGAATCCGATTGAACATCTCTGGAGAGATCTTAAAATGGCTGTGCACTGACACTTCCCATCCAAACTGATGGAGCTTGAGAGGTGCTGCAAAGAGGAATGGGCGAAACTGGCCAAGGATCGGTGTGCCAAGCTTGTGGCATCATATTCAAAAAGACTTGAGGCTGTAATTGCTGCCAAAGGTGCACCGACAAAGTATTGAGCAAAGGCTGTGAATACTTATGTACATGTGATTTCTCAGTTTTTTTATTTTTAATAAATTTGCAAAAACCTCAAGTAAACATTTTTCATGCTGTCATTATGGGGTGTTGTATGTAGAATTCTGAGGAAAAAAATGAATTTAATCCATTTTGGAATAAGGCTGTAACATAACAAAATGTGGAAAAAGTGATACGCTGTGAATACTTTCCGGATGCACTGTATGCTGCACCATCAGACCTTCGAGAACCATGATCTGAAAAAGGAAAACAAATGAATGGATTACGAGTCCATTTTTTTTACTAAATGTTTGCACTGCTATCTATCGATCATTGTAACCTGAAACCATTCTATCAGCATAAAATTAGATCCTTTATATCAAAGGGATAGATTGCCACACCAACTCCAGTGTCTTAATCAAGGCCGAGAGAACCAGCATTAAAAAGATGACCCTACAAAAGAAACTCCCCTGTACACGACACTTCAGCCAGACACCTGAATCCTATCTCCCCAGGAAAGTTCTCTATTCCTAGGCTAATCAGCAGCCAAAGACCCTTTGGTGACCAGAGGAAGCTTCTCAAAGACACTCTCAAGATTTCATTTGCAATATAAGGGATCAGCACTGCTAGCTGGGAGAGCCTAGTCAACAAACATCACCTATCGCCTGCATGGTTCATCAAGCGTCCTTCTACCTTGTAACCAAACTGCTTCTTTAATGAGGCAGACAAAAAGCAACAATGGACATCCTCTCCCCATTACCCCAAGATAGGTGGCTGGAAGACTGAACTCCTTAGCCATCTGTGTTCACATATAACCTTGATGGGTATCATTCTCATTTCAAATGAATGCAGATAATAACGATAACAGTTGTGTCCCCTCCGGCATGCAACAAAATTAAAATAAGATGTTCTTCTCCACCCTGAGTTGTCCTTGTCTCAGTGCCTGAGAGAATCCTTTAACCAGCCAAATTATGAATTATTAGGAAATCACTCCCTTCGTTTTCTAAGCTTGCATAATCTAAATTACTGTCAAGACAAATACAATAAATTGCATCTAAAGTAGTTTTATCTGTCTTCGACTGTAAATGCAACATCTTCAAACGTGGAAAGACCTCCTACAGTTGAACAAGAGCCTCGTCCTATTTGCATATAACCTTAGCAGACATTGAGGTCATCTTTGTTTTAACTCCAGACATCCTGAGCGGAGTCAATGACTACAAAACAAAGTAGTAAACGGATTACATGATGTCATTTGAGTAAACATTTTTAGACAGTACATATCTTGTGACAGACCAGAGGCTATGATGGGAAGTTTTTAAACTGCGTTAAGATCAATGACCTTGTGTCTGATGATTCTTTGCCAGGTATTTGCCAACGCACACTAGTTTTACATATTCTGTGTTATGGTCTATTACACTACCATCATAATGTAAGATTCAACATAGTTTATCTTCTTAGACAAACTTCAAAAAATCATTGGAATCATTTCTATATGAGTGAAAGATTTTTTAAAAATTAATGCACGAGAATGCACACCCATGGAGCCCAAGCCACAGTTTTAATTTATTTAAAAATCACACTTTGCTATGAACCCCGCTATCCTCTGGTTTTCAAACCATATCTCTGAAATCCAAATTGGCACTTTATGAATGCCAGTAGGCTCTACAATGGACTGGTACCCCATCCAGTGCTGACTACAGAATTTAATTTTAAACTGCACGGAAAAGGCTCCAGCCCCCTAGCACCTTGGATCTGGATTAAGTGAGTCTGAGAAAAATATGAATTCTTTCTATCTAAAGAGGGGTGTTTTCTTTTATGTTGGAACCCGAGGAGCAGTTCCAGAGGCACGGCCACCCACTGAGGTTCAGACACACCCCAGTCAAGAATAGGGATGCTTAGTGTGAGCAGCAACCATGGCATCCATCAGTGCAGCACTTTGGGACTACAATACCATATTCTTCCAAACGGCCAACTGTTATTGCCTAAACCAGCATTTCCCAATCTGTGGCAGTGGGCCAATCGCAGATGAAATACCCAGCGAGTGTGATAAATCAACACCTGCCAATCCTGGACAACCTTCCCAGTGCCCAGTCTGACAATCCCGCTTGATTTATCTAACACTCTAGTGATCACGGAGGAATACCTCTCACAAGTCAAGTCAAGTCAAGTTGGGGAGCATGCACTGGTACAGTGCGTTGCCGCACCCACTACACAGCGAAACAACTCGGGATCCTGGTTGGCAACCCCCCCAGGCAGACACGCGGTCCAGTCCCACACTCCGGAAATGGCCCTCTATCTGCCACAGCCAGGTGTTACATGAGTGATGCCTTGGCCCGGTCCAGCCACTCGGGTCCCCAACAATGAGGATCTTACAAGCTGGATCAGCCTCTGGGAAACGCGCCACTTGGCCGTAGTGCCATAACTGACACTCCCTCACAATGCAGGTAATGTGCCTCATTCGGGACTCCATGAGCAACCGCTCATTCGACACAAAGTCAAACCAATGGTACCCAAAGATTCTCCGGAGAGACACAGTACCAAAGGAGTCCAGACTTCATCTCAGGTCACTGGATAGCGTCCATGTCTCACAACCATATAGCAAGACAGGCAGCACCAGGACTCTAAAGACTTGGACCTTCATCCTTTTGCAGATATCCGGAGCGCCACACACCCCTTTCCAGCGACCTCATGACCCCCCATGCAGGAAGCACCAGGACTCTAAAGACCTGGACTCTCACTTACTATGGAAAAACCTAGTATGTCACATCTTTCAAGTTTTCGGCAAATTGAGAAAATGATGCTGACCCTGTAATTAATGATCTCTAGATTTAATTTTTCCTCAGCTTCACATACACAATATTGTTTTTTTTCCATGACTCAACAACACCTGCCATTTAAATCACACAGTTGCAGCATTTAAATCACATGATTGTAATCCAATGTTTTCATTGGTAGGCAATTTTACGTCATTGGTCAGTGGAGTTGCTAGGTTTTTAGTCTTGCAGTGTGTAAAATACTGTGTACATAGGAGCTTCTTCCATCAGACTATGACCAGAATTAAGACATATTTGACCATCACTGCTACCTTATAACATCAGGGAAGACCTAGTAGGTCCGAAAACTAAAAAAAACTCAATTTTGAAAAAAATGGCAGTTACCAGGTTTTTCCATTGCACGTGAGACCTTGACAATCACACTTGATTTATCAAGGGGGACCGCCCCACTCCTCCACCTCAGACGATCGCCCTAAATTCACAAAGGGAAACACACTGGCCCCATGTCTGTGTGGGTTTCCTCCGGGTGCTCCGGTTTCCTCCCACAGTCCAAAGACATGCAGGTTAGGTGGATTGGCGATTCTAAATTGGCCCGTGTGTGTGTGCCCTGCAGTAGGCTGGCACCCTGCCCGAGGTTTGGTTCCTGCCTTGCGCCCTGTGTTGGCTGGGATTGGCTCCAGCAGACCCCCCGTGACCCTGTAGTTAGGATATAGCGGGTTGGATAATGGATGGATGGATGGAAACACACTGGCATGTGAAAAACTGGGTCAAGATACCACAAAGGTTGTGGAACACTGGCCTAAACTTTATTTTGAATTGCAAACAAATGTGAAATTAAATAGGAAACTATAATGAGACTCCAAAGCTTCATCTGCCTCACATATCCTATCGTCAAAATATATTATTAGGGTACTTTTTGCACTACCTGTAATGGTTACAAAGTGCAGGTGCAGTCAACCAACCAATCAACCATTTTCTTAACATGCTTTTTCAGAGCAGGGTTGCAGAAAAACTGGAACTTGTCTCAGTACGGGCACGAGGCAGGAACAATCCCAGGACAGGTCATCAATCACAGGACAAACACACACACACACACACACAGTAGGGCCACACAGACATAAGACGAACATGTAAACTCCACACCGAGAGCACTTGGAACTTGAACCCCAGTCTTTTTGTTGCAACGGACTGCAATTTCCACCATAATTTTTGAAATAACAATAAACAAATGAAAATAATAATAAAGAAAAAACATAACGTACAACAACAAAGCAACAGGAAGGTAATACCGGCTGTGAACATGAGCAACAGTCAGCTTGCTATTCTTCAGTGTTTTATATCACTGATTTCTTCCTTCAGTCGCCACTGCTTGATGAGTCTCTAAAGCTGCACTTGTCAGATGTTTTTCCATTCCTGAAGAAGGGTCTGACAAGGTCACTGGCCATTACCAGTCCGAGAATCACAGATGTTGCAATCCAGGACAGGAGACAAAGCAGGACAAGGCAACACCTGCCCACCAGCATTCATCCTCCAGGACATATAGTAGGTTCTGGGTCGTGGGGTGCCGGCCTTTGAAATTATGACTCACCATTGTACTATTGAACATCTTGTTGGGCTTAAAGGGGCTGCTCTTAACTGGTTCAGGTCATATTTAACTGGTAGACACTTTTCAGTGACTTTTTCGTCTACTGCTCCTCTTAAATGTGGTGTTCCTCAGGGATCCATTTAGGTCCTTTTTTATTCTCTATATACCTTCATCCTATTGGAGCTATATTTAGGAAAATTAACATTTCTTTTCACTGCTATGCTGATGATACCCAGGTCTGCAACTCTGCAATAAATCAACTGTACAACTGTCTTTCTGAACTAAGATCCTGGATGGCTAATAATTTTCTTGATCTGATTCAAAATAAACGGAGGTGCTTATAGTGGGTCCATCAGCTAAAGCCCAAATTGGTCTTGGATTTCTCGGCTCTTTCTCTGTCTTTTGCACACCTCAAGTCTGCAATCTTGGTGTTATCTTTGACAGTAACCTCTCTTTTGAGAAACAAGTTAATTCTGTAGTCAAGAGTTGCTTTTTCCAGCTTCGTCTATTAGGTAAGATCAAGTCTTTTTTATCTTCTAGCGATCTTGAGAAAGCTATTCATGCTTTTACATTTTCTCACCTTGATTACTGCAACTTGCTGTATTCTGGGATTAGCAAATCCCTGACACGCAGGTTACAGTTGGTCCAGAATGCTTCCGCTCGCTTTCTGGTTGGGACAAGAAAGTATGACTCTGCTACTCCAATATTAGCTTCTTTACATTGGCTGCCTGTCAGTTTTCGAACTGATTTTAAAATCTTGTTGCTAGTTTTTAAATCTTTACATGGGCTCGCTCCTGCCTGTTTATCTGAATTGTGAATCAGATCTGAATTATCTGAAAAGTTAAATAAAGAGAAAACTGAAATCTTAGTGATTGGCAATAATGGATACAATGAGGCTATTAGAAATAAATTGGATACATTAGGATTAAAAGTCAAGACGGAGGTAAAAAGCTTAGGGGTAATTGTTGACTGTAATCTGAATTTTAAATCGCATATTAATCAGATCACTAGGACAGCATTTTTTCACTTAAGAAACATAAGTAAAGTTAGACCTCTTATATCACTGAAAGATGCTGAGAAATTAGTTCACACGTTTGTTTTCAGTCGACTAGATTACTGTAACGCACTCCTCTCAGGACTACCCAAGAAAGACATAAATCGTTTGCAACGAGTGCAGAATGCAGCTGCTAGAATCCTAACTAGGAAAAGAAAATCCGAACACATTTCTCCAGTTCTGATGTCACTACACTGGTTACCTGTGTCATTCAGGATTGACTTTAAAATTCTGCTTATGGTTTATAAAGCCTTAAATAATCTCGCCCCTTCTTATATATCGGAGTGTCTGACACCTTATATTCCAAATCGTAACCTCAGATCCTCAAATGAGTGTCTCCTTAGAATTCCAAGAACAAAACTTAAAAGAAGTGGTGAGGCGGGCGGCCTTCTGCTGCTATGCACCTAAAATCTGGAATAGCCTGCTAATAGGAATTCGCCAGGCTAATACAGTAGAGCACTTTAAAACACTGCTGAAAACACATTACTTTAACATGGCCTTTCTATAACTTCAATTTAACTTAATTTAACTTAATCCTGATACTCTGTATGTTCAATTTCCTCATAATAACTATTCATGGTAGCTCTAAAATCCGTACTGACCCCTACTCTCTTCTCTGTTTCTTTTTCCGGTTTCTTTGTGGTGGTGGCCTGCGCCACCTCCACCTACTCAAAGCTTCATGATGCTCCAACAATGATGGATGGACTAAAAGGCAGAATTCTACGTGACCATCATCATCAAGCCTTTCCGTGAGAACCCTAAATCCAAAGAGGACTGTTTCATTTATGTTAGGTAGAATGCCCAGTGGGGACTGGGCAGTCTCATGGTCTGGAATCCCTACAGATTTTATTTTTTTTTTCTCCAGCCGTCTGGAGTTTTTATTTTGTTTTTTCTGTCCCCCCTGGCCATTGGACCTTACTCTTATTCGATGTTAATTAATGCTGATTTATTTTGTTTTCGTATTGTGTTTTTTATTTTTCTGTTCTTTATTATGTAAAGCACTTTGAGCTACTGTTTGTATGAATATGTGCTATATAAATAAATGTTGTTGTTGTTGTTGTGTGTTTTACACCAGCCATCCAGAGTGCTTAGATCTTCTGGTCAGTTGTCTCTTGTTGTCCCTCGTACCGAGTGTCAAACTAAGGGGGACAGACAGGGCTTTAAGAGCTGCTGCTCCTCACCTATGGAAGTCTTTACCTCGTCACATAAAGGAGTCGCCTACAATTGAACTGTTCAAAACGAGATTAAAGATTCATTTCTATTCACTTGCCTTCTGTGACCTTCAGTAATACTGATGGTTTCCTCATTGTGATTATGTAACTTATGTTACTTCTATTTATCCATCCGTCCATCCATTTTCCAACCCGCTGAATCCGAACACAGGGTCACGGGGGTCTGCTGGAGCCAATCCCAGGCAGGGTGCCAACCCACCGTAGGACACACACAAACACGCCAAGCACACACTAGGGCCAATTTAGAATCGCCAATCCACCTAACCTGCATGTCTTTGGACTGTGGGAGGAAACCCACACAGACACGGGGAGAACGTGCAAACTCCACGCAGGGAGGACCCGGGAAGTGAACCTGGGTTTCCTAACTGCGAGGCAGCAGTGCTCCTCACTGCGCCACCATGCCACCCCACTTCTATTAATTATTTATTTTATTTATGTTTCATATATTTTATTTCTATTTATGTTATTTTATGTTATTTGTATGTTTTCTTTTATTTTATTACTGTAAAGCACTTTGGCCACAGCATTCCTATGTTGTTTTAAATGTGCTATATAAATAAATTGACACTGACATTGTATTCAGTGTGAACAGGTCGCGTATGATTTGCGTAGTGTCTTGTGAAGAATCATCAAGGGCAGTTTAAGCACTCAACATTGCTCAGATATGACTGTCGGCGGTGATTCTCCAAATGGGAGGGATGAATGTCGCCAGATATTCTCCATGTTTGATGGTCGTCATGGACTGGCTCTTGAAGACACTAAGAACGGCAAGATTGGGTCACGAGAAAAATAAGTTTGAAGAACGCTGCTATAGGACATTTAGCATTTTCCTGTTTTAGGATTGATTCATGTAGGAGAAGTGAACATGGGGCCTTAATCAGGTCCATTTTCTCTAAGACCAGCAGCATGAAGCGTGTCCCTCACTATCCCGTCACTAATGTGGGTATTGTGTCTACAGGCAGATATAGGAGTAGTGTGGGGAGCAGATATGAAATGATATGTCAGATAGACGGTCTAATGTGTCAGTCCTGTTATGGTGGAGTCACTTAGCGGTAACTGGACCTTGGGCGGTAATCTGTACCTGCTGGTCTACTAAAAGCCTCACTTTTCAGCTTCTTCCACCACCTCTGACCCCCTGACTCCCTGCCTACTCTATAAGCTGGCACATCTCTTCACCATTAAAGTTCCTTCAAATATGCCAGTAGTGGATTGGATGCACTGTATTTTATGCAGAATACTTGAATATTTAATTTGCATTGCCATGTACATTTTATACAGTCCTGATTTACATCTCGCCTGAAGAAGGGGCCTGAGTTGCCTCGAAAGCTTCCATATTGTAATCTTTCTAGTTAGCCAATAAAAGGTGTCATTTTGCGTAACTTCTCACCACATCCATAATGGCTAACATGGTACAACACCCTAGTACTACAGTCCTCAAAAATCAATCCATGCTTTACATTTGAACATTGATAAAATTTACACTATAAGGTAGGATCATTGTGTGGCGGTTGTTGCCATTGCTCGAGCTTTAAGGCTTTTTTTTTTGCCCTTGGAGATGACACCAGAGATACTGGGAGCTTTGGAATCGTAGGATGAACACAGTGATTAAGGGATCAGATCTTCTCATCAGACTTTCCAGTATAATCCTCTGTAATGCTGCAGAATTCAACTTGGCCTGGGCCTCCGGACCTGTGACTGCGTCCAACTTGGTCTTTGACTTTGTGCTCTAAGCAACCACGGACCCCAGGAGGTTTATCTTCTTCAAGGATGCTTCTGACTGGAGTTTTTGCTTTCCTGTCCACTAATGTCAACTAGTCATACCTTAGTGATAATACTAAAGGACAAATTTTGTTAGGATCCTTTTTTTATTAATCTGCTTATTTTACATTGTATTTAAACTAATCTTTAGTTTTATAAATGTGCAATATGCCATTTCTAAAGTTTGTAATTTGTGTTTTACTTCTAAACTTGTTACAGCACTCTGGGCTGGGACTCGATGAAGATCGCTAAACAAAAATAAATTGATCTGAATTTAGCCTACAAGCTGTTAATTGATTTTAAAATGCCCTCTCCTTTGTCTTTACTTGTCATTTTTGTGTTTTATAATTTTTTAAACTCATTCTCCTTGGACTGAGATTTTTTGTGCTTCTACAGACTGCTGAACCTGTGCGTACTCTGCCATCTGTCGTTTTCTCTCACTTGAGATAACTTCTCTAAGTTGTGCAGTGTTCTGTACCCCATTAAACTGCAGTCACCCTAAAATGTGGGGGGCTCTTCATGTCAGAGTTTACACTGAGCATCCATTACCATCGCAGACCTTTTGGATATTGTCTCCTGCTACCTTTAGGTTAGGCATTTCTTAACATCAGATAGATAGATAGATAGATAGATAGATAGATAGATAGATAGATAG
>JANRMT010062841.1:18752374-18768377 GCA_026402145.1 Polypterus bichir lapradei
AGATAGATAGATAGATAGATAGATAGATAGATAGATAGATAGATAGAGAGGGCACCATATAATGGATAAATAGAACAGCAGTAACGTTGCTCTTATTCTTTTTCTCATTGTAGTTCTACTAATTCGTGGCTTGTTAGTGAGGTAAGGCGGTCAAATAAAGGTTCTTTTGTTTTAAACTGAAAGGCATCCAGTCTGGCTTTGCAACTGTTTTGATTTTCACATAACACAGTTCCTCAGACCTCAACATGTGTGGTATTAATTCTTCAACAACATACCAATTTACCTCAAGGATTTTGAATGCTAACAGTGTGAGTTTCCACCCACTCTTTATCAACTAATTACAGGGTTTCATAATCCTCAGACTTGTTATTTTGTCTAAACAAGTCCACAATAAGATGGCTTTATGGCAGACTGCCACCTCCATATAATTGTGTGGATATGCAAAGACAGTGTAAAGACAGTGTTATAAAGACTGTCATTCACTGAAACAGGTAATTAACTACTCTGCTCCATTTCTAAAAAGAAATCACTGCATTGGCTGAAGGAATTGTATTTGTCAAGTAACAGAACCATTAATTCAAGACAGAAAGACGAAAATCGAGAAAAAAAAGTGAACAGGTTTGATGTCCAACTAAGGAGATTTTAAAGTAAAGTACAGTAAAGTAACCACTGCTTTGTGCTCAATTACCTTGCACCATCTAATTGGTGGCACATTTTTAATAAGACTTGAGGCAAATTATAACCCTTTAAATGTTTGGGTATTTGCTGAGCTGTTTATTATCTGCTAGTGAGATGCGTGTCCTCTGTTATATTTAAAGTGAGGGGAAAACAGTGTATGCAACATTGTGTCCTACATAATACATGTATGCTGAATTATTGGTATATAAGTGTCTTATTTTACAGTAGCTGAGGTGTTTTTTGTGCATTATTAACTAATACACATTAAATTATTAGAAATGTAAACAGTGTAGGGTCTAGAATTTACAAAAAGCAAATACCAAGATGCTTCTTAAGATATTCATGAGAGAAATACATTTCATATTGGCATAATTTGAATGGTTAAACTCAGCAGTATAAAGTTTCTGACATTCCTTATTTTTCAATTGTAATAGACAGACATAAACATAGCTAGAAATCTTTCATAGCTGGAATTAATATCGGCTTGTGTAGCCTAACAACCATAAGACAATAAATCATTTAAGAGTCATAGATAAATTAGTACAACATAATGAGGAAAATATTACATCACATTAGAGATAATAAAAGAAAGAATCCATATAAGAATGAATATTACAATTATTTAAAACCCAAAGGAAAACAACAATACATGGACAGACATTTTTTATGTAGCAGGTTATTTATATTTTTATTTTTCCAGTGCTGCCATTTAAATGCACAAATGGACATTCAGGCGGAGGAATAGTTACTTGTTTTCCTCACAGACACTAAAAGAGACCATAAAAAGTGAAATAACTCCGATCTGCAGGCTTGTGTTGATCAACAGTGACCTCTTTCTGTCAAAATTGTGAATAGCAACTTGAGTTCTGACCGAGCTTCATCCAAGTGTGGTGGTGTAAGTGTGTGTGTGTGTGTGTGCGTGTGTGTGAACTAAACTGTGGGAACTCTAAGCAAATGTGAAATTATGAACATCAGGATGTTAAAATATAACCCTAAAATACAGTATATAGCATAAGTGAGTATGCTATGTAATATGGATATGAATATACTGTATTAACAAACATATACTGTATATACACACATACACTCAAACTCACACACACACACACATATATATATATATATATATATATATATATATATATGTATATATATGTATATAAATATTTGGTGGCAGACGGCTCAGCCAGGACACCCAGAGTGTGGAAGGACTGGGGTAGAGAGTATTTTTAGGACAGTTTCTCCCCCAGGCCAACAAAGGGCAACCTCCAGCAGGGCCATTGGTCATAAGCATGGGAGCTCAAGCCTGTTGGAACCTGTGGCAGCCACTTGGGGTCACATGGACCTTTCCAGGGCCTTATTTGGCCACACTTCCTGGAGTCCTTCCAGGTGTCCTATAAAAAGGGGCCAGAGTCAGGAGGAAGAGGACAAGGTCTGAGGAGGGTGAAGGGAACAGGAATGATGGCAAGAAGGGATTGTGTATTGCTGTGTTGGTGCTGGTGATTGTGCACTTTAGAACTGTAAATAAACCGGGTGTTATGTTGAACCTGTGTCCTGCCTTTGTGTGTCCGGGTTAGGGCAGCTGTATGCGAACTGGTGGCTCACTATATACAGTGAAACTCGGTTATAGTGAGTTTGATGGGACCGACACTATTTGCTTTTTATAAGTTGAATTTGCTTTAACTGGGAAATGCGAATTTCACAAAAACTAACTTATTCTATTAAAGTAATAGTGATTTATTGAAAAAAATATACATTTAGCCCATAATGAAACATACATTAAGTACAATATACTATTTTCTAAGAAAGTCCAAAATACTTTTTTGTTTTAAACTTTGAAATCTACAGTCACGCAGTTTGCCTCTTGAAACACTTAATGCATCCAATGCTTGCTTTTTCATGTCAGTCCCTTGAAAAAATGCCATCAATCTATTGCAGGCGTTTTCAGCATCAAACAATGTTGGTAAATGGCATTCTGGTAAATCCAATATGCCAGCGGCATCTTCCTCCTTGTCATCTTCATCGTCATCTTCTTTTTGAAGCAACGCGTTTATGATTTCGTTTTCAGTAGGAATTCCGCTAGTAAACAATTCGTCATCCACGTGTTGATAGATAGTGTTAGTAATTTACATTATTAATTTCAATATTGTAGATAACGGCAATTCATCCTCTTCTTCAAAAATATCAGATGTTGATTTCCTGAAGAAATTCTGTGTGGTAACAGTTGTCACATTGTTCCAGGCATCAGATAAGAAATTCACTGCATATTGAAATTTATTCCGCGAGTGGCTCGCAAAAGTCTAGGATGTGGTCAAGTGTTGTTCATAATAACTGAGATTTTGCTCGTTATAACAGGGAAAATTTACATGCGAATAGCTGGTATATCTTTCAAAAATAA
The DNA here is from genome assembly GCA_026402145.1 of Polypterus bichir lapradei. NCBI lineage: Eukaryota > Metazoa > Chordata > Cladistia > Polypteriformes > Polypteridae > Polypterus > Polypterus bichir. The sequence continues at coordinate 18,755,451 of JANRMT010062841.1, forward strand.
TTTTTTTTCATTATAACTGAAAAATCGTTATAACCAAGCTCATTAAAACTGAGTTTGACTCTATATATATATATATATACTCAGCAAAAAAAGAAACGTCCCTTTTTCAGGACTGTGTATTTCAACAATAATGTTTTAAAAATCCAAATAACTTTACAGATCTTCATTGTAAATTGTTTAAACAATGTTTTCCATGCATGTTCAATTAACCATAATCAATTAATTAACATGCACCTGTGGAATGGTCGTTAAGACCTTAACAGCTTACAGAAAGTAGGCATTTAATGTCACAGTTCTAAAAACGCAGGACACTAAAGAGACTTGTCTACCGACTGTGAAAAACACCCAAAGAAAGATGCCCAGGGTCCCTGCTCATCTGCGTGAACGTGCATTAGGCATGCTGCAGGGAGGCATGAGGACTGCTGATGTGGCTAGGGCAATAAATTGCCATGTCCACACTGTGAGACGCCTAAGACAGCGCTACAGGGAGACAGGAAGGACAGCTGATCATCCTCGCAGTGGAAGACCACGTGTAACAACACCTGCACAGGATCGGTACATCCGAATATCACACCTGTGTGACAGGTACAGGATGGCCACAACAACTGCCCGAGTCACACCAGGAACACACAATCCCTCCATCAGTGCTCAGACTGTCCGCAATAGGCTGAGAGAGGCTGGACTGAGGGCTTGCAGGCCTGTTGTAAGGCAGGTCCTTACCAGACATCACCAGCAACAACGCCGCCTATGGGCACAAACCCACCTTCGCTGGACCAGACAGGAGTGGCAAAAAGTGCGTGAGTTTCTGCATGACAGCAATGTCAGTGTTCTGCCATGGCCAGCGAAGAGCCCAGATCTCAATCCCATTGAGCACGTCTGGGACCTGTTGGATCGCAGGGTGAGGGCTAGGGCCATTCCCCCCAGAAATGTCCAGGAACTTGCAGGTGCCTTGGTGGAAGAGTGGGGTAACATCTCACAGCAAGAACTGACAAATCAGGTCCAGTCCATGAGGAGGAGATGCACTGCAGTACTTCAAGCAGCTGGTGGCCACACCAGATACTGACTGGTACTTTTGATTTTGAGCCTCCCTTCCTTCAGAGACACATTGTGAAACATTTTTAGTTTATGTCTTATGGTGTTGACTCTTTTAGTGTTCATAAAAATATTTACACATTAAGTCTACTGAAAGTAAAAACAGTTGAAAGTCAGGGGACGTTTCTTTTTTTGCTGAGTATATATATATTTATAGTTGGGAACAGCCCGGACACAGACAGGTAGACATGCTGTTTTAGCACCGCACACGTTTATTTACAATATTATATACAATAAAGTGCACATAACCCAGTGCCGCAGCACCAATCGCCCCTTAAGTCCTGGCCGTTTCACAATGCCTTTCTCTGTGTCTGGTCCGCCTCCATTCCTCTCCTCCGAGCTCTGTCCTCTTCCACCCGACTCCAGCCATTGTATGAAGGTAGGTGGCCCCTTTTATTCACAGCCGGATGAGCTCCAGGTGCCTCCCGATAAGCTTCCTCCGGCACTCCCCTGTGTGGCGGAAGTACCGGCCGTGCACCAGGTGTGGCGGAAGTGCCGAGGGCCAGGGTTCCTCAGGCATCCAGGCGTCCCTTGGTGGTGACCACGGGCCCCTACAGGGTTGAGCTTCCAAGCTCTGTACCCGTGGTCCCCAAAGCCACCAGGGTGATCGCTCGCTCGCAGCCGGAAGGAGGCGCAAGCCCTCCTCCGGTCCTCCTGGGTGTCCTGGCTGGGTAGCAGCCCCAGCCACTCGCCACAATACATATATATATATATATAGAGAGAGAGAGTTGGGGTTTATTGTCCATATTTTCTAAGCATATTCTTTATAGTCCAGAGTTTGGGGTTACAGGACATATTTTGTTTACTGCAAGTCAAATGAAAATCTATCCATCCATCCATCCATTACCCAACCCACTATATCCTAACTACAGGGCCACGGGGATCTGCTGCAGCCAATCCCAGCCAACACAGGGCGCAAGGCAGGAAACAAACCCCAGGCAGGGTGCCAGCCCACCAGAGGGCACGCACACACACCCACCAAGTACACACTAGGATCACCAACGCACCTAACCTGCATGTCTTTGGACTGTGGGAGGAAACCCACGCAGACACGGGGAGGACATGCAAACTCCACACAGGGAGGACCCGGGAAGCGAACCCAGGTCTCCTCACTGCAAGGCAGCAGCGCTACCACTGCGCCACCCATCAAATTAACACCTCATAAAAATAAAAAGTTAATAAATTAATCTTCTTATAGATAATAAATGGAATAATGAAAGCATTATTATTCAGCATGGTGGCACCTCATATCTCTCTGTTGACGTCCAGTCCAGTCGATACCTGTGAGGTCTTCATATTGTCCCCCATGTCCACTGGGGTCTACTGCTGCAGACTCCTTATTTATTTCCTCCCACGCTCTGATGCTCTGATGACGTTCACATTAATCTGCGACTCCATTAGCTGGTCTTGTGTGGTGTACCCTGTGATGGACTCGTGTCCTGTGCAAACTTGCTTTCCGCGTTGTTACTGATGCTGATGGCTTAAGACATTTTATAAAATGTATGGATGAATAATACGGTTATTATTTATTTTGTTAATATCTTTGACAGTCTGGGTCCCTGACAGCTTGAGCCCTGATCTGTTGATAAGGAAATGGAGCATGAGCCAGGCAAATGAGGATACACACAGAGTCACTGCTGTTTAAGTGATTTTATTAAAACCAGACAATAGTGTCCAAGTGCAGTGCTTCATCTACAAAAGCAAATAATCCCTAAAAACTACTGTCTGTTCGCAAAATAAAATCCAATAAAAAAATTCAATGAATAAGACCTTCAGGTACTTTCTGCTTACTCTCTTTTTTTCCACCTGCGCCCTGCATGTCTTCCTCCATTATTGCCCCAGTTCACCATAATGGCTAAACTAGTTGGAGCTTTATGGCACAGTGAAAAAACACACAGGACAGCTCATCCAGAGTTTGCTGGAAGGCACAAGGAAGACTCTGAAGTCAGCTAGAGGAAGGTTTTGTGGTCTGATGAGAGCAAAACTGAGCTTTTTGGCCATCAGACTAAATGCCATGTTTGAACACTGCACATCCTCACTGGGACGCAGGGTGATGACAGCATCAGGCTATGGGGATGCTTCTCTGCAGCAGGTCCTGGAAGGCTTGTGAGGATAAAATGAATGCAGCAATCTATGAGGAGACCCTCAAGGAAAAATTGATGCCATCTTGCAAGAAACCTTCACCTTTGGTGAAGATTTGCTTTCCAGCAAGACAACAACCACAAGCATAAAGCCAAAGCTACACAGAAATGATGTTAAAAAAATGATGAGAATGTCTTGGAGTGGCTGTGTCAGAGTCCAGATCTCAAAAGAATCCTTACACAATCAAATATTGTGTATCTTATATTTGTAATTGATTTAGACCATTTTGCAGGAATTTTATTTACCCTTGGACATTATGAGAAGGGTCCTCTTCTGTTGGTCAGTGTCAAAAAAGCTCAATTAAATCCACTGTGATTCATAGATGTCAGTCACTTTCATTTTCCAACCCGTTATATCCTAACACAGGGATCTGCTGAAGCCAATCCCACCCAGCACAGGGCAGGAACAAATCCCAGGCAGGGCACCAGCCCACTGCAGGGCACACACACACCAAGCACAATTTAGGACCACCAATGCACCTAATCTGCAGGAGGAAACCCACACAGACACGGGGAGAACATGCAAACTCCACACAGGGAAGACAATCCAGGTCTCCTTACTGCGAGGCAGCAGCGCTACCACTGCGCCACCGTGCCGCCCGATTCAAAGATGTATAACAATAAAACGTGAAAACTTCTGAGGGGTGAAAACTTTTGATAGGCACTGTGTAACAGAAGCAAATGATTAATTGTAATTTGTTGATCCATCCATCTGTTATCAGACTCACTTAATATAGTTTAGAGTTGTGACTGGACTGTTTGCCAATTTCAATATTTGTAATATTCTTTAAATTATAATTAATTACTGTCACTGGTCTCAGTAAGACCATAAGTTGGAATTTCATTATACCTGAACCTCTTTATGTTATAATTAACAAGCAATTTACTTCCTCCAAGTTAAAAAATAATCAGATTCTATTTGATTCAATTTACTTATGCATTTCAATTTCATTTTGTTTGTGTACAGCAGCCTTTGAATTCAGGCTCAGTGCATTTGTGCAAATTTTCAATGCATTGAGACTAAATTATTCATCCATACAACACATACATACATAAACACAGTAATGTGGCCCACAAAGCAGACCAGGGTTAACAGTCGAATAAGGTTGTGGTACCAGCCTGGCAACCTTGCTTAATAGAACAAAAGAAAAAGACAGCCGGCAAACAGCTCACAACAAAAGCAGCTCTGTCAATCAAGAGCCAGCAAAAGGTCAGGATCTCTGTCCGTCTCAGGTGTCAATTTCACATCTGACCCCACCTTCCGGGAGCAGGCAGAATTTATAGGCCTGGTGCTGGAAGGGGCGGAGCCTTCTCTGGGCATCAGGGCAGGGTTAGGCATCTTCTTTGAGTGTCTTTTCCTGGCTGCAGCACAAGAAGGACAAGATATTGTTAGCATCAGCATCCACTCTTGTCCCGGGGTGGTATTGTCTACCTGAATAGAGCCAGGAAAGCGGTCTCCATGTGAGCTTGTGTGACAACACAAATAATCTTAAACTCATAGCGATGCAGAAGCAATCTGAATGATTAACAAATCCTTACAATATAATGCTTTTTATCATTATACTTGAGATACGCTGTAGCCAGTTCATAACGATATAAAAACTGTATATTCTTATAACATATAGCAATACATTAAAAATGCCCAATCCTAACCTGAGCTGGGCGGCACGGTGGCGAAGTGGGTTTTTCTTTGATGCAAGTTACCGACATTCGATGGGAAAAGACGAGCCCCGCGCCGAGCCCGCGTTTTGTTGTCTATGTTCGGCCGCCTTCATGCATGCACCCTTTGCACGACCGGCAGAACCAGGCCTGCTCCCAGGTATTTATAGGTCTGCACCCTCTGCACACAGTCACCTCTGATGATCACGGCGTCCATGAGGAGCCTGGGCCTCCTAAAATCCACCACCAGCTCCTTGGTTTTGCTGGTGTTCAGTTGTAGGTGGTTTGAGTAATACCATTTAACAAAGTCCTTGATTAGGTTCCTATACTCCTCCTCCTGCCCACTCCTGATGCAGCCCACAATAGCAGTGTCGTCAGTGAACTTTTGCACGTGGCAGGACTCCGAGTTGAATTGGAAGTCTGATGTATGTTGGCTGAACAGGACCGGAGAAAGTACAGTCCCTTGCGGCGCTCCTGTGTTGCTGACCACAATGTCAGACCTGCAGTTCCAGAGACGCACATACTGAGGTCTGTCTGTAAGATAGTCCACGATCCATGCCACCAGGTATGAATCTACTCCCATCTCTGTCAGCTTGTCCCTAAGGAGCAGAGGTTGGATGGTGTTGAAGGCGCTAGAGAAGTCCAGAAACATAATTCTTACTGCACCACTGCCTATGTCCAAGTGGGAAAGGGATCGGTGTAGCATATAGATGATGGCATCCTCCGCTCCCACCTTCTACTGGTATGCGAACTGCAGAGGGTCGAGGGCGTGGCAGACCTGTGACATCAGGTGGTGAAGCAGCAGCCGCTCCATGGTCTTCATCACATGTGACATCAGAGCGACAGGCCAGAAGTCATTCATGAGTCGCTGGCACTTTAGATCCTCTAGCACAGGGGTGTCCAACTCCAGTCCTGGTGGGCCGCAGTGGCTGCAGGTTTTCATTCTAACCATCTTCTTAAATAGTGAGCCGTTTTTACTGCTGATTAACTTGTTTTGCCTTCATTTTAATTGACGTGACTGTGACCCTCTTAGTTGCTTCTTTTTCCTTAATGAGCAGCCAAACAATAATGAGACACAAAACAAGCCACCACTGACCAGCTCACCTAAAAATAAAGAAAGGTGATGATCATGTTGATCTGCTCAGGTCACCAAAACGTCTTGACGGTGGTCTTAGAATAAACAATAACTCAACAGTCTGATGTGGCAGAATAAGAGCAGCAACAAGTCATGATATTCTATAATGTCTTTAATTAACAGCAATTGACTTCCCATTATGAAACTGGTTGGAGTGAAACTGGCTGGAGTTTAATGTTCCAGTTTAGCTGGCCATATGTTGGCTCATTTCACATCTCATTTCTGTTTGGCTGCCATTTAATGAAGAAACAAATCAATTCAGAGGACTGAATCCTTAAAAACAGGGCTATTAAAATGAAGGGAAAAGGAGTTAATTAGCAGTGAAAACTTCTCTCTGATTAGTAAAGGCCACTGTGGCCCAACAGGACCAGAGTTGGACACCCCTGCTCTAGCACTTGTCTGGTCCAAGTTTTCTTGGGAGCAGTTCATTGGATTCTCCACAGGATGGGGAGTTGCCTCCAAAGGAGTCAGTGCGGTAGACAGTCTGGGCCCACTCTGCACACAGGACTGAAGCCTCGGCAGCTGGATTTGTTCTTGTACTGTTGGGTGCTGCACACGTCTTGACTGAATCATTTAATTGGGAATGTGATCACAGGGTGAGACATGCAGGATCTGGTGCAGGCATCACAATTGGAGTTTGTTGAGGTCACTTTGGAATAAGGTCCTTGTTTCTGATCCATAAAGGAGATTTGGCAGAATAAACGTATGAAAGAGATGGATTTTAGTTTTGATGGCGATGCTTGCTGTCTTTGACAGGCACCATTGAAGTGAGGAGAATGCTGCGTTGGCTTGTCTGATCCTACTGTGGATTTCTATGGTGGATGCCACTTTATTTTTACTTTCTGGAATTATTTATTAACTAAATGAAAAACTTCACTATGCTTTTACTTGATTTGAAGCAATTTGACGATTGCAAACATAAGCACTAAGCTCTTTTTACACCGGACCTTACCTTCTTATTTGTCCTCATTGCCTGGGCTCATCTCAGTTCATGAATATCAGTGATCCCGGGTTCAAGAAGAATGGAAGTTGCAGCCAACCCGGACCATCATAACTTAGTTTAGGTCTTCCTGTGAAAGAATACACATTGGGCAGCAAGCGTCCTCCAACATTTCCAGTCAGCTGAGGCAGCCTGTGACAAGGCAAGCCTCAGGTTGTTTTCTAGGTTTCATTTCTGATAGGATTCACAAATGGGAAACCCTGCAAAGTCCTCAACTTTATGCAGTACTTGAAGTAGGCTGGTACTCACTGGTATGCAGTACTGGCACCTCCTCTAATTTATACATAGAGAACTGGCAACATTACACTCTTCGATAGAACGTTATTGTACAGTGGGTACGGAAAGTATTCAGACCCCCTTCAATTTTTCACTCTTTGTTATATTGCAGCCATTTGCTAAAATCATTTAAATTAATTTTTTTCCTCATTAATGTACACACAGCACCCCATATTGACAGACAAAAAAAGAATTTTTGAAATTGTTGCAGATTTATTAAAAAAGAAAAACTGAAATATCACATGGTCCTAAGTATTCAGACCCTTTGCTCAGTATTTAGTAGAAGCACCCTTTTGACCTAATACAGCCATGAGTCTTCTTGGGAAAGATGCGACAAGTTTTTCACACCTGGATTTGGGGATCCTCTGCCATTCCTCCTTGCAGATCCTCTCCAGTTCTGTCAGGTTGGATGGTAAACGTTGGTGGACAGCCATTTTTAGGTCTCTCCAGAGATGCTCAATTGGGTTTAAGTCAGGGCTCTGGCTGGGCCATTCAAGAACAGTCACAGAGTTGTTGTGAAGCCACTCCTTCGTTATTTTAGCTGTGTGCTTAGGGTCATTGTCTTGTTGGAAGGTAAACCTTCGGCCCAGTCTGAGGTCTTTAGCACTCTGGAGAAGGTTTTTGTCCAGGATATCCCTGTACTTGGCCACATTCATCTTTCCCTCGATTGCAACCAGTCGTCCTGTCCCTGCAGCTGAAAAACACCCGCACAGCATGATGCTGCCACCGCCATGCTTCACTGTGGGGACTGTATTGGACAAGTGATGAGCAGTGCCTGGTTGTCTCCACACATACCGCTTAGAATTAAGGCCAAAAAGTTCTATCTTGGTTCTATCTTGGTCTATCTTTAGCCTTAATTCTAAGCGGTATGTGTGGAGACAACCAGGCACTGCTATCACTTGTCCAATACAGTCCCCACAGTAAAGCATGGCGTTGGCAGCATCATGCTGTGGGGGTGTTTTTCAGCTGCAGGGACAGGACGACTGGTTGCAATCGAGGGAAAGATGAATGTCTGTCAATATGGGGTGCTGTGTGTACATTAATGAGGAAAAAAATTAATTTAAATGATTTTAGCAAATGGCTGCAATATAACAAAGAGTGAAAAATTGAAGGGGGTCTGAATACTTTCCGTACCCACTGTATATTTAGCACTTGAAGTTTCATGTGGGATTTTCCATAAACAATCACCACCAGTAATTTAATTTCACTTTAAGTAAAGGTTTTATGGGTTTTAGCACTTACCACGGGGCACATGCGAAAGTATGCAACCACTTGTATTGATTGTTTGCGGTGTGGCATGGCAGTTGGTACACAGTTATGAGCCACTTCTTAAAAAGGGCTAAGGTGAGTGCATGGGGAGAGATGAACGGAAAAATAATGACAAGTGGAAAGATCGACCGGAGTTTGTATTGTGCAAGGATCGATGAAAGTTGTTGATTAGAATGGAGCAGGGCTGAAACTGGGATCACGTTGTTTAAGGAGCAAGGATAGTCAAGTCTGCTTCAGATTTCTAAAGAGTAGGATACAATGTGGTGTTGCTCTTTGGACCTGAGAGGGTCCCTGCAGGTACTGGCAAAGATGGCAGAGATTGATGGAAGGGAAGTCAAGACGACAAGACAATGGTGGGAAAGAGCCTAAGAAAAGAGAAGTGGCTGTGGTCTCCACCTCGTGATGCCACAGCATCAACATTGCTCTTGGATGGTTGAGGAGAGTGGCTGAGGACTAAGCAGGGCTTCATATTTGTAATTCCTATAGAGATGATGGCACAATGGAAAGAGAATGGCTTTTAACTGTTTTTAACTTATTTATTGAACATTTTGTTAAGCACTGGTGTTTAAGAAAATTATATATTGAATGTACCGTTGTTGGCACAAATCTATACATTCTTCAAAGTATTTTAACAGAACAGGTGCTATATACTATATAAGTAAAGCTGCATATCATCTGCAAGCTGTAGTAGGTCACCTTGTGTTTCAATATAATCTGTCCTAGAATGAAAATAACAGGGGGCCTAGAATAGATCCTTGTAATACAAGTCAAGTCACGTTGGGGACCGTGCACTGGTACAATGCATTGCCGCACCCATTACACGACAAAACAACTCGGGATCCCGGTTGGCAAACCCCCAGGGCAGACACGTGGTCCAGTCCCACCCTCTGGAAATGACCCTCTATCTGCCACAGCCAGGTGTTACATGGGTGACCCCTTGGCCTGGTCCAGCCACTTGGGTCCCCAACAATGAGGATCTTACGAGCTGGATCGCCCTCTGGGAAACACGCCACATGGCCGTAGTGCTGTAACTGACGCTCCCTCACAATGCAGGTAATGTGCCTCATTTGGGACTCCATGAGCAACCGCTCATTCGACACAAAGTCAAACCAACGGTACCCTCCAATGGTCCCACCAACTGTAGGAGGTGTGTTGTGGTATGGATGGTGGACAAAGGCAGGAGCCTTGCCGGACTACTAAAAAAAACTGTTAGAGGATGAAATTTGATATTGTTAAAGGATGAAAAATAATCAAGAAATGATAGCAAAACACAAAACTTACTAATATAAAACACAGACAGTAAGACCAGCTTTGAGCATGGACAAGGCACTATCTAAATAAAATGTATTATTATTGTTATTGGGTGACACGGTGGCACAGTAGTAGCGCTGCTGCCTCACAGTTAGGTAACCCGGGTTTGCTTCCCGGGTCCTCCCTACATGGAGTTTGTATGTTTTCCCCGTGCCTGCGTGGGTTTCCTCCGGGTGCTCCGGTTTCCTCCCACAGTCCAAAGACATGGAGGTTAGGTGCATTGGTGATCCTAAATTGTCCCTAGTGTGTGCTTGGTGTGTGAGTGTGCGCCCTGCGGTGGGCTGGTGGCCTGCCTGGGGTTTGTCTCCTGTCTTGTGCTCTGTGTTGGCTGGGATTGGCTCCGGCAGATTCCCATGACCCTGTAGTTAGGATATAGCAGGTTGGATAATGGATGGATGGATTATTTTTATTTATTATTATTATTATTATTATTATTATTATTATTATTATTATTATTATTATTAATAAGAGATACTCTAGATCACGGGTGTCAAACTCCAGGGCTGGAGGGCCGCAGTGGGTGCAGGTTTTCTTTCTAACCCTTTTCCTAAGCAGTGTCCAGTTTTTACTGCTAATTAACTTCTTTTCCGTCTATTTTAATAGCCCTGTTTTTAAGGATTAAGTCTTCTGAATTGATTAGTTTCTTCATTAAATGACAGCTAAACAGAAATGAGATGTGAAATCAGCCAAAAGATGACCAGCTAAACTGGGGCTTCAAACTCCAACCAGTTCCTTAATGAGAAGCTGATTCTTGCCGTTAATTAAGCCCGTTATTCAATTCCATGGCTTGTTGCTGCTCGCTTTTTGCCACAGCAGACATTTCCAAAACTATTGATTTTCTGTTTTTTTCTAAGAACTCCTAAAATGTTTTAGTAACCTGAGGGATCAACTGAGACCTTCATCTTTATTTTCAGATTTTGTTTGATGGGTACAGGTGAGCTGGTCATGTCCTGCTTGTTTTATGTCTCATCACTGTCTGGCTACTAATTAAGAAAAAAACAACTAAGGGGCCTGAGTCAAGCTAATTAAAGCTAAGCCTAAATAAGTTAATTACCATCAAAAACTGGTCACTAATTAAGAAGATGGTTAGAATGAAAACCTGCAGCCACTGCGGCCCTCCAGGACTGGAGTTCGACACCCCTGCTCTAGATGGACCATTTGAGTTTAGGTTGTCACGCACGTGTCTTCGGAGACATCTTAAAGCCTCATATAAGTGTAATTACACTCCTAACCAGGGGTTGGCGCTGTTGCCTAAAGTCTTTTCTCTACCTCCCTCTGCAGAAGCAGTGATTGGCGATTGTGTCCCCATTAACGTCACTTCCTGTTCCTCACCAGCTGAACCCGCCTCTTCCTGTCCGCCTAAGTGAAAACCGGCTCCATAGAACATCGTGAGGCAGATGAAGGTCATCACATGTCATAGTGACATTAAAATAATTTTCTTGTGTTTATTTTTTCAGATTGTTCCCACCACTCTCTTTGTGTTTGCGCTCCTTCTTACAGGGTCTGGGCCTAATTATATGTATAGGGCCCACTGTCCCTTAATGTCCAATACACTTTCCACTACTGAACATTTGGTAAAGTTATAATTTAAAAAAAATACAAAATTACATGCTGTAATGTTTATTCCCTGTTAACACAGTGCTATAAAATGAATTGTTGTGACACGACTCCTTTGTAGCGTGCTGTAAATGCGGTCCCAGTGATTTTGTTGCTATTGTTTTTGGACTTGTTTATTTTTGACTGCCAATGCTTCCCAGCCTTGCAGATTAGCAAATGTAGATGCCACCTGATACCAGATGATACAGTACAACTGGCTCGATTCAGACTGGCTGCGGTTTGTGTGGATTTTAAGCTCTGATTGTCATTCAATGGAAAACAAGGAAGGGCTTGTTAATTCAGGACGGCGGTCCTGGCTGCGGTTTGGGGAGCTATAATGCGGATGGGTTTAGACGGTCCTTGCTGTCCTCTATCTTTCTCTCTCTGTCTGTCGCCTTTGTGCCATTGCTGGCTGCAGACTGCTGAGTGTCCATTTCCCCCGGATTATCGGCAAAGCCCTGAAACTGCAGAGGAATTGGGGATTTCAAAAGCATGCTGCACATTGCAAGATACTTAGTTTTCTTTTTTTTTTTTTTCCTCTGGAAAGATTAGGCACGATCCAAATAATTCTTATTTTATGTGATTTAATTATTTGAAGCATGCACCGCGTTGCTTGCCTTTCTTTTATATTCAAAGATGAAATACAGCACACACACACACACACACACACACACACCACCCAATAACAAAATACTTGTCTTTTGTATTTTGTTAAAAGAACTGGAAGAAGCCTCGCCTCTTGTGTCCGCTGAAAGCACCGAGCTCTTTCCACCCGTTACCAGAAGCTCGGCCTAAGCTGTTTATGTCCCTTTCAACAGTTACACAGACTAGCTAATGTAAACATGGCAGTATCTTCTAAATCTTCCTGTTTGGCCCCCTTTATTCTTCTGTCGAATTAGTGACCTATCTGGGTCAGATTAAGCCACATCTAAACACTAGTCACTGAATCGGCTTAAACTTTACTCAGCTCGCATGCAGCAATGTGATAACCCCGGATGTTATGCGCAGACTAAGGTTTATAAATCTTCTCAAAGCAGCTCCAACAGTATGCGGCGTCCCTTATTTTGGCAAAGATAATTCTTTGTATGACAGCCTACTGTGTAACACCACCGCAGAAAAAAAAAAAAGGAGAAGCAATGACCGGGTACACAGGCAAAACATCTGCAATGCCCACCAACACCACATTAGTAAATGGAAGCCTTCATTGTGAATATGAACAGCATGGTGGCACGGTGGTTAGCGTTCACAGTTCTGGCTCAAATCCTCAGCCGGCCATGCTGGGTTCCCTTAATCTTTGCAGGTGTTTTTTTTTTTTTTTTTTTTTCAGATGCTCTGCTTTTCTACACTCACCTAAAGGATTATTAGGAACACCATACTAATACGGTGTTTGACCCCCTTCCACCTTCAGAACTGCCTTAATTCTACGTGGCATTGATTCAACAAGGTGC
>JANRMT010062841.1:18788377-18836202 GCA_026402145.1 Polypterus bichir lapradei
TAGAATTAAGGCAGTTCTGAAGGCGAAAGGGGGTCAAACACCGTATTAGTATGGTGTTCCTAATAATCCTTTAGGTGAGTGTATGTTGGAGACTGGCTCTAATGAAGTAAGCAATACCACCCCAGAATGAGAGTGGACATCCACGCTAACATTATCTTTTGCTTCCTTCTCTGCAGCCAAGAAAAGGTGCCCACTGCCCAAGAAAAACTCCGTCCTTCCAGTCCCCGGCATATAAAGCCGGCCCATTCCCAGGAGGAAAACCATGTGTTGTCTGCAAGAAACCTGTGCCTTGGGAGATGATTTGTTTTCCCGCAAGACAATGACCCCAAGCATAAAGCCAAAACTCCCCAGAAATGGCTTCAGAATAACAAAGTGAATGTCCTGGAGTAGCCGAGTCAGATTCCAGATCTTAATCCAATAAAGAATGTGGGGCTGGACTTGAAAAAACTGTTCACTCACGATCACCATGACATCAGACAGAGCCTGAGCAGTTCTGCAAAATCGAATGGGGAAAAATGGCAGCATGGAGATGTGCAAAGCTGACAGAGAAAGAGAACCCTGTGCACCCAGACTCAAAGCTGTCATGGCTGCCAGAAGTGGCTCTGCTAAATTCTGACTTCAAAGAGGTAAAGACTCGTGCAATCAGTTATTCTTGTGTTTTAAATGTGTAATTTATTTAGATCACTATGCAGAAATCTGTTTTCACTTTGACATTAAAGGGTCTTTTTCTGTTGTCAAAAAAGCCAAATTACATCCGCTGTGATTCAATATCATATAACAATAAAATGTGAAAACATCCAAGAGGGTGAATACTTCTTATAGGCACTTTATTCATGTGCATACTCTATATACATATATAGTGCATATGTGATAAATATACATATATAAGTGAGTACTCAAACAGCAGGTTGATGATTGTTGGCAGAATTTAGTTCAGCTTCCTTTTTACCCAATCTGCTCATTAATATGAAGAGGAGATAAATGTTGCCCTATAAAGTTCCTAAGAACCCTTATGCATTTTTTATAGGGCCATGTGCATTTGCCGAATGATCGGCTGGAATTTAATTGGTTTGGACATTATCATTTTAAAATTTAAACAATTGCTCAAGAAATGAATTTGAATCTAACCACATCCTAATAAATGAATCCTGTAGTACCAAGATATTAACCTCTCACAAATCAAGTTCTCTTCAGTCTGACAAGAAGGAGCCTATCTGCTCTTGGCATTCAGACTGTATGTGTTTGCATCTTGAAGATGATGAGGAGAAAACGCACGAGGGGGAAGGGAAGGCTGTCACCGGTCCATGAATATTCTAATGTGAATTCTATTCCATACAAACACTTGGAATCTGGCACATGAATATTGCACCGTGTACCAGTATGTTATCAAATGTAACATAAATTTCATGTATTGGATCAGAAGCCCACATTGTTAACCCTTGCCTAGCCTCGGGATATTCAATTTGGGTGATATTTAATTCACAAGTGTCTGGAAAGATTTAATCATCTATCATTTAATTGGCCCACATATACTCAAAAGTGAAATCAACTGAGATTTAGAAACAGCTGTGATCCGCTGACATAGTGAGGTTAGGTTTTCGAGAATAAAAGCAATTACAGAGTGGAGAACAGTTAAACAAGAGCTGGGTGGATCCCTGTAGGGAGCACTTAGGTTTCAAAATGAATAATCTGTGGAACTCTTTAACCTGGGTCAAAAGGAATAATTTATGATTTACTAGTTGTGCACACTTACCCTACGAAATACCATTCTGAACCTTCTATTAAGTATATGCAAAAACACAGACATTTCGGCCTCATTTTGGACCTACATTGAGAAGAATACAAACAGATCAGTTACGGTTATAAAATGAATGGTTTTTAATAATGAAGTAGTCATGCTATCGTCATTTTATTAAAATATACATTACTATTCATTCGTTCATTCATTTCTGTTAATCCAAGAGTGAGGCCCAAATGCCGTTTTTCCCCAGCCACACTTGCCAACTCATACCGTGGGATCCCAAGGTGTTCCCAGGCCAGTCCTCCAGCGAGCCCTGGGTCTTCCCCGGGGTCTTCTTCCAGCTGGTCATGCCTGTAAAACCTCCACAAGTATCCGTATCAGATGTCCGAACCACTCCAGTGGTATACAGTACTAGCCACTCTGAAGAAATACTCCACATCTGTGTATTATTTAAAATCATAATTCTCATTTTTAATATCTTTTGTTGGCACCTGACTAACTCTGCTTAACTTTATACTTTATTTTCTTTATGGGAATAAATAAACATCTAATGGTAAACACATGATATACCATTGGAATCCTAGCTTTGGAACATTTTATGGTCTCTAAAGCTTTGTTTCTTAAACTATGGGTCACACCCAAGAGGCATTCGCAACAGGACACCGAAGGGTGGCACTTATGTAACTCAAGTGGTGATTGGCCCGGAAATAATACTGACTGCTGCACTCTGGGGAATGAGGGGGAAAAAACCCTAGGGCTCCATACAGATTTCGACCGGCACTGACGACAGCAATTTACTTTACAGAAAAAGCTGGAACTTCTCACTGCCATTGGTGCTGGCAAAAAGATATAAGATACTGTCATCGAGTTTCACATTCCGCGGATCACTTTGTCATATGTATGTGCTGAAAAACCGTGCTATGTGCAAATTCTATTAAAATGAAATTCCATTCATAACAAATTGTTTTTTAGTTCTGAGCACTTTGTTGTAATGGAATTTGACCTGTATAATGCCCGTCTTAGACAGGTTGAAATCTAAAAAATTAACGTAGACCTCAACATTAACATTTGCAGGGCACCTTGCAATGAATACAGTATGTCTCTGTTATGTGCTGTTGGGAATTCGTAAAAGCAGTGTTAATGTTTTGTGTTGCGCCATCTGCTGGAATGGCAAATGCAACGCATTTTATTACTTAAAATGTTTGTGATGTGCCATCTTTTGGAATGACAGAGACATAGCAACCGGACAGAGACGGACAGAGACACAAGAGACAATTTTCCTTTTATTAAGGTTGACATGGATTCAGAAAGTATTCAGACTTTTCTTTCACATTTTGCTATGTTGTGGCCTTATGCTAAAATCATTTAAATTATTTTTTTTCTCACATAAAGCAACACTCAATATGACAAATTATCCATCCGTTCATTTTCTGACGCTTACCTGGTCTGGGAATGCAGGAGCGGCAGTCTAAGCAAAGATGCCCAGATGTCCCTTTTCCCCCCTAACCTTGTCCAGCTCCACCGAGGGGATACCATGGCATTCCCAGGCTATCTGTGAGATATAATCTCTCCAATAACACATTATACGATAACAAGGAAAAAACATTAGCCATCCATCTTTTTTTAACCGCTCATCCGGGTCTGGGATGCGGGTGCAGTAACAATGACACCCAGACATCCTTTTCCCCCATCACCTCCTCCAACTCCTCAGGGGGTATACCAAGGCATTCCCAGGCCAGCAGAGAGATACACTCTTTCCAGCAGGTCCTGGGTCTGCCACAAGGTCTTCTCCTGGTTGGACATACCTGAAAGACCTCCACAAGGAGGCATCCATAAGGCATTCTAATCAGATGCCCAAACCTTACCCTCAAGTGGCTCCTTTAGACTTCATCTCTACTTTAAGCTCCTTCAGAATGGCTGTGCTCCTCATCCTATCTCTAAGGCTGAGCTCAGACAACTTGCAAAGGAAGCTCATTTCTGCTGCTTGTATCTGTGATCTAGATCTTTCAGACCAGGGGTCCCCATCTCCGGTAATGGAGGGGCTCAGTAGCTGCAGGTTATCATTTTAACCCTTTTCTTAATTATTGACCTGTGATTGCTGATAATTAACTTCTTTTGAATTAATTTTAATCGACTTGTTTTTCTTAAGATTTGTTCCCCTCAATTTCTTCATCGTTCCTCTGAATTTCTTCATTTCCTTCCTTAAATGGCACCCAAATAGAAATGAAATGTGAAGAGAGGGAGCCAACAGAAGACCAACTAAGTCAGGGCCTCAAACTCCATCCAAATTTCACTCCAACCAACTGCTTAATGAGGTGCCGCTTTTCGTCGTTAATTAAACCCATTCCTTAATTCCATGGCTTGTTGCTGCTCTCTTTGTCCAATAGCAGACATTTCTAAAATTGTTGATTCTGGTCAAATATTTTCTGGACCTGAGAAGATCAACATTCCTGAGACCTTCATCTTTCTTTATTTTCAGATTTGTATGATGGACACAGTTTGCTGGTCATGTTTTGGCTCATTTTGTATCTCAGGAAAATGAAACAATTGTGGGGTCTGTGTCTTCAAGAGCAAATCAATTAAAATGAATTCAAAAGGAGTTAATTAGCAGCAAAAACAGGTCACTAATTAAGAAAAGTGGTTAGAATGAAAACCTGCAGCTACTGTGGCCTTCCAGGACCAGAGCCGGGGACCCCGATTTAGACACTACCCAAAGTTTGTGATTGTAATTGAGAGCAGGAATGGAGATCAACCAGTGAATCAAGAGCTTTGCCTTTTGGCTCATCTCTCTCTTCACCACGACTGACAATTTTTGCATCACTGTGGACGCTACTTTGTTCCACTTGTTGATCTTCTGCTCCCTTACTCATGAAAAAGACCCCTGAGATACTTATTCTCGTACACATGAGACAGCACCACATCCCCGACCTAGAGGGGGCACTCCACCCTTTTCCGACTGAGAATCATAACCTCAGGTTATCCTCACCCTGACGGTTTCACATTTGGCTTCAAACCACCATAGGTCACAGCCCGATTAAACCAATAGGACCACATCATCTGCAAAAAGCGGACATGCGATCCTGAGGTCACCAAACTGCACTCCCTCCACTCTTTGACCGTGTCTATAAATTATGAGCAGAATTGATGACAGAGGGATGTCCTGGTGGTGTCCCATACCCACCAGGAATGAGCCTGACTTACTGCTGGCAATGCGAACTAAGCTCTCACTCTGGTTGCATAAGGACTGATTAGTCCAAAACAGAAGGCATGGTATCCCATACTCCCAAAGCTTCCACCTACAGGACACCTCCAGGGGATGCAGTCAAATTCTTTTTCCAAGTCCACAAGATGTAGACTGGTTGGGCATACTCCCATGAACCCTCCACAGTGCTTGTGAGTGTCAAAAAGATGGCCCAGTGGTTCGGTGTTCCATGACTAGAACAAACTCTATATTGTTCCTCACTGCATCTAAGATTTTGACCAACAGATGGACCCTCCTTTCCAGAATCCTGGCATTGGCCCTCCCAGGAATGTTGAGGAGTGTGATCCTCCTAAAGTTGAAACACTTTCTCTAATCCCCTTTCCTTTCTTAAAGATAGGAACCAGCACCCCAGTTTGCCCATTCATAGGCACTGCCCCTGAACTCCATGCAATGTTGAAGACGCATTTCAGGCAAGACAGCTCAACAATATCCATAGCCTTCATCATCATCCACCCCTGGGGCCCTGCCGCAGAGGAGTTCCTTAACTATTTCAGCGACCTCAGCTCCAGTTACTGGTGAGCCCTCCTGCTGCCATCACCATGTTTCACCTGTGGAATGGTATTGGGTGGGTAATCAGAAGTGCCTGGTTTCCTCCAGACATGTCACTAATCTCAGTTTCATCAGACCACATAATCTTCGTTCTCACAGTCTGAGAATCCCTTAGTCATCTTTTTGCAAACTCCATGTGGGTTTCCATGTCTCTTTTATTAAGCTCCTTAGCATTAGACCCGAGAGTTACTCGGGTTCTGAAAACAGTGCTAAAAGTGTTAGTCTCGAGTGTCATTCGGACAGCTGTACAGATGCGTCTTGTGTAAGCTTTAAAACCGAAAATCACTCGGGCTGTAAAAGTGCTGTCAGTGCTGCCATAATTTGCAGAAATTATTGTCTGAGTGTAGGTTTCCACTAATTATAAAACACCAGTAATGGCGTACTGCACGATAACGTGCAGTGAATACACTTGACTTGAGCATTCATAGTTTTCATTGTCTTTCTTTCTCTGTACGTTTAGCATTCATTTGCTCAGAGGTTTATGCGCTTGCTGCTTCCTGAGCAGCTCTTGTTTTCTCCACCCTAGCGGCCTGCTGCTTCTCTTCTTTCGTCAGCATCTTTTCGCATTAAAACTGATTAAGTCAGTGTTTGTTTTCTTTCATTTTCACTTAAGCTGGCACTTAAGTCTTCAATCTGCGTCAAGAATGATTAAAGACATGAAGAGGTAGGCGAAGTGACAGCGAAGGTGGAAGGGACGAGAACGGCGCCCATATGCATGCGCCTTCATAGCCGCCCTGCTGTGCGGTGCAGAGAGTCGATTCTACAATAAAATAAAAAAGAGCAATAAAAATCATCACCCCGAAAGCGGATAGTAGACGTCACGTAGTATATGTGTACGAAATTTCAAGTCAATAGGTGAAGCGGTTTGCGAGCTACAGGTGATTTAAAATCCTGGACAGACAAACGAACAGCCACAGTAGCATATTATATAAGAAGATCTGCACTTTACCAACAATGAAGACTTTGATTAGAATACCCATCCAGCACCCAAAAATGAAGAATATACCAGGCGATTGTAGTAAAATTTCAGAGCGTTTACATTCCGGACCTCAATGTCGGCATCGATGAAAGTCTCATGGCCTCTAAGGGCACGGATACAGTACATCACGTCAAAAAGGGCAAGATTTGGCATAAAGCCTTTACGAGCTTTGTGAATCTAAAATGGGACACATCTGGAATTCAGTTCTGTACGCAGGGAAAGGTACAATGTTTGATCCGAAATACAATCAGTATGGCGTTGCTACGTCATCAGTGCCAACTTTGATAGATGCTCGGCTGGATCAAGGGTTCTGTTTTTACAGTTTTTATACTTTTCCAGATCTATCTTGCTGCTAAGAAAGACTGACACATATGGAACAGTCTAACCATCATGGCATGCCTGAAGACTTTGGCAGAGCTAAATTACAGCGTGGTGCGCTAGCAGCTTGGCAAAAGGGTAATGTGCCTGCTCTGAAATGGAAGGACAAGAAAGATGTTTGTCTTCTTAGCACTGTACATAATGCAGCTACAGTCGCTGTACTGGCAAAAGGCAACAAACCTTGTGCTGTGGTCGACTACAATAGAACGATGGGTGGTGTAAATCATGTGGATCAAGAATTGACTTTCTATCCCATTATGTGGAGACAACAAAAGAAATTTGAGAGAAAGATATTTAGGAATCTGGTGGAACAGTGCATTTGGAATGCATTCGTGTTATACAAACAAAAAGCTGGCAGAACTGTATGTCATGCAAACTTTACACGCCAGCTTGTAGAACAAATCATTTCTGCACATCCACCATCCACAATACTGCTAAAGAGACGCAGTCGACCCAGCACATCGTGGATTGATCCAAGGCATCTTATTGGTAGAAATTTTATTGATTATATACCTCCAATAGAAAAAAAAAACAGATTCCAACATATACCTGTGCAGTGTGCTGTTCAAAAACTGATAAATCTGGAAAGAAAATCCAGAAAGAAACACGCGATTACAGTCCGGACTGTGACATTGAATTGTGTCTTTCATTGTGCTTTAAGATTTAACACACAAAGGACTCATTTTGAGATTATATACTGTTTTGGCATCATTAGTAGTAGTATTATTACTCTTATTATTGTTCATTTCATATTATTTTTATTCATTATTGCTATTATTATTTGTATTATTATTATACTTTCCGAGATTTAATAAAAATGTAATTCTATCATGCCAAAAAAATGCTGTGCTTTTTACATTTCTTTTTTGGAAAAAAATGCAATGCTAAGGAGGTTAAGGAGAGTCTTCTGTCTGGCCACTTGCTCAAAAAGTCCAAATTGGTGTAGTGGTGGTTGACATATTGGAATTTTCTCCCATCTCCACAGAGACCATCAGGTTCTTGGTCATCTCTCTTTCCATGGCTGTTCTCCACCATGATTGTTCAATTTGGCCAAGGGGCGAGGTCTAGGAAGAAACATGGCTGTTCACAACCTCTTCTACTTAAGAATCATGGAAGCCACTGTGCTCTTGGAAACCTTCAATGCTGCAGAACTTTTTTCATAGCCTTTCCCAGATCTGTGCCTCAACACAAACCTGTCTTGGTTTTTGCTCAATTGAGGATCTTCTTATAAAGGAGATGCGTGCCTTTCCTAATCACGTTCAGCCAATTAAAATGGCCAAAGTTGGACTCCAAACAAGGCATAGAAATATTTCAACGATGTCCGATAGAATGGTCTGACTACTTCTATCAATGGGATCATGTCGTTTTTTTTATTTGTGGGTATTGCGGAAAAAATTATGCTTATTTTAGCACAAGGCTGCAACATAAAAAAAAATATGAAAAAAGTGAATACTTTCTGAATCCACTCTTTATTTATATTGCATTTCAATCAACACGAGTAGTATAGGTCAGAGACAATACTTTACTAGGCCCTGACAATATAAGAAATATGGACTCCATTAATGGAGAAATGTACCATCATGCCCCAGTCAAGGCTCTAATGCTACTGGGAACAACAGTCCCAAAAGAAGTTATACTGTATTGTCTGATGAGTATGGATATTCCTCAGGACTGAATGACAGTAGGAGACAAGTAGAAATATAAAGGAAGTCCTCCAATCTACTAGAAGACAACAAGGAAGCCCCTACTTTGGACATGGAGCCCTGATGTATATATTGGGGGTGCCAAGCTAACATAAGGTCACCAGCAATGTTGCCACCCTAACTCTCAGCAAAAACTTAGATCATGTAACTGAAAAAACATAGACAAACATCCATCCATCCATCCATTATCCAACCTGCTACATCCTAACTTCAGGGTCACGGGGGTCTGCTGGAGCCAATCCCAGCCAACACAGAGTGCAAGGCAGAACCAAACCCCGGGCAGGGCACCAGCAACCGTAGCAGACAAACAGACACGTGAAATAAGGTAAACATATAAAACGTCTAACTAAATACAATAACAGTGCACTTCTGCCACATACAGTATTCTGCCATACTGTAAACAAATAACGCAACAATAATCAATAACACCCTTAGAATGCTAACATTCATTATCAAACAATTTCCACTATGACGAACTTCGACAAAATGGTGTCTGGGTGACACATTGACGGTGCACACTACGCAGTAACGCGGGCATCGATAGTACATGACAAGTCATGTGAGTGAGTCATGATGTGATGTCAGAACATGCTAAATATAATTTAGTTATGCGTGGGGTTGATAATTTTTTCGTTAACACGTACAAAACCGTTAACTGATGTACACAAGAAATTGTATTACAATAGAAAACTAGTTTAAAAATTGTGTCAAAAGAATTACTGATTGGGATGAAAAAACCTAGATTGTGGAGTCAAAGACATCGAAACATGGACAGGACCAGAAAAACATAGATCTGTGTGGAAAAACGTAGGAGTGGTCACCTTCCCCTATAAATAATGACTGGGGTTTTGGAAGGAAGGAGCACCTGGGGTAGGTAGAAGTTTTAGAATCTCCTCACGTAAGCTTCCATGAAGTATTTCAATAATTGCCTAAGAAGTGACCTCATCTGTGAGTATAAAACTTCCTTTACCTCACTGGCCAGTCCAGCTTAGGTCAAGCTGCTGTGTCTGTTGAAGGGTCTGGATGGTGAAAGGAAGGAGTCTTTAGCAACAGGAAAAAGGTTTGTATAAATCGACCAGTCACCTGGGTATTGAGCAGATTGACTTTGTCTCTTAGTTAGGCCGAGAGATTCTCTCTCGTTTTATTTTTCCTGATCCTTCTGTTAATCTACTCAGCATTAGACCCGGACATCACTTGGGCTGTAAAAACAGTGCTAAAAGCATTAGTCCCGCATATCACTTGGGCAACAGTAGAGACGTGTCTTGCGTAAGACCCGAGGATTACTCAGGCTGTAAAAGTGGCAACAGCGTTAGTGTGGACCATTACTTGGGCAACGGTATGGGCGGGTCTTGCTCAAGAATCACTCCTGAGCGTTACCCAAGCAACAGCATAGACGCGTCTTCTCCTAGCCTCTGTGGAGAGCGGCCCGGACACAGACAGGCGGACACATTGACATCATCCAACACACATTTATTTACAGTCATATTTACACAAGTGCACCCTAAAACCCCCTCAAAGTCCCGGCCAACATTGAAAGCCTTTCTCTTCCCTTCAGGCCGCCTCCTCCCAGACCTTGTCTTCCTCACTCCCGACTCCAGCCCCTGTATGAAGGGAGGTGGCCCCTTTTATAATCACCCGGATGTGCTCCAGGTGCTTCCCGGCAATCTTCCACCGGCACTCCCCAGTGTGGTGGAAGTGCTGGCTGCGTACCCGGAAGCACTCCGGGTGTCCCTGCTCATCTTCCCCCTGGTACTTCCGGGTGTGGCGGAAGTGCCGAGGTCCAGGGCTCCCAAGGCATCCGGGCGCCCCCTGGCGGTGACCACGGGCCCCTACAGGGTTGAGCTTCAAAGCCCTGTACCCGTGGCCACCAAAGGCACCAGGGTGGTCGCACCCACATGGTCTGAGGGAGGCGTAAGCCCTCCTCCGGTCCTCCAAGGTGTCCCAGCCGGGTACCCCCCGCCGCCATCTGCAACACCTCATACCTGCATTTCGTAAGAAACGTCTCTCATCAACAGTGATGATGAAGTGAATCTGTCATCAGGCAGTGAAATTGAAAATGATTCTGGTGAATCTGAAAGTGACGCTCGTGGCACTTGCACATGTGCAGTGTGCTGTTTGTGTTATCATTTTTTTCATTATAATTATTTGTATCATTACTATACTTTCTACACTTCTGACTTTATACCTTTAGTGTTTTGCATGTTTTATAGTAAAAAGTTGAGATTTAATAAAAATGTAATTTTTCAGGCCAAATAATTCAACTCTTTTTACATGTTTTTTGGAGAAAAAAAAAAATGTAACACTAAGGAGATTAATCCATTCTGGTGTTTGTTTTTTGTAATAGAACATCTTTTGTTTATATTTTTGCCTCCTTAGCAGTCAAAAGGTTTCAGGGAAGATCAAATTTTACAGTTCGTTATATTGTATACGGTATCTTATGCAGTAATACATTTCAGTATACATGCATCTTTGGCAGTCATTAAACCCTCGAGTCTAAATGTGCACAAATTTTTAGTTGGATTGACATCTTGACTCTGACTTGTCCACTCCAGGACATTCACATTGCTGTTTTGTAGGTTTTCCTGTGTAGCTTTGGATTTCTATTTGTGGTTGTTGTTTTGCTGGGAAAAAAAGTCTTCTCCCAAGACACAGGTTTCTGTATTTTAAACTGCTTCAGATTTTCCCCATAGTTTGCTGTATTCATTTTACCCTCACATGCCTTTCAGAACCAACTGCAGAGAAGCATCCATACAACATGATACTGCCACCACCATGATGTGTTTTATGTTTATGTTTTGTGTTGTTTGAGTTAGAGCTTGTCACCTGTGATGGTTAATTTTGAACCCCTGTCCTATCACACTTGTTCCCAAACTGTTCCCCAGACTGATGTTTACTCAATTATGTTGACGACTTTTGTAAATCATTTAGGATAACAGCATCTGCTAAGTTAATACATGTAATGGCCCTAATACGTGAAGCAATGTTCCAGTGCAAATAAGGAAATGAGCAATTTTTACTGACATTATTAGTCATAATGTAACATCAAAAACCAATTTCTAATAAATAAATAAAACATGTTTTACAGAAGATAATTTATTTTAGCTTAGGTATCAGGAGATATCAAGAAATACTTTTAGTTTAATGGTGATGTTTCTGTTTGAATCGAAGTCCGCAATAGCCACATGTTCCAATTTTAGTCTCTTTATCCTAAAAATAAAAAAAATAAACATTAAGTTAAAGTAATTCAAACCTACTACGAAAGCAATGAATGAGTTTCCATCTTTCTGCAAAATCAAATAAAATCTGGATTATTTTATTCACTAAAAAAGATCCTTTGTTAAAAAACAGTTTCAAATCTCAGAAATCTTACTAATAACAATACACATAATATGTATTGATATTATAACTTGTCAAAGCCATCAAGTCACCTCTAACATGGATTAAAAGATCCATCCATCCATCCATCAATTCTCTAAACAGTTAAGAGTCAAGACATGCCTAGTGGCCCCATGGTAGTGTGAGTGGGGCCAGTCATGGGACGGCACACACTATGCAGGGCTGGCTGGTTCCGGCCTTGTGACAGTGGGTGCCAGGGTGGGTTTCAGCCATCTGAAAGAGACTGTAATGCAGTGGCTATAGCTCAAAAGAAGTCCAAGTAATTCTTTAAATGTTACTACTCTGCTACATAAAGTCTTTGTCATTAGGGGAATTAATCTATTGAATTTCTGCAGGCTTTCTTCATTTGTACTTTAAAATTAGTTCTTAGTTTACAAATTGCTTATACTTTATTATTCAACAATAAATCCAACATTTAAGCATTTTACAAAAGGGCCGTACACTGTGACTTTTACACCAAAGTTTGCTTGTTTTATTGCTACACCAATTGTTTATCCCTACATACACAAATACAGTATGTCCATTTACAGTATACTGTGTGTTATTCCTGTGTTTTATAATTGTCTAATTGAGTTTGGTCATCTTCATAGCAGTAACATACAGTGGTTTCAGAAAGTGTTGTGTTCACTTTATTGTGTTGTGGATTTAATTTTAAATTGATAAATTTCCTATTTTTGCTCATCGATATACATTCAATAATGCATAACAAAGTGAAAACGTTTTCAGAAAGGTTTGCAAATGTATTAAAAATCAAAAAATGAAATTTCTCATTTACAGAAGTATTCAGATCCTTTAGTCAGTATTTTGTAGAAGCCTCTTTGGCAGCAATTACAGCTTTAGGTCTTCTTGGATAAATCTTTACAAACATGGATTTGGGCAGTTTATTTCATTCTTCCTGGTAAATCGTATCTTAAGCTCTGTTAGACTGGATAAGAAGCACCTCTAAACTGCCATCTTCGTTAATCTGGGTCTGGGTTTCAGCTGGCACACTCGAGTCACACCAGCATTGCCTCGGCAATATACTTCAGGTGACTGTCATGCTGTTAGATGAACCATTGCCTCAGTTTGAGGTTACATGCACCCTGGAGCAAGTTTCCTTCAAGATCCTCGATCCTAAGTGTTTGGATGCACTTATATTTCCCTCAATTCTGACCAGTCTCCTCGTCTCCCTGCCACTAAGAAGCACCCCAATAGCATGATGCTGCCAGCACAACACGTTACCGTAGGGATGGTATTAAGAAGGTGATGAGCAGCGTCCAGTCTTTGTCAGACATGGTGCTTGGAGTTTCACTCAGACAGTTCAATTTTTGTCTCATCAGACCACAGAATCTTTTTCCTCATGCTTTCCGAGTCCTTAAAACTGCGATATGCCTTTTACTTAAGAGAGGCTTCTGTCGAGCCACTCTACCATAAACACCTGATTAATGGAGTTCAGCCGAAATGGTGGCTTTTCCAACAGGCTCTCCCATCCCGGCAGATGGGACGCCCTGTTCAAGTGCCTACTAGATTCTTGGTCACCTAACTCACCAAGGCAGTTGAAGAATTATGGCCGGATGGACAGCTGTAGGAAGAGTCCTGGTAGCTCCAAACTTCCTCCGTTTCACAATTATTGAGGCCAGTGATTGCTCATGAGAACACTCAAAGCTTTAGCGATGGTTTAATACTCTTGTCATTATCTATGCCTCACCATAATCTGATCATGGAGGTCTACAGGAATTGGTTACTGTCCTGACATGCAGTGTGAATTGTGGGACAATCTATACAAAGGTTCAAGTGTGCCTTTCTAATCAATAACCAATTAATTTGATCTGGCAAACTCCAAGACTCAAATCAAGTTCTAGGCACAACTTGAGAATAATTAAGGTAAACAGGATGCACATGACCACAACGGGTAGTGCCACAGCAAAGGGCTTGAATAATTCTATGAATGAGATAATTTAGTTTTCGATTTTTAATAAACTTGTAAACCTTTCTGAAAACTTGTTTTTACCTTATTGAATGTAGATTGATGGGCAAAAATGTCACCCTTACCCATTTAAAATTAATATAAAGAGTGTAAAAAGTGAAGGGGTCTAATCTGAATCCACTGCATTCTACGCTGTATATAATGCAATCTTTGTTGCTGCTTTTAATTTACAAGGACAACACAAATATGACATTTAATATATAGTGTTTGAGCAGTACAGCACTGAAGTACTGTCATTCAAGTTGTTTCTTCAAAAAAAAAAAAAAAAAAAAAAAAAAAAAAAAACAATAATAATAATAATATTGTACAAACACACACACGTATAAAATTACCAAATTAATGTAGACTCTGGGGTGACCAAGCGCTCCCCCACCACCATCACAAGAGATCACTCTGCTATCCACTTCTTTAACTGGCTCTTCTGCCACTAAATCTATGGCAAAATTTTCATTTACCTGAAACAACAAACATTTTATAAGAATTCAAAGTGTACATTTTATCATATATTTAATGACATGTTGCAGGAGGCATAGGATTATTTTCAGAACCAGAATACTTTATTAATCCCAAAGGAAATCACTTACATTACAACTGTACAAACAGACAAAGGCACAAGTAACATGAAGAGCAAATATAAGAAATAAGCATAAAAAAATAAAATAGAATATGAATATCAAAATAAACAAGAGTAAATCCTCTTTCACTATGCTTTATAAGTACCCAGTGAATTGAAAATATATTTAAAAAAATACATTTACGAGGAATTAACTGCAGAGAATACTGATTTGAGGTAGTCATTACATTAAAATAGTTATTTTTTCCCACAAATAATGTCAAAGGAGAAATCAGAGAAAAACAATGGTACATGTAGTGAAAATCACCGTAACAGAACACCCTACATAGACGTCTTACTTTTGAAACTACTAAGTGTAAAAGGAATTGTTTGAATTTTGAAAATAGCGAAGACACAGATTAGTACACTTTTACATGAGACATGGCACTCAACTTAATCCCATGTGCCCAGCAAACTCAGCTAAGGGACATTCACATGTCTGAGTGTTCATTAAAACACTTTATTAGACTTTGTAGCTTCTCAGTTTGGAAAGCTCCTGGTTCTCAATTTCACAGTATATTAAAACAAATGAAAAATAAGAATCAAATCGCACTTCAGAAGGAAAGTAAGTTTTGGTGATAATTAATTTACCAGCAAAAGATAATCAAATTGATTGAATTTCTTTCTCCCTTATCACTTTGTATTTGTAAAAATCAACAGGCCAACAACAACTACAAGCACTGGCAATGGTTCAGTTCCACAAAATTAAAAAGAAAGTCAATAAACCATGCCAAACAAAAACCCACGTTAAAAAACTTAAAGAACCTAGTTAATACTGTCCCGTTCACGTGTTGCAAAGCAGGCACCAGCTTTGGATGGACTGGTAGCCTGTTTAAGGTCACAATCATGCACACACCAACTCATTCACCTTGGGATAATTTTGAGTCACCAATTAGCCTAACCTGTATGTCTTTGTGATGTGGCAGGAAAACTGGAGTACCCCTGCCTTAACAAAAGTTTAACACATAATCTATTGCAAAAAAACTGCTTGTAAATGGTATAGCTGCAATTTCACATATCCAATACAGGAATGCAATTACATATGTTTTCAATGGGTATTCCAGTTTCCTACTAATGCCATACACTGTAGACATGCATATTACATTAACTGGGCGTGCAAAGCTGAGTTTGTGTGTGTATGCCCTGTGATGAAGTGACGGTCCAGTACTATGATGATGGGCTCCAGCTCCCTGTGACCCTGTATTAGGAAAAGCAGATGAACAAAACAAATAAATGGATGCATATTTTGTGCTCGTATTGGAATTGTGACATTTAATAAAACGAAGAGCTCTAAAGTAAACATTTTTGCCAATACTCAAACCATTTTGGTAACCCAACAGCTGGCAACAATTTCTCATTTATAAGCATGCAGGAAGAAACTATGTGCAAGTGCATTTAAAAGCGCCTTTATGAGCACATACTTACAAAAGTACACAAGTATACACTGGTTTATTATTATTATTATTATTATTAATGTATTTGCTTGACTCCTTTAGCCAAGGCAGTATTATTAATTATTATTATTAATGTATTTGCTTGACTCCTTTAGCCAAGGCAGCTTACAACACCTGAAGTACAATTAGATTAATTCCATTGTTTTTCCAGTTGGGCCATAAGCAGCTGAAGTGACACGCTCATGGTCAAACAGTGTAAGTAGTGGGGCTTGAACCCACAACCTCAGAGTCTGAAGTCCACTATGCCACACCTGTACTTAATATTTAATTTTGGAATGATACACTAATGACTTGGACATTTAAATACATTATGTTATGACATATAACACTCTATACAAAAATTTTCTAAAGACAATTTAAAAGTCAACAATATATGTGTTTAGTTTTTTTTTCCCCCTCAATTAACGAAATGCCACCAAAATTATAAAAGTTTAGGCAAAGGATTATTTATACATAGACAAATATTTTAGAAAGATAAATGGACTTACACTTAAGCCAGTATTCTAATACGAAACAGATACTGTGCTGTGAAGGCAAGTCTTTGGAAATAACTTTGCAAATTAACATCTTTGGGTCAGCGATGCTTGCAAATTGGACTTGGGAACTCATGAGGTAATGGGTAGGCTTTAACATCTGGCTTTCTTCAAAGTCAGAAAAACGTCCAACCAGAATAGATAATATGCACTCTTCATGAAATCAGTGACAACTGACTGTCACACTAGAATGCATTTTGAAAGAAAAATGGGAGGAAATTGGAGGCCCATTTAGATAACTTGGCAGCAAACATTTAACATATTACTAGAAGTGAAGTGTTGTGGTGGTGTTGGATGGGGTGGGGGGGGGGGGATGTATATATCAAAACAGATCATATTCTCCAAAAGAAAAGTGGCCGTGACACCCTTTCTTCAAATGAGATAAGCAATGAAATGATGCACTGCTCCCATCAGCTACTGACTGACAAGGAAACTGTCCACACAACGGCTGTGCTACCATTTACAGTAATGCAATGTCTGAATGAATGACACTGCCAGTAACCTCACAAGTTATGCTAAGAGACATCAAGGCACCAATCAAGGAATCTGAAAGCCTAGCTTCTAGTGCTTAGATAGGCATGTTCCGCTCTGCCGTTCTCATCTGACAAGTACCCTAAAAACCGCTGTCAGTTTCAAATGCATAACTGTGACCCACCCCCTCCCCTACACTAAGAATTAATATAAATGCATATACAGCACAACTGTCTGCTGTGACACGTCACCAAATTGGAACAAACACCAAAAAAAAAAAAAAAAAAAAAAAACAACTAAGATGACAGCATATGTATAACAGCATAATTGAATAGATTTAAATTTCACAGAAACAGTTCTGAGGGTACTGTTAAAAAAATGATTGTGGTCAATGTGCATGCAACAAATATATTTTTTGCACATTATCTGCAAAATTATAAAATGTAATAATTCTATTCTGATTTGGATAACTGTTTAACTTATTAATTTCTGTTTGGCATCTTGATATAAATTTTCTTTTGAAGTTCACTTACTCTAACACAAACTCTAACATAAGGTTGGTTTTTGAAATACTGCCAGGATATGCTCCAGCCCCTTGTAACTCTGAATTAGATAAGAAAACAGATTCGAACCATATACAGAAAATAAAGAAACATTTCAACAATCACAAAATCAAATTAACCAAACATTTTATTTACTCAAGTGTGGTCTTAAGGTTAACTTGCTGCACCAGAAATGAAAAGGCATCAATGTTGGTGTACTTGGTTGATTCATAGAGTAACTGCCAGAGCTCACACTGCATGAATGGAGATATATATATATATATATATATATATATATATATATGTGTGTGTGTGTGTGTGTGTGTGTGTGTGATTTTTTGCAATGGGTTATGCAAAAATTAAAAAAACAACAAAAAAAAAAGAAAAAAGCTTCATTAGACAAACTCAGCTGTCTGCTCAAATGAAATAAATACTATGAGGCGCAAAGAGTGACTACAAGGGTTAAAATCAAAGGTACTAAAGAAAGGTAAGCAAGGATATATTCGCATAACAAATTAATACAATTACATTTTTTAAAACTCTGGCATACAAACAGGTTTATAATCTGCTTATTTAATAGAACAAGTGTATAACTTTAAAGGAATATACCACCCTTTTTTTCCATGGATTTTAGTGTTTCACATTGTTTGCCGTTGAACAACACTGGTCACCACAGAAGCCTAATATCATAAACTTTTTTCTCTCGTTCTGAATGAAAACATGAGATTATTTTTTTTCTCATCCATCACAGCAAACTACTTGGGGTAAATAACTTATTAAAAAAAAAAAAAAAAATTTGGATGTGAAATTCCTGTAAAAGTTTTTTTTTTTGTTTTTGTTTTAGAAAATGAAGCTACATAAAAATATACACACGGTAAATATTAAAATTTTTACACTTTTTTCACAAACAAGGGCAGCACGCTGGCGCAGTGGTAGCACGCTGCTGCCTTGCAATAAGGAGATCTGGGTTTGCTTCCCGGGTCCTCCCTGCGTGGAGTTTGCATGTTCTCCCCTTGTCTGCGTGGGTTTCCTCCCACAGTCCAAAGACATGCAGGTTAGGTGCATTGATGATCCTAAATTGTTCCTAGTGTGTGCTTGGTGTGTATGCGTGTGTCCTGTGGTGGGCTGGTGCCCTGCCTGGGGATTTGTAACTGTCTTGTTGGCTGGGATTGGGTCCAGCAGACCACCATGATCCTGTGTTAGGATATAGCGGGTTGGATAATGACTGAATGACTGACTTTCACAAACATAACTCAAATAGAGGCAAAAGCCACAGTGCAGCAGTGGGAAATTATTGCTCAAGGTCACTAAAAAAAAAAAACAAAAAAAAAACACCATAACATATAAACAAAAAATTGCAGCTTTTAACTCAGTAAATCTGAAATTAATGTCAAATGATGTTCAAATTGTAAGCCAAGCATTACAAAATATAGGTTTAGCATATAAACACTAGGTCAGCATATTTGTTTTAACATTAATTTTAAAACCCTATTGCATCAGTTTTGTTATCACAACATAAACAGGCAAGGGAGATGAATCAGCTTAAAAGAACTAAAATAGGCCCAACCACTACTTTTTCAAAATTATTTATCCTGTCAAAAAGTATGGGAGTGTACCACCCTAAATAAAGGCAAAGAGAAAATGAATGAATGGCAATGCAGTAGCTTTCTTACATCATCTGCTTTTTAGCATCTACAGGTACCAGTACAGTGTTGTAGGACCTATTCTGGTAACATAGAGTACAAGACAGAAACCATTAACCAATGTTGAACAGAACCCACAAAGAGACAAAAATGAAAAAGGCGGTTTCATATTTGATGTTACTGACCCTGCTGCTCCTTGCAGTACACTGACTTGCTTCATTTATGAATACAAGCTCAGGTTTTAGTAAGTACTCTGTGTTATACTGGTCAGACATATGAGTCTGGTATTATTTAAATTCCGTGATTCCAAAAGTTGCCAGATTGTTTCCACTTGAAACTCTTGCATTCTTAAATTCTTCTTCGTTGTAGAAAGTCTCTTAAGCAGCATATATGTTCACCAGTAGGATGTGCACTTCCTATATTAGCCACAGTACCACTTTTAGATTAGATTAGATTAGATAAACTTTATCAATCCCATGGGGAAATACAGCAGTTCTATGTACTAATTAGTTTAATGTACAGGGTGAGCAAAAATAAGTACCACATTTCAAATGTTTATTCTACAAAAATGCTGCAAGATAAAATAAGTTTCATTATGACACAAGAAAAGGGAATACAAAATAGTTTTTCACTGTGTTTTAAAAACGATGTCTACGAGGTGGTGGCCATCACTACTAATACACTCTTTGAGACAATTTCTGAATACTTGCATGACTCGTTCGGCTACTTTAAGGAGAATCGCGGTGATTTTGTGGCGAATAGCATCCTTGAGGGCTTCAAGGTTTTGAGGTCGGTATTTGTATACCTTCAACTGAAGAAGAAATCGCACGGAGCAAGATCAGGCGAATGTGAAGGCCACCAGAAATCGCCGCGCAGGGAGGCCAGCTTCCCCAGGTAACATCTCCCGCAAAACTTGCATGGAGCTCCGCACCATATGAGATGTTCCCCCATCCTGTTGAAACCAGGCATCCACCACATTTATTTCTTTCATTTGGGGCTGCAAAAAGTTCTCTAGCATTTCAATGTAACGTTCTGAAGTTATGGTGACTGTTGCTCCTCCCTTCTCAAAAAAAGTAAGGGCCTGCAATGCCAATTTATGCAACGGCACACCAAACTGTAACACGCTCACAGTGCAGGGGTCTCTGATGAAGTTCATGTGGGTTGGTTTCAGCCCAATAGTGAAAGTTTTGCTTATTTACACAACCATTCAAATGGAAACATGCCTCGTCGCTGCACATAATGATGGCATCTCAATGAACAGTTTGCAGAATGTTTGCGCACAACTCTCTATGGCTCTCCCGGTCTCTCGCATAGAGGTCCTGCACTGCCATCATTTTGTATGGATGGAAATTAAGGCCCTCATGCAAAATCCTCCTCAAATACATGTTGGAAATTCCTAAGGCAGATGCAGGTTTGCATGCTGAACGTCTAGGAGATGGCAAAATTGATGCCCTTACAGCTTGGATGTTTTCAGGTGTTCGCACAGTCTGAGGACAGCCTGGAGATTTTCTGTTCAATGTTGTACCCGTCTGTCTAAATTTAGCCACCCACTGAAGAACTGTTTTCCAATTTGGGACGTCACCATTAACAGGAATGATGAAGTGTGTTCGGAAGGACACACGTTGCGTAGTGATAATGGATTTGTTGTTTTTAAAGAACGTTACAACAGCGAAAGAGCGGTGTGCACCACACCAAGGCATGTGGCCAACTGAAAACTACAAGGGATCGCCTATCAAAGAACCCCACCCCAGCCCACTCGGGTGCCTCTACCTCGCGCATTAACCAGTATTTCCTTCATTCTTCAACAATGCAATGCAATGCAATAAAGAGTACGTCTGAATCTGGCTTTGGTTGTGGTGTTTAATATCTTCCTTTAGGCTCTAACTTTTATTATTTTTACTGTCTTATTTAATATATATACATTTTCCTGATCTTGGCTGTTATTGAGTTGCTCTGCTCACAGAATACTCTCCTTGAGTATACTAGTACCTTTAAGCTGTTTTTAATGTGTAGCAAACAAAAAAGACAAAAAACTTTCTTTCCCTTTCTTTGTTGCATAGCCCTTTATTATTAAGCTCTGTTACATAATTTAGACATGTAAAACTATACTTTGTGACTAACAGTCTTTCCAAAAAAAGAGGAAAGACAAGACGACAAAGCAGAAAAATGTGGGCAGGTATGTGGTGGTTAGGTCCCTTGCCTGTAACAATATAGAAGCATTATATGTTGTGAAAGATCAACCCAGCAACAGACAGACAAGGGCTGCAGGTGTCCCAAAAACACGCACTATTTATTTAAAATATTGCACACACAATACCGTGCATAAATCACAAGGCTCGGTCCTTTGTGCTTCTCTTCAGCCGCCTCCACTCATCTCTTGCAAGCTCTGTCTTCTCCCTCCCAAGTCCGGCTCCTCGAATGGAGTGAGGCGGCCCCTTTTATCCTGCCCCAGATGTGCTTCGTGATGGTCTTCCAGCAGCACTTCCTAGTATGGCGGAAGTGCTGCCCTTGCACCCAGAAGCACTCCGGGCGTACATTGTTCCTGCTTCAGCAGCACTTCCTGGTGTGGCAGAAGTGCTGTTGTCTTTGGCTCAGGAACCATCCAGACGCCCCCTGGTGGCGACCACGAACCCCCACAGGGCTGAGCTTCCCAGCTCCGTTGTCCTCATGGAATCTGGGGTGCTGCCCTGTTACGTCCAGGGGGAGGTATTGCCCTTCTCCCGGTCCTTTTTTTTTTTTTTGTTGATTGGTAATTTAACGTATCCTGGAGTACTTGAAGATAACACATAATACCTCACAGTTTTAAAGTCCTACATTTCCACCTTGTATGTCTAACTTTCGTCATGAATGGCTTATCTTTGGGTACTCTGGTTTCACCCCATAACCCAAAGGTGTTTATATTGCATTAATGGGCAACTTTAAACTGGCTCAGTGTGAATGAGTGTGGCTTCTGCATTTTATCCTATTTATTGCTGAATAAACAATTACAAAATAAAATCTATAATGTGTTGTTAGTTCCCTATTATAACATATACCTAATTTTAGGACTTGGTGAGGAATATGCAATGGTTTATTGAGTCCTGATGTATAAAACCACATTTGCACAATCTGTTTATACTAAATAATAGGGACCGGAATTTTATATGAATTTTGTGCTCAAATATCTAAGCCTGGCACCCAAAGATTAAACAAATACATCTTTGGAACAAACACCCACATAAACACACAAATAAAACTTATTCCCTGGTTATTTATGTTTTGAAGTTTGAGCAACAATTTGTTAGCAATAACAGGCTGAAATCAACATTGAAAATGAATGACTGATAATTCATAAAAGAATAAAACCTACAAATATATTCAGTAGCCTGTAAATAATCAAAACATAAAAAATTAACAACAAACAATAAACTTACTTCCTTTTGTTTCCCAATAAATCTAGCTCTTCTGTAATCCTTCTCATCAAAAGCCTGAAATAAAAGAATTTTTATTTTGAGTTCAAATGTTTTAGAGAAACATAAGGCCAACTCTCTAAAAACAATTATGAATAGCTAAATCAATGTATCAAAAATCACAAATCTTAAGTAAACCTAATTAAATTCAACACATGTATTCATTTAAACGTTTGTATCTTAACTACCCCTTAATGTTCTTTACTTTATTAATATATACAGCTTAAGATGTCCAAGGTGGGGAAAAGAAAGTTCAAAAGCCCATTTTCCACCAGTTCTTACCAATTATACCCAAAGTGACACTCGGATCTGTAAAATTGTGTTCTTTCAGCAACAAATTGTAATACATTACAACACTATGCACATTTATATATTAGAATAAAAGATATTAGTAACTAAAGTAACTGATTACTGATACTGCATTACATGATTTCCTACAAAAAGTATGAAATGTTCATTTTCAGGCTGCATGGTGGTGCAGTGATTAACCTCAAAGATCTACCATCCTGGGTTTAAATCCAAACATGGGCAGTACTGAGCTTGCACTTTCTCTGCATATCTGGGTTTTCCTTCCACACACCAAAAATGTGTGTGTTAGTTGAATTTTTTTTTTTTTTTTTTTTGAGGAGCTTAGTTGTTTGTTAGATTTCCGTGTTTCCTGAACGTCTTTAAAGGCTAAATTTCTTTTTGGGAGAAATAAAGTACTAACTATCTATACTGGCCCTAAGGCACTTGAGGGTGTGTGTGAATGCACACTGTGATGGACAGGTGCCTTATGCAGGGTTGGTTCCTGCCTTGCACTGTATGTGAGAGATGGAGGGGATTGGGAGCATGTGCTGATAGCACGTCGATACACCCACCACACAACGAACAATTGGTACCCCAGTGCAGCGGAACCATACTGAAACAGTGTGAGGTGTTCTTACGGTGGCTGGAGTGCCAATCCTGCCACCAAACCCCAAAGTTTTCCCTGTAATTTGGAGGATCTGCTTTCGGGGCTGGAGGCAGAATAATGTCAAACCCAGGATGAAGCAATTGCAGGCTAAGGGCCTTGCTCGAAGGTCCAACGGAGTAGAGTCACTTCTGGCGTTTATGGGATTCAAATTGGCAGATCCCTAGCCTCAGAGAACCAGTTTGCCCTCACACTGTATGTACCTGGAGGAAAATACGTGCAGAGAAAGTGAGAACATACGGACCCCAAACACACACACAAAACTACCAGGCATAGGATCCAAACCGGGTACAATGGATCAGTGAGACAGCAGAACTATCCAATGCACTACCCAAGTATTACTGAAAGTACCTGCTATCTCATTTGTGTTAGAGAAATCCTGTATACAAATATGAGGACATTAAATAAAAAAAATAAAATTGATAACATATTTAAATAACCAGCTTAACTGATCCAGTTCCTAAAGAAATCCAAATTTAGCAAGAGGTTTACTATAATCAAAAGCAGCCCCACATTCCAAGAATCTGCTTTATTTGGACTACCTGCCTTTCTCAAGTAAATGACTTATTTAATGCTATGAAAAGAAGGCTAGACCTCCATTTTTTCCCTTATATGCTGTACAGAAAGAGATTCTGACTGAAAACTGTTTAAAAACTTACTTTTGCTTATGTATATCTAGAATACGTTTACCGTCTCAACCACTCACTCACTCAATAAAAGCAGTATTTCCTGTTTAGATAAAAAGTTGAAATTTGACAGGGCGGTAAATCTAAGAACATTTCAATACAGCAATATTTAGGGGTACACCCCCCCCCCCACACACAGGAAAACAAAATACCCCAAAATCTCAAAAATGCCTTAACCTTGCTTGAACAGCACCACTAACCAACACAGTAGACAGATGACTAAAGACAGGGCATTATATACTGTATATATCGGCTAGATTACTGTAATGCACTCCTCTCAGGACTACCAAAAAAAGACATAAATCGATTTCAACGTGTGCAGAATGCAACTGCTAGAATCTTAACTCGGAAAAAAAAATCTGAGCACATCACCCCAGTTTTGATGTCACTGCACTGGTTACCTGTGTCATTTAGAATTGACTTTAAAATACTGCTTATGGTTTACAAAGCCTTAAATAATCTGCTCCATCTTATATTTCGAAATGTCTTAAACCTTACACTCCAAATCGTAACCTTAGATCTTCAAATGAGGGTCTGCTTATAATTCCAAGAGCTAAACGTAAAAGAAGTGGTGAGGCGGCCTTCTGCTGTTATGCACCCAAAATCTGGAATAGCTAACCAATAGGAATTTGCCAGGCTAATACAGTGGAGCTCTTTAAAACACTGCTGAAAACACATTACTTTAACATAGCTTTCTCAGAGCTTCATCTTGGTTAAATCCTGATGCTCTGTATATTCAATTAATTATCATTATAATTCATGGTGGCTCCAAAATTCGTACTAACCCCTACTTTATCTTCTGTTCTTTTCCAGTTTTCTGTGGTCTGCACCACCACCACCTGATCAAAGCACCGGGACGTCCTTACATTGAAAGATTAAAGGCCAGAAGTCCACATGACCATCATCATCAAATTCTTTCATGAGAGCCCTGAATACAATCAGGACTGATTGAGGTCATTTATGTTGAGTAGAATGCCTAGAGGAGGCTGGGCGGTCTCGTGGCCTGGAATCCCTGCAGATTTTTTTTTTTCTCCAGCCGTCTGGAGTTTTTTTTGTTTTTTCTGTCCTTACTGACCATCGGACCTTACTTTAAGTCTATGTTAATTAATGTTTCCTAGTTTTAATTATTTATTCTGTCTTTTTTCTCTTTCTTCATCATGAAAAGCACTTTGAGCTACAGTACAGGCCAAAAGTTTGGACACACCTCCTCATTCAATGTGTTTTCTTTATTTTCATGACTGAAGGCATCAAAACTATGAATGAACACATGTGGAGTTATGTACTTAACAAAAAAAGGTGAAATAACTGAAAACATGTTTTATATTCTAGTTTCTTCAAAATAGCCACCCTTTGCTCTGATTACTGCTTTGCACACTCTTGGCACTCTCTCGATGAGCTTCAACAGGTAGTCACCTGAAATGGTTTTCACTTCACAGGTGTGCCTTATCAGGGTTATTTAGTGGAATTTCTTGCTTTATCAATGGGGTTGGGACCAGCAGTTGTGTTGTGCAGAAGTCAGGTTAGTTGGACGATCATTTATTTTTCAACAGGACAATGACCCCAAACACACCTCCAGGCTGTGTAAGGGCTATTTGACCAAGAAGGAGAGTGATGGAGTGCTGTAAATGGTCATGAAAATAAAGAAAACACATTGAATGAGGAGGTGTGTCCAAACTTTTGGCCTGTACTGTACACTGTTTATATGAAAATGTGCTATATAAATAAATGTTGTTGTTATTGCTCTGGACAGGAAAAAAAAAAAATGTGGTCACTCTGTATAATGGAAAGACAAAGTTCAGCATAGTTCAAAGAAGACGCAGAGCTTAATATTAAGCCAGCGTTGTTTTTTGCTCTTGAAAACACCGGCACTATTAAGTTCATACCAACTCACTCTCTCCTCTTGGTCATCTGTTTCGCTCTGTCAACCCCCTTGAAAACCGACCTCCCTCTTTAATCTTTACATTTAAAACATTAAGGAAGAACCAGGTAGACAGAAAAGAAATACACTTTCAAACAACCTGAAATCCTACTCATGCAGGACTAGCTGCAGAGAAGAGTGTGTAACTCATAAATCACACAGTGTTACAAGGCCAGCACACTTAGGTATTATTTTGTGCTGTTCTGTCCAGATCGCCTATGGCTATGCTCCCGCCTCCCTTCAACAGAATCCATCAGAGGAGGACATCTTTCAGTTCTTTTATTCTGAAGGAACCGCTGCTGGAGCAAAACAACTTAAGAATTTTTTAACTTTGTGGGGTGTTTGAATAATGCTCCAATAAACAATAAAGCTCCAATATTGTTTCTTAACATACCAGAATAATAAAAGTCTCCTTGCCCAGTTCTCTCCTGGCTGTCTTTTAGTGCAACTCAAAAACCCAAACGTGATAATATA
The DNA here is from genome assembly GCA_026402145.1 of Polypterus bichir lapradei. Taxonomy (NCBI): domain Eukaryota; kingdom Metazoa; phylum Chordata; class Cladistia; order Polypteriformes; family Polypteridae; genus Polypterus; species Polypterus bichir. The sequence continues at coordinate 18,815,087 of JANRMT010062841.1, forward strand.
CATTCACATCTGCAGACTTTAAAGGGGGACCACATACAACTGATGAAAAACACAAAAATACTGCACTTGAGTAAACAGTATAAACAAATGAAATGTATAAACATCTAATAATGATTAAAACATCTACTCAAATGTCACATTATTCCTACGGATTACTCATTTCAATTCAAAAGAAAACCCTTTCCTGTAAAATGGTTTTTTGCAATGACCATCAACAAAAGCCAGGAATTGTTCTAATGCAGAATGTTTTCCTCATGGACAATTGTGTCTAGAGTGCCTAAGAGTAAGCAGCTCCAGTGGCCAAATAATATTAATATTACTTATTATTTGACCACAGCTATTATTTAAGGCAATGTACAAACATTTGAGATATTTGGTTACATTTATTTTTGTTTTTCTAACTGGAGCACAGTACAAGGTGGTAAAATGGCTTGTTCATGGCGCATAGTGTCAGTAGTGGGATTTGAACCCACCAACCTCAGGGTTTGAAGTCCAAAGTCTTAACTTCAATAACACTTGACCTGTCAATAATATTAGCCCTTAGCCAAAAAAACTACAAATATTATCCACAGAAAAGCACTTAGCACTTCAGATTCACCTGATTAACTGAGTGAGGCCTGGTAACACAGCTAGTATTTCATAAAAGTTTCATCACAACATCTAATGATTTTAAGCATAGAGAGTATTAAGACATTTTCTAGCTTGGGTATACAGTTAATTTGGTTATAAATGAAACTGTGATGTTATAAATCCCACATTTATTTTTTTTAAACACTGCACAATGTTGGCTCACAGGCCAGATCTTTTCTTTTCTGTTTTTTGTCTTTTTTATTTGAATGAAGAGATAACTTGATCAGTTTTTCCCCAAGCTATTTTATATATGCTTTAAGACTGTTTTAAATTATAACTGCAAAATGTCATATTTACACCATGGTTTAGCTAAAAGCATCCTAATGTAAAAAACACACTGCTGCTGATGCTGAACAGCTAAGGATATGAACCAGGGAGATAAAAATAAAAAAATGTCCTGTGCTACACATATTACATTCAATTGTAGGCTAGCTTTAAGTTTAGATTCTGTGCACATCTTTAAACTCTCTGCCGCTAACAAATCATTATTCACAGAACACGTAGCAAGTAATGGTGCTTTAACAGCAGTATACCATTCAATTTAAGTAAATATAAATCTTTGAAGAAAATGAATGCCTTGTTGCCCACTAAAGGAAAAGGCAATCAACCTGCTATTTAGTAAGTTTACTTCTTGAAGCAATTAGAACATTAGAACAATCTTGAAAAGAACAGGCCATTCAGCCCAACAATGCTTGCCTGTCCTATCCATTTAATTCTTCTAAAAAAACATCAAGTCAAGTTTTGAAATGTCCCTAAAGTCCTACTGTCTGCCACACTACTTGGTAGCTTATTCCAAGTGTCTATGGCTCTCTGTGTAAAGAAAAACATCCTAATGTTTGTGCAAAATTTAACCTTAACAAGTTTCCAATTGTGTCCCCTTGTTGTTCATCAACTCATTTTACTAGCAGTAGAGTGTTGTACCGTGTTAGCCATAGATTGATACAGCAAAAATACTCTCGCTTATATTGGGACAGCAAAGTGATTTTTTTCTTTCATTATTTTAATGTCACAGTCTCAACCCACTGGACTAATTCTGTTCACAATTTTAAACACTTCAATTATGTCTCCTCTTAAATTTTCTTTTACCCAAACCAAAATGGCTCAGCTCTTGTAATTTTTCTTCATAATTCATCACCTGTAACCCTGGAATGAGCCTACTCTCTCTTCTCTGGGCCTTTTCTAGCACTGCTATGTCCTGGAGGCAAAAACTGCATACGGTACTCTAGATGAGGTCTCACCAGTACATTATAAGGGTTTCTCTGATAACCAATTAGCATTTAGACTTGACTAATTAAGGATAAGCTAAGGGACACTGAATGAATGGCTGCTGAAAATGGGGCTTTGTAGTCATAAGTAAATAATACATTTAATAAAAACAAATAAGTAAAAACTATTCAATTAAAGCAGTAATATACATTAAAGTAATCTCTTGGCTTTATTTTTAAATCAATTGAATTGTATCTTAATAAAGAAGGTATCAATTTCAATCATTTCTGGGAGATCTCAACCTAATGCAAGAATGTGTGTGTGGTACGTATGTTTCAAGTGTTGATATATATAGAATTGTTATACACATAACGCAACAATCCATCCTCATGGACCCCGTGATCATCAGAGGTGACTGTGTGCAGAGGGTACAGACCTATTAATATCTGGGAGTGCAGCTGGATGATAAACTGGACTGGACTGCCAATACTGATGCTGTGTGTAAGAAAGGACAGTGCCGACTATACTTCCTTTTTTAGGTTGGTGTCCTTCAACATCTGCAATAAGATGCTGCAGATGTTCTACCAGACGGTTGTGGCAAGCGCCCTCTTCTATGCAGTGGTGTGCTGGGGAGGCAGCATAAAGAAGAGGGACGCCTCACGCCTGCACAAACTGGTGAGGAAGGCAGGCTCTATTGTAGGCACTGAGCTGGACAGTTTGACATCCATGGCAGAGCGACGAGTGCTGAGCAGGCTCCTGTCAATCATGGAGAATCCACTGCATCCACTGAACAGTGTCATCTCCAGGCAGAGGAGCAGCTTCAGTGACAGACTACTGTCACCGTCCTGCTATACTGACAGACTGAGGAGATCTTTCCTCCCCCACACTATGCGACTCTTCAATTCCACCCGGGGGGTAAACGTTAACATTATTCAAAGTTATTGTCTGTTTTTACCTGCATTTGTATTACTCTTTAATTTAATATTGTTTTTTGTATCAGTATGTTGCTGCTGGATTATGTGAATTTCCCCTTGGGATTAATAAAGTATCTATCTATTTTCATAACCCACTTATCCACACTAGGGAGAAGGGGCAGCTGGAGACCATCCTAGCAATCATAGGTATAAATTATAATGTATCCTAGTCTCAGAAGTCTCCATGGGTAAAGCTGTCTGTGAAGTATATAATAATTAATAGTCTATGGTATTTTATTATAATATCTCCTAGAGGCTGGAGTTCAGGTCCCAGGTCTTTCCTGCCTGGACTGTGCATGTTCTCCTCGTGTCTGCACTGGTTTCCTCCCACAGTCCAACGGCATGCAGCAATACTAAATTAGCCCCTGGTGTAAGTGTGCTCACCCTGTGACAGACTGGCATCCTGTCTAAAGATTGTTCCTGCCTTGTGCATGATGGGATAGGCTTCAGCTTCCCCATGAGCCAACTCAGGATGTGATGAGTTTGGAAATAGGATGAAAAGATATAAGTTGTAGTTCGATTAGCATGCAGCTGATAACAAAAACGCTCATTTTCACTCAAAAAAATACAAAACAATACCAAGTATAATATTGACCATACTCAGACCATAATAAACACAAGAACCTTAGAAATAATTAAACTGAACCATTAACAAAAACTGCTATATTTCTATATATTCACAACGTAAATTGTTAAAAAAAAAAAAATCTAGTCTATTGATACCATACAAATACAAGTTTTAAGTGAGCCAAACATTCACAACTGCAGTTGCTAAATACACAGTCTTTTAAACATTTAGCCATGTGCTTGTTATTTAAAGGGTTTGAATGAGTAATAGTGTTTCGTAAAAACTGTGAAAAATCAAAAGGACTAAAACATAAGTGCAGCTTATGTACTAACAGTGTGAACACATTTAAAAGACAAGCAACTTAAAGTGATTTGGAAAACCTGGCATTCTCAACGGTTGATGTTATTTATGTGGTGGTGCACGGGTTTGCTTATAATAGATACTCCTCTGATCTCATTTCAGTCTCAAACCCTCTGAATCCAATTCGGAGTCACAGGGACCAGAACCTTACAATACACACCATGTCGTTGTAATTCCAAATAAAATAACGTTTCATTTTGTTCGAAATATTTACCTGTCCAGTGTGTGTAATTTTTTCTTCCGTATTAGTAACCTGAGTCCCATACTGATTAAAAGAAACTGACGAAAGCCGAAGAGGTCTCAGAAATAGCCTAACATTTCTTATGTTTATGAAGGACACCAGCTTGTGACTGGCGGCGGCCATGGTTCCCGTTACCCAGTGTGCTCTGCGGCGCGCCTGCCTTGACGGAGACGCGCATTTCTGCCCAGGGTCCCAGTGTCAAGTGGACTACTGAACGCGCTGCATTTTACAGGTATTGCTAGACATAATAATCGTTATATAAATAATAAACATCTTGATCTGTATAAACTACGGTATTTAGTTAAATCAAACGACTGCTTTTCAATGGAGTAGAATGGGGAGTCTCGTAACTTTGTAAAATAAGCTTTTCAAGTTTGAATGGACGATGACTTCGGCAAACATTCAAGGGTTTTCTTAAAAACGGTTACAATAATTTAAATAAAACTGTGTGCACAGCTTACAAAATTATTAGTTGTTCATATTTATATTGTAAAAGGTTACGTCTGCCTGGGAAGTATTTAAATGTTAATTAAATACAGTTTATTTTTATTATACCTTACAATACAATTAAATGTAGCTTTTCCCACTGGGGTAGGGTTAAAAAAATGTAGTGGAAATGGAGTTCATGCTACAGCAAATGGCACAATTACTTAACACATTAATTAACAATAATAATAATAATAATAATAATGAAACCATAATAAATTCAAAAATAGCTAAACGAATGTACTTGTAGCAATGTACCGCCTCCACATTAACTCCCTGAATAATGACTGGGCGTAGAGGCTCTTTGGTATGACAAAAGGCAGTAATCACTTTATTGTTTTTACTAATGCTATGTTAATAAGGTATAAATATACAAAAGACAAGAATTATGTATAAGTATAGTAATAAAGTAGATATTTATATTATGAAGTGTACTATACTAAAGTTTCACAGTACAGGATGTCAGTCATTGGCACAGCATATTGCACATAGTGCCATTGTCAGTTAAGATGTCTTCTAGACCAGTAAGCAATTTTCTAACATGTTTTGTCATGAGCAGGGTGACGGGGGTCTTCTGGAGCTTATTCCAGCTAACATAGGGTGCAAGGTGGGGAACGAACCCTGGACAGGATGCCAGTCCACAAGCACCCCCACGCACCAAGCAAACACTAAGGCCAATTTATCTAACCTGCATGTCTTTGGACCAGTTTAATAGTATTTAGCACAAAAGAAACAATATCGTCTCGGCCATGGGGTGACTCATTATAGAACCTGGTGGCTGAGGGTAAAAACATCTTAACATCTCCTTTGAGCAATGCAGTTGTCTCAGTCTGTTACTATATGCGCTTCTCTGTTTAGCCAAAACCTCATACATGGGATGAGAGTCATTCACCAGGATAGTAGGCAGCGTGAGCTCTGTTCTACCACTTCCTTCTGTGAGTCCAGCCTGACTCCCTAGATTGAACTAGCCATTTTATTCAGTTTATTTAGTCTATTGGGATTACCTGTAATAAAGTTGTTTCCCCGTATGGAAACTTTACTCTGCCCTCTACAGACTGGTGTGTGGCCTGCATACACCAAATGACCTCAAACTTCTCAGGAAACAGAGGATAATCTGACCCTTCTTGTACACATTGCCAATGTTGGTACTCCACTCAAGCCTGTCATTTAGATGCACCCTAAGGTACTTGTATGTCCTCATCACATCATCACCAATGACTTGGGACATTCAGAAGAAGGTATCAGGAGCATTATGTGATTAAATAATCAAGGCAAAGGTTAAGGGTAATGTTTTTAAGAAAGTGGTTAGACCAGCAATGATGTATGGAGCTGAGAAATGGACAGTAAAGGGAGCACAGAAGGAAAAATTGAATGTGGCAGAAGTGAGAATACTGAGATGGATGTGTGGAGTTAGATAGAAGGACAGGATAAGAAATGACACAGTCAAAGTTAAAACAAAAGTGGGAAAGATATCTAAAAAACTATAGGAATGTAAGTTGAAGTGATATGGATATGATGGGGAGAGACAGTGAATATGTGGGCAAAATGCAAGTACAGGGATGAAAAAATAAAGGAAAATGGAGCAGAGGTGGATAGATAAAGAAGAAAAGGGTCTGACTTGGGAGGAGGAGGTGCAGGACCGAGCTGCACGAAGAAGGCTAATTAGGAACATCAACAGGAAAAATGTACGGGAAGAAGAAGACAATACAAGTAACTGGGTTACAGATATTTGGTAATATTGCATGCATTACACAATTACCAGAAAGAATAGACATAAAGCTGTTTCTGTATATAATGATTCAAGTATTATTTTTAAACTTATCATTTAACACTGAGAATTTTTGCAGTGAATCTGGATATACAGTATAAGCACGGGCTTGATTCATTCATTCTGCAGACTGAATTTGTATAAGTGTGGAAATATTTGCTCCTGTATAACCTTTTATATTCTGTTTTTAGAAGTTTTTACCTGTACTCCTTTTGTGGTTGTTTATATTTTATTTAACTATGTTATGTCATCCACATCAGTGCTTATCCAGCTTTATGGGGTTAGTAATGAAATTATGCTCATCCACCCATCCATTTTCAAATGTACAAAACGATTTGGTTTGGCAGTGTATCTTCACACTCAAAATATAACATCCAACTAGTGGTGGCCAGACAGCAGATAAGATCTGAAATTGTACATAAGTTGAGACCTACTATTTAAATATATTAGGTTAAGAAATGGTCTGGCAGTATAGTTAAAAATTACATGTATTGTAGTAACTCCTTGTTTTAGTTATTACTGTAAGGAATATTGAGTATTCAAAACAAAACCACTAGTCATGTCAACAGTATCTCCTTACAGCAGTCAGCCTGGTCAGTCAAAAGATACTGCTTTACTGAGAGTTTCAGCTTTTTCATCCATCATCTTTAATGTCACTCCTCAAATAATGGAGTATTGCGTATATGTGCATGAATACAGGCTGTCACACTTGCAGTACACAATAATTCTGTAATGTGATTTATTTTGTTATATATAATGTGGGGATTTTGTGTATTGCTTATTTTACTAGTTTTAGTTTTTAATAGTAATATCAAAACAAATTCTTTGTAGCTTTGTTAGATGTCAAAAAAGTTACAAATTTTTACATATTGAAGGTTATAGCTTGTTTAGATCCAGTTCATATATAATGATTTGACTTACCACAAGTTTACAAATCTATAACCATAAGGACTTTCGTTAATAGTCTATTTAACTAAAGTTTGCACTTCCAAGGCAGACATTATATAAAATAATACAAGGTGTTATGTCTTCAAAGTTAACACTGATAGAAGGATTTTAAGAGTTTATTATGGACACATACTAGAATATATTTATTAAAAACGCAGAGGACTCTAGGTATTTCGAGCAAGTGGTATAGACTTGATTCAGTGATACTGTGGAAATGTTAGGTGACTAAGAAATGGGAAGCTATGCAGTACATCTCTTAATGTATTAAACTTGCTTAATCCAGGTTTAGGATTGCAGGGAGTGACAGGATCCAGCCAGTTTGTAAGCTCATTCCACACAGCTGCAGTGACATCAGGTCAGTTTAGACTTGTCGATTAACATTATACACACCTGTCTGTGATGTGGGAGTTTAATACCCTGAGAAAAATCATTCTCAACACAAAGGGGAACCAGGAGACCAGTGATTGTATCTCAGTCTCCTGAGGAAACGAAGCAGCAGTGCTAACCCATAGCATTGCCCATCAGTATGAGTATTGCTAGTAGTACTTCTGTTATTAACTGACAACATGAAGGTCATTGGTTAGCACCTCTGTGGAACTACTGTACTCCATAGATATGGGTTGATTTCTTAACCAGGTCACTTTTTTGGTCGAGTTTTCACGTGCTTTCCTTTGTGTTTTCGCCATGTGCTGCAGACTTATCTCGCCTCTCAAAGTCATGCAGGTTAGGCTGATTGTTTGAGTCGAATCCAGTATTCAGATTGATGTCATGTTCAGGGTAAGTTCATAGCTTTGATTTGATGCAGGGAAGCACATCTTTTGCTCCCTGGGACTAAGCAGGTTCATTGAAAGTACGTCTATCATTGTTGTTTTTATTGTTGTCATCATCATCGTCATCACTTCAAAATTAAAATTGAACAAAACGGACACGAAACGCTTTTCAAGCCTACTAACGATTTGTATCGATTACTTTATGTCTTCCTAACAAATGTTCCTGTCCATACTGCAAATCCTTGTGCTAATTTGCAGCAGCCTTCCGATTCATTAAAAATGATTAATTCCTATTTAATAGCCGCTGGTTGCGCGCTCCCAGAAACTGCGGACGCAAACTTGTCGGATGTTAAGACCCGGCAGCGGCGTATTTTTTTTTTAATTTTATTTCCGGTGACTTTCCTTCGCGTCCGGCGGCAGCTAAATAAAAAAAAACCTAATCGCGCCCTTCAAGGAGGATTTCTAGCTGTAGTGTGCATTTGACCCAGAAACTGGAAACGGTGACTGCACCAATATTGGGAAAAAGGTTGTTGTTTTCTTTTTAAACGTTAATTTAGTAATTCGTTGTTAATTCATTAAGAGTTAACTAACACCAAACGAGAATGAAGTTTGTGGCCTACACTAATTCGATTTGCGTTTTTAGAGTCATTCCTTTAAAAAATCGTGAATTTGATCAGAAATATATATTTGAATCTTTCGTTCTCGTGCTCATTGTACAGTTGGTGTTTTGCGCAGTATGTCTTTTCTCGATTAGGCCGCGGTCACGCATGGGTCAAGAAATGATCTGTCCAAAACTAACTTATATTTCAAAAACGGCTTCACAGTCGCGTATTTCGTAGTCAAAAGTAATGCAGTTGTCTTAAAAAAAGCCTTATTGGATTTTTGCCTAACTTTAGTGTAATGCCTTAGTAAATATAAAACGAATGTTGGAGATTGAAACATAAATGTCTCCTTTCCCAGTTCTATTTTCATAACATTTTGGTTCTGGTCGTCCCACGTTTTTAATCCCAGAAAATGTTCTTCAGTTCAGTTCATCCGTTCGTTTACACACTTCATCGATTCGTTTATTTTTTTGAATTGCACTGCACACTGCATGTGGTTATGTGTATATGTGTAAGAGATGAAATTGTGTTGGGCTCCGAGCCCCCTCGCGGCCCTATGTGTATTAAGTAAGTTCATGTATGTTATGTTGTATTTTTAATTGTTAATAATTGTGTGACAGCACTTGGCGTGTGCTATTTTGTAACACTGTTGCATCAAATAGACTTCATGGTTTGGATTCGATGGATCTAGAAGATGTTAATAATGGGATAGTATTTTGTAAGAAAATATACGTCTGATCCGATCCGTTGGTTCTCGTGTTATCTCTTTTTAGTGGCGCACTGGTTAGCCTCACAGCTTTAGAATCCTTAGTCTAAATTAAGGATCTTCAGAGTTTACATGCTGACAACCAATCCATATTCCAGAGACAAAGTATGATAAGTGCAGATACAAAAACATTAATTGTAAGCAACCTTTCGTAAATCAAGAGTAGGTAAAATACTAAACCAATGTATACGTAATATATTTGATAAAAACATCCCCCTCTACTTAGTTTTGAGCAATGGTTCATACGTTACTTATTGCAATATAAGGTGTATTTTATACTGAAACATAGCGATGGGGTTCATGACAAGAAACTGCGTAAACCTCCAAAGAATAGTTAGCACCAACTTAGAAGCTTGTTTTTTGTGAATTGTTTCAAATATCACCACCTATTTCTTTATTGATTTTATTTTTAGGCTTGTAGCGTTGCTTTATTGTCTGTCATATGCTTCATTAAAAGCTGCACCTTCAGACAACAACGTCATGAAAATTGTCAACCTGTCATAATAGGCCTTTTGATGTGACACACTTTTTTTTTTTTTTGATCCTTCATATTAAGCCAGCTTCTAGTATTATTTAGATTGTACTGTATAGACCTCATTGAAACATGCAAAAATATTATTTTTTTTATAAACTGTTCTAAAGCAGCGTCATCAGTTCATTTTATCTTGTAATCCACCTTCTTCCTGTCTCCAATCTGTTTTCCATTATTGTGAATCTGGAAGCCTTAGTTAACTAAACAAGGGCAAATTAAGAAGGTTAAATAAGGTTTTACAAGCATATTTTGAAATGTATAATGTTGTATGCATTAACAAAATTTCTTTTGTATTTTTATGCTCAGGATGGTAGTTTAAAGTGCTTTACAAGAGGTCAATGAAATAGTTACAAGAAAATATCAAACAAATTAAAATTGGAGAAGAATATTTATTAAAAAAAACTGAATAAATAACAAATCAATTCTCAATTTTATATAAAAGAGGTAGATAATATATGTAATTAGCAGAAAGGTAGAGCCCTTATATATTGTCTCTAAAGAAGAATTCCAATAGTAAGGTCAAATGGCCGATGACGACAGGAGAAAAAAATCTGTTGGAGTTCAAGGCCAAAAGACCACCCGGCCCCTGCTAGGCATTCTACCGAACATAAATGTACTTAAGCCATTCCTATTTGCTTTTTAGACTTCCTAGAGGATTCAGTGTAGTGGGTCTCATGGATAGCTGATGCATACTTGCTGTGCTGGGTGGTCATTCAATATATATACATTTTTTAAAAGGTTATCTTAAAGAAATTTTAACTTTAAAAATGAGTGCAATATTTGTTCAATCTTAATAATTTTATATACCGTAGTGTCTTGCACGGGGAACTCTGTTAAAGAGGTGTTTACATCCAGAGCTTGGAGTCGCACAGACTATGGGTACATGCATACATTAGTAATTAATAAAATATATATATATATGGATTTAGTTGTGAAATTCAAAATCCTCTTTTTAAAGTATACACCTTTATTGCTAAATTGCCTTTAACTGTACCCTCATTTATTTTTGCAAATTTTATTTACATGCAAATGGTGGGTCTAGTAGTGGGTCTTAATCATGTTTAATCACTTTGTTGGTTAAAAAATTCCAGTGTGATTAAGGTGATGCTAAACAATTACGTAGCAAAATAGGAGGACTGTTTTCCGGACAACACCTACAACAACAACAACAACAACAACAACATTTATTTATATAGCACATTTTCATACAAACAGTAGCTCAAAGTGCTTATACCTACTGTATAAGAAGTCATGGAAATAGAAACCCCTAATCTCAAATTTATTAGTAAGTGTAAACATTCTTAAATTAGAATCTTCTGTTTGGTAAAATTCTCCTTCTAAACATTAGAATGACATGAAAGTGATGTAAAGTCACACCACACTGAAAAAGTTTTTTTTTTTTTTTTTGTTTTTTTTTTTTAATTCCCTAACCCCCACCCCCCGTGGCACCCACATGGAAAATGTTGTCTGTCTGTTTGGTGTCGCAGCTTGAGAAGGTGTTGGTGCTAAGATCTAGAAAGAGGCCCTTTTAGTGAAATACTCCCTCAAATGCACATCATCACAGGTGAACAGCAGAGCTATCTGAATATTAGATGAACTTAGTGTTGTTTTTATTTTGTCGTTCAATGCACTGGGGTTATGATGTAGAGATGATCAAAGGTTGTTTGGCAGGAACAGATCATGCTCTCTGATCTCTTTGCTGGCTTTACAATATTTAGTTGGTGCACACCTTAGGTCTAATGTTACCCTGGCTTGTGTCCTTTGTAATATATATTAATGTATAGTATATGTGTGTGTTTTTTGTCTTCCATTTTAATATGCTCATTTTATTTTAATTATGAATTCTGCCTGTTTACCTCTGTATCTGCTATTTTACTTTTTGAGTTTTTTTTTTTTTTTTTTTTCCCTTCATTTACATTCCCCAGGAATCAATAAAAACATTAATCTGTCTCTGCCTTTTTGTATATAGTGCCTCAGTCTGTTTATCTTCCTTTTAGTCTATTGTTGCACAGCTTTTAAAATGTTTTCACACTCCTAACCATTAGAACGAATGAGCTAAAATGTCATGTATTTTTGATCTTGCAGGCCCTTGTGCAATGGCACATCTTTTGCTGAAAGGCTTATCCAGTTTGCTAACCAGACAGCTGTCACACCTTAACAGATCAAGTGCAAGCTGCACCTTATGTCCCTCTCTGCTCTACAGATGCTTGACCAGTGTGACCACATTTCGAAGAGGCACATTGCCATCTGCCTATGCAATGTGCAGACCTGCAGACGTACCTTTTTATGGAGTTTACCCACTACCACATGCACAGCAGCTAGCAGGGATGAAAACAAAAAGTGCCCTGAAAAAGCGTTGCCGGGACTGCTTTTTTGTCAAAAGAAGAGGAAGTTTATTTGTCTTTTGCAAAAGCAACCCTAGACATAAGCAACGGCAAGGATGAATTAAAATGAATGGATTGCTGGAGCCAAGGACTGCAGACCTTATTTTACATTTTGTCATTTGCCTAACAGTTATCAGATCTGTGATTTAAAAATAAAGACCTTAAATCAACAGTTATATGAAAGTTGCTGCTTTTCTTTTTTGTTTAGCTTTATTATATACAAAGATACACGGTAGAGCTTGTATTTTTTTTTTCCAGTAGTCATTTTAATTTAATATGTATTTTAGTTTATTTTTATAGTTGATTTAGGTTTACTTATAAGGTAGTTACATTATGCCTCCAACTGGTTATTTTAATTATTAAAAACTGACAAGTTTGAACTTGAGAAAAGAAGTCTAGCAATTTAAGTTCATTTGTTGAGTTTTTGTTTATTGCCAGTTTGTGGAAATCTTAATGAATTCCAGATTGCTGCGGAAGTTACTTTTGGAGATTCATCTTTTAAACGTACCTGTTTTAATATGATTTCTTTGGGCTGTATTTCATGAATAATGTAATGGATATCAGTGTTTATATTTCAAGAAGTGCACTGTCTAAACGGAGTTTAAGATGACACAAAATGGGAACTGGTAGAATGTCTAAAGCTAAAGTAATTGACATGCTTGGCTGAATTTTATGTTTGTTTAGTGTATAATAATAACATGCTAAAACATGCATCATCCTTTGATTGGCCTTATTCTCACCCTAGCCCCAAAATCCATTTCTAAAGGTCATCCCAAAATGTCATTTTTATTAATATATGTAATTTTAAAAACAGATGTATTACAATATGCATAGACAGACTAGAAATGTATTTTGCAACACTTCTGTTGCTTATGAAGCAAATGTTTTCCTTTTCATTTTTTATTCATAAGTGTGCTTTTGTTCTCAACTTGTGTGGAAATGTGTAATATGCATAGTAGGGTAGCTAAACTTGTTCTAAACAGTGCCTGTTTAACCTTGTAGAATTAATTTTCATATCTAAAGAGCATGTAGAAAAATGTAAAATTTGTTAGCATCAGCCTTTTTAGTTTAGTTCATCATACAGGTTGCTCTTGTTCCTGCTTTGGCATTCCTGCATGCTGCACCTCTGCCAGTGCCAATGGTCATCTGCCACCATTCACTGATGTTTCACCCGTAACTGGGGGCAGTGGCTCAATAAGGACATCTCCCTGCATCGGCCCTTAATAAGGTAAAAAGCCCCAAACTCTCCTTCCTCCATAACCACAACTGTTGCTTGCCTTCTCTGCCTTTGCCGCTAGTTCTCTACCAGCCTTTCTTAATTTAGACTCAGTCATGCCAGTGCTGCACAAAAGTTTGACAGTTGCTGAGCTGTTAAGACCCTTGCATTTGACTTTCACAGGATGGATGGTTGTATTCCAACCAGCCTCTTGCCATTCTGCTGCCAACCCTAAGTATTTTGCTCATTTCTGCCCCAGGGTATGATCGGGTCTATAAAGAGGACCCTCTTTGTAGCTGTCGAGCATATCACAATGTCTGACCCGAGAGTTTTGTTGTGATCTCAGTTAGAAATCCCAGCTGCCTCTCGAGACTCAAGCACATCTCCAGTGCCTTTAGAGGGGTGAGTAGTGATGTTGCTTCAATCTCTCGTCCGCTCCCATCTGGATTTATGAATTTTATGTATGTGGGTTTTGCAGCATCTAAGATGTTATTCACCCCCACCATGCAACTCTCAAGAAACTCGGCCAACTGCCAGGACCTGGTTATGGTGCCACCTGAAACGCCTCTATGTCAGTATAACCTTGCTTCCTGAAAGGGTGTGTTGGTAGCGTGCATTGATTTTGTTACAGAGTGGACTGTTGTCTTCACTTTCAAACCACTGGCAGATGTTCCAGGGGCATGGTAGGTAGAGTATCATAGGCTGCCCTTACCAGAAAGCTGTGCAGTTGCTTGCAGGGTATTCCAAATATCTGCCCAGCTAACCACTCTACTTATGGTGGTTTTCCACCATATTCAGTCTCCCCGGTGACACTGCTTTCACTAGGTAGTGTTCTTGTTCCACACTAGTGACAACTTCCACAGTCTTCCTCTGCTTCCTTGTTGCATTGGACCCAACCCAATTTGACAGGCCTGCACTCCTCCTTGGACCTCTCTGTATTGCAGCCTGCTGATGGTTTGGCCCAATGCCTCCTGTGCCCTCTACTTGTGGCCAGTGTGTTCTTCACAACCTGATTGATTGAGTATTTGGCTATGATGTTAGGATGTAGAAAAACTCTGTGGCAACGTCTTTCAGGTTTTACTGTATGTGTTCGCCAAATTGAGCCACACCAGGCGGAGGTGATTTTTGTCCCCCTTGGTGTGTTGAGTTTGCCCCCAGATAATGGAAGAGTGTTTAGTGCATCCAGGGAAGTCTGGAATTCCTTACCTTCTGGCAACTTGCGGCAGTACAGCCATTACTCACTAAAAGGTTAGCCATTTTACTGGTTTGCAAGAAGAGAAAAAAGTCTTTCCTTCAACATTCAACAATGCAGAGCTTCTGAACTGGCCGATAGTACAGCAGTTCTGCCCTTTAGAAATGAATCCCACAAATTGCATGTTGCCATTCAAATGGCATGTACTGATCTTTCCATGCTGTTCTCAAGGGACTTCCACAAGATCTTCACAACTTGAGTAGTTTTTGTACAGCTTATAAGAAGGCCCATTTCGACCTGATGCTGATTCTGCTCTGTCCTTCTTGATAACTTCTCCAATTTCGCACAGCTCTAGGGGGGCAGGTCATGGCACATGTCCCAGAGGGTCAATTGATGTACCTTTGGCTGTGCTACTATACTGTCCCCAATGTACTTCTCCAGGTCATCCTTGGTAATGTCGCCTTCTAATCCACTTTAAAAATACAGGGTGGTGCAGGGAAATTTTTTCAATTGACGTTCAATGCACAAATATACACATTACCAAATATGTTTAATGATGAAATGTATTGCACAGGATATGCAATTAATGATGGTAATTAATATTCATTCAATATTCATTTTATGTTTTGGAGAAAACATGAAGATGTCCATTTCTCCGTACACATTCTGACGGCCTGTTGTGGAAATTATGCATTGCTAGATGTAACATGTCAAGAGGAATGTCAGCGATTTCCACTTCAATCCTCCTTTTTAATTCAGTAATGGTTGCAGGACGTGGGCAGGACACTTGGCTTTTAAGATGTAAAAAAATCACAAACAGTGAGATCTGGGGATCTCAGAGGCCATTCTTCGAAATTACGCACCCATGTTGTAATCGCATGAGCAGACGGGACACAATCATGATGTCCTAATTGGCAATGATGCCGAAATTCACTTTGTGCAGCAGTACTACTATCACCATTCTTATAAAAGGCTTTCACAGCGAATGCTCGTTGCACTCATTCCACTGCTCCTTTATAACTAACTAGCCATGTACGGCCAACTATGTTGCGCGGGTTAAAGTTGTCTGTGAAGGGCTCCCTGTTTAAACGCGGCTGCCAGTCGTGAACTGAGCCCTTTGTCGCACAGCATTATGATTTTTAATAAGGGAAACAAAATTACAAAAGGAAACCCTTGGACATTGATTCGACAGGAACGGCCTACTCGGAATCACTGTCTGAATCGTAATTATGTGGTGGTGTAGGAGCATTTCTGCTTCTGTCCAGTCACAGTCCGTTTCGTTTTCACGACGCTATCGTTTCCTCTCACGATGTCTTCTCAACCTTTCTCCAATCTCGCAGGTTGCTTTGTGGCAATCCAAAGAGTAAGGCAATATACACGGGGCAATGGTTATAAAAGGGGGACACATAGGTATCCAGGCTCTTTAAAGCATAAATAGGGATCACTTCACTGACATGTGAGCAAGGCACGGTACAACTGTGAGACGCACAGCACTCGCCGGCTACAACGTAACAATAATAATTTCGGGAACGTGTTGTTACGTTGTCATTCATTTTACCCACTGTCTTTCTTTCATTCACGTGTTACGTAGGCATCTACCTATTATCTTCGGCAATCTCATTCTCTAACCAGGCCTCAGGAGCTAACCAGCATATCACTGTCCACCACCCCTTTCGTTATTGCGGCACATTGTTGACATCCGTGAGTAACAACAACGTACTAAACTGGAAGGTGGTCTACTCATGCGTGGAATTCACGGACAAACAAAGATCAAGATCTAAATGAAGATCTCTTTAGTTAATTTAAAGCACAACAATTTGTTTAGTTTGACTGTCCGTGCTTTGAGGTGTAACTGGCGTACTACAGTCTTCAGTAGTATAAGCCTGGAGGAGATTCTTAATGCAATGCCTATGTTTTAGCTGCCTCTCTACTGCCATCTAGTGCTTCTTCTTCTAATTCATTCACGGACAAACAAAGATCAAGATCCAAATGAAGATTATATATAGAGATAGCAAGGGGTTCTAAATGCATTGGTCGCAATAACTGCTCACGCCTCAGGGTCGCCAACACCTTGTCCCAAAATTTCCCGTTTCCCTGCGCCACCCAGTATTATTCTTTTAATGCAGTAATTCTAACAAGGCTTTTCAGCATCTGTAGAATAGGAATATTTTCCTGAGTCCAGATATTGCAGTATACTGTATGTGCTTAGCCACATCCACGATTGCTGTTGGACTGTCTCCCTGAAGAAAGCAAAGAAATACAAATGTTAGGTTTGAATACCCAATGGAAAGAATTGAAAATACACCTCATGAGAATGGTTTAGGAGTCGCAGTGGACTCATCATTATCAACTGCCGGACAGTGTTCAGAAGACATTATGAAGGCTAACAGAATGTGAGGTAATATAGTGCCATGATGTGTAAAGTACAAGTCAAAGGAGGTTCTGCTCAAGCTTTATAACGCACTGGTGAGGCCTCATCTGGAGTCCTGTGTGCAGCTTGGGCTACAAAAAGGACACAGCAGCACTGGAGAAATTCCAGAGAAGAGCGAGTAGGCTGACTCCAGGGCTACAGGAGATGAGTTGTGAGGAAAGATTAAAATAGCTGATCCTGTTCACTTTAAGCAAAAAAGATTAAGAGGAGACATGATTGAAGTGTTTAAAATTATGAAGGAATTTGGTCCAGTGGATCAGGACTGTTATTTTAAAATGAGTTCATCAAGAACACGGGGACACAGTTGGAAACCTGTTAAGGGTAAATTTGACACAAACATTAGGATGTTTTTCTTTACACAGAGCATCACAGACACGTGGAATAAGTGACCAAGTAGGGTGGTAGACAGTAGGACATTCGGGACCTTCAAAACTTACCTTGATGTTATTTTGGAAGGATTAAGTGAATAGGATTGGTGACAAGTGTTGGACTGAATGACGTGTTCTCGTCTGGATTGTTCTAAGGTTCTAATGTTCTAAAAGAACAACATCAATAATTCTAATAATTCTTTTTGTTTATCTAGCACTTTTCTCACTACTCAAAGCGCTCTACTTAGTGTGGAGCCACTTCAACCACCACTCATTTTCAGCTTCCACCATGATGACCAGCCATTTTGCGCTAGTAAGCTCACCCCTCATTACTGTTTGGTGGTGAAGTTAGAGGCTGGGGATGATTAGGGGGCCAGAATGACAAAGCCATGGTGGGCAATTTAGCCTGGACATCGGGATACACCCTACTCCTTACAAAAGGATGCACAGGGATCTTTTATGTTTTATGAGTCAAGACCTCGATTTTACATCTAATCCAAAGGATGGCACCATTTTTACAGCACAGTGTCACCATCACTCACTGTAGTGGGGTATTGGGATCCACACACAGACCCCTTGTTGGCCTCACTAAAACCTCTTCCAGCAGCAATCCAAGCTTTTCCTGGTTGGTCTCCCAATCCGAGTACTGGCCAGGCCTGAACATGGTTAGTTTCAAGTTCAAGCACTTTATTGTCATTGTGTAGCACAACGAAATTACTTTTTGTGACAGGTTTCAGGTGGATTACCAATTCTGAAGTGCATGTGGTATGGCTGCTGGTAAGAAATCGTGTCAAAAATGAATTCCGTAGCCCCAAAGACCAATATCCAGACATAACTGTTAAATAACGCATCTTGAGCAAATGAGTTGAGGTGGAGGAAGCAAATGAACTCCATTCGTAACAAGTGGAATGTCCATGCGAGTCTGAAACAGGTTATTTTGACGTGGTGTCATTCACCGAATGTTTAGTTGTTTTTCTCTTAGTTTGCTTGTTAATCAGATCCATATATTTGCTTAATGGCCGAGTTCATCCCCGGGGTCACAGAGAGCCAAATGCCCTTTTCAGTAGCATCAGGCATGGACTTTGGAGTGAAATTACTCCTAAAAGTCTGCATGGGAGTTTTGCACATTTCTCAAGCACACTTACCACATGTTGAGTGCAACTGACACATTTTGCTGACATTTTGTAGTCAACCACCAGGCCAGGATTTGAACCCCGAACTCCAGAGCTGTGAGGTAGCAGTTTTTTAGGGCGTTCATTTCTCAATAGCAGTCGACATTAGTAGCTTTATTACGAGCCATCTAACCTGATGTGGCATGTCTCCTTTCTTGATTTTCATTAGAAATATTCGTCATTTCGGTATCAACTTTCCCTCTCCGTAATCCAGAAACGAGAGAGTCTTTGGCATGAAGGTAGCAGTCTCTCCGAATGGAGCGACATTCAAATATCCTGTGACGCCTCTGTAAGCTACAGCTGTCCCCTTGGCTCCGACACACACGCTTCTAGTTTAGATTAATAAAACAGGAAACAAATGAATTTTGAATGAAAGATTCACAGCAGGTGACATCTTGGCTCATTAGCAATTATATTATTGATCCCTGGATACAGCTTGCTTTGGAACCTCGCTGTTAAATCCTCTTTTTAAAAACACTAATTGTGTCTTGGCAAACGGATTAATGCACCTTTAATTGAACACATTTTTGGACATCGCATCCTTCTTGACATTGAATCAAGTCTTTTTATTATGCATAAGGTTAAGTCTTGCATTATGAATGTTCGACTTTAATACTCTGTCTAATCTCTTATAACGTACACAACAAGCCAGCTAATTATCTAAAATAAATACCATTATACCGTAGCATGCCGGCTGCCTGTGTCGCAGCACTCTTTCATGAAATTCCTCTGTGCCCTGACTACCCAATCAAAGTTCTGTCAGTCGTATAACTATGTACACTCCGTGGCCAGTATCTTAGGCCCACCTATCGAGTACCAGGTATTACCCTCAAATGTCTGCAGAGCTGATCGTGTTCCTTAAGGCATGGATGCAAGAAGGTGCTGCAAACATTCCCTCTGACATTTGGGTCCATGTTGACTCCATTGTAGCACACATTACTTGTAGATTTTTCAACTACCCATCATTCATGATTCAAAACTCCTGTTCTACATCATCACGGGGTCCCCTGTTAAACTGAGATCTGAGGGCTATGCTGGCCATTTGAGTAAATTCGTCACCATCATGCTTATGGAACCAGCTTGAGATGACACCTGCTTTTTTGTGAGACAGTGCAACTGGAAAGGGTCAGCCATGTCCATAAAGGAGTCGCATAAAGTCAGCAACAAGACTTAGGTAGGTTGGGCCATTTTATTGAAATTCATTTCCTAATACCATTGCCTGACTATCAGCAGCCTCTACCTAAGACTTGAGACGTGATTGATCCATGAGTTTGTGGTGTTTATGCCATATTTATGCAGCTGGATGATAAATTGGACTGGACTGCCAACACTGATGCTCTGTGTAAGAAAGGTCAGAGTTGACTATACTTCCTTAGAAGGTTGGCGTCCTTCAATACTGATGGTTTCCTCATTGTGATTATGTAATCTTACTTCTATTTATTATTTTTTTTAATTATGTTTCATTTATTTTATTTCTATTTATGTTATTTATGTTAATTGTATGTTTTTTCTTCTTATATTGTAAAGCACTTTGGCCACAGCATTCCTATGTTGTTTTGAATGTGCTATAGAAATAAATTGACATTGACATTAAAAGACGGACTGAGGAGAGTCCAGGATCGAGATTGGTTCCATCCCCCATACACTGGTATGGTATACAGTAACCCAATCAGGACAACCGCAGGGGTGCTTTGGAGTTGGAGTCCAAGAGGGCAACCCTGTCAGGGTCACTCTGTGCCAACAGATGGTGCTGATGGCAGAGGACCTTCTTACTTTCTGTATGGCCAGGAAGTGCTTCCAGGAAGACATTCCTGGGTCCAACAAAAAAGGAGTCCGCTGCCTCATTTCATTTGAGTCAGAGTCGGGAGGCAGCAGGCAACACTCAGTGGAAGATCGAAGGGGGTGATTATTGCGATTGGTTATTGTTATTGTGGCAGATTATTGGAGATGTAAACATTGGAAAGTGCTTTGTGAGAGTAAATATCTTTTATTCTATTCTAAAAAAGTTTGGTGCTTTACTGTGTCTTGGGTTTGGGGCTCACTGGCACCCTCTTGTGGTCACTGTATCTACTCTATATATATAAAATCCTAAGCATAAAAGTGCAACAATTTTATGTGACTTTTTATGTCACATTTTTTGTCACACTTTAAATTGGGCTTGTTTTAAAACCTACATATATATGTTTTCATTCATTTCAGAATTTATCGAACTTTAATGTGATGTTGATAGCTTTTCAGATTCTTATTCCGTTTTTAAATTATAAACTAAAATATCAAGAAAGTCGTAGGGCGCCTTACTAGGCTGCACCTGGGGGTTGGGCGCCAAAGGCGCCAGGGGGGCTTGCACCATATATTTAAATACAATCGCTTTCTTTAACGGAGCGGCTCAGCCGCAGGATAGATGGGGGCCCAGCGTCTGGCCCTGGGTTTGGCAAGTGAAGTGAGCAGTGGGCGGAGCCTCCTTTTATATATATATGTGTGTGTATATATATACTGTATATA
>JANRMT010062841.1:18836602-18856421 GCA_026402145.1 Polypterus bichir lapradei
TATATATATTTGGATTTACACAGCATATAAAGTAGATAGATATAAATATGCATATACATATATAGATGTGTGTGTGTATATATATTTATATGATAGATATATATATATATACTGTGTATATATGCAGTATATATATATCTATATATATATGTACTGTAGATAGATAGATACAGATATATAATGAATGAGTTTTAAAAATGAGTTCTTTTGTAAGCCAAGGCCAGTCCACAGCCGTCTTTTAACAACTATAAAATAGAATTTATTTACATAATGCAATGATCCATGAAGGTTACCATAACATCAAAGGGTAATATTAACCGCTTGAGTGGTATTCATTAGAAATTAACTACCACTTAAATTAATTTTCCCACATTCACAGGTCTGTAATAGTGGGAAAAAGGAACCGTTCATCAGCATGTCCTGACAGGCTACCCGTCACCGGCTTTATTTATGGGTGCATACATTACCCCTTGGGTGACGCTTGTCTGCTGCATGTCAGGACTTTTTCGTGTGGTTCAAGACGGAATGCTGTTTAGTTAATGTGCAATCTGGTCATCTGATATACTGGCATTATTACCCATCAGAGAAACTGGCAAATAAATAATCTAAAATAAGAATCAAACTTGTTGTGCCAGGTCATATTTGCAGTTTAAAACAGGTGAACACTGCCTAATGATATTAGCGAATGGAATATTTGAACTTCAGTTATAAATAAAGGGAGTCCAGTCCTTGTACAGCACAAAGCAGCCGTTTAACACGTGTACTGCTGAAGCCCTCATTGAACATAACATGGTTTGCGTTAAAGCAGAGGAGGAAGTGGACATGGATGTTTTGTTTTTATGCTTTGTGTATCAGACTAACCATCCCTGTGAAACTCAATGCCTACTCTGCCTTTGTCTACTTGATGCGTTGTCAGTTTCTTAAATGTGCAGGTACAAGAATTACACGTACTGGACTGCCAGCATCAAATCCGACACAAAAAGGATTTCAAAGATCATTGCTTTATAAGCACAATCTCATTTAATTATTTTTTAGGATTTACGTGTTTGCCTTTCTTCTTCTTTTTTTTAATTTCCTAGCAATTTCATCTTGTCCTGCCCTCAACAAATTTGTCATGATGCATTACTGACGTGCTACCTGATGTTTCACATCGCTGCTGTCGGCAGGCTTAAATTTGTGAGCTCTACTGTAAATTGAAAAGCTTCTTTTAAACTTCTTTGTTCCTTTGGGAACCTGGGGGCTGCCCACTGCCTGACAGTTTAATAACCATTTATTTGATTTATTAATTAGAAAGCAAGGTGCCCCGTGCCATGGGGTCAACAGGTGTTTAATTAATCACGTTGTGAGATCGCAGGCATCGCTGGGGCTGAGAAGCAAGCGCTCTTTGAAGTTGGTGTGCAGAGGTGGCATGCTGGTAGTCAGCTTATGAGCGGAGGTCATAATGAGCACATTTAGGAAGGTCAGTTTGTCTGCAGATTCAACTAGAAAATATCCTGTATAAATGAAATAAACTCATCAATTTAAAAGAGGGAGGGCGATTTGCTGCTTCATTATACTTTAAATTCAAGGGTGCCATGTTCCTGAATGGGCTGTGACACCATCAGGGGTGCAATAGCTGACTTGAAGCGGTATGAAAGATTTATTTTGTGAAAAGCAAAATAATCACAGGAGTCAAAAACTGTAAGTATGGACCTGAGTGCCAACTCATCATAAACATTAGAGGGGGCAAACAATTATGAGTTACAACATAGACAATAACCCAACAATAATAATAATAACAGCAACAACAAGTCAAGTCACGTTGGGGAGCATGCACTGGTACAGTGCGTTGCCGCACCCAGTCCAGTCCCACACTCCAGATATGACCCTCTATCTGCTGCAGTCAGGTGTTACGTGGGCGACCCCCTGGCCTGGTCCAGCCACTCAGGTCCCCAACAATGAGGATCTTATGAGCCTGATTACCCTCAGGGAAACACGCGACATGGCCACAGTGCCGTAACTGACGCTCCCTCACAATGCAGGTAATGTGCCTCATTCGGGACTCCATGAGCAACCGCTCATTCGACACAAAGTCAAACCAGTGGTACCCAAGGATTTTCCAGAGAGACACAGTACCAAAGGAGTCCAGACTTCATCTCAGGTCACTGGATAGCGTCCATGTGTCACAACCATATAGCAAGACAGGAAGCACCAGGACTCTAAAGACTTGGACCTTCGTCCTTTTGCATAGATATGGGGAGCGCCACACACCCCTTTCCAGCGACCTCATGACCCCCCATGCTCTCCCAATCCGTCTACTGACTTCATAGGAAGAGTCACCAGAGACATGAATGTCACTGCCAAGGTAAGTAAACCTCTTGACAAGGTCGACACTCGCTCCACAGACAGACACACTGCTAATGGCTGTGCCCAAGAAGTTATTAAAGGCCTGGATTTTGGTTTTTATCAGGACACTTGCAAGTCCAAACACTCAGACTCCTCACTCAGTCTCTCGAACACCCCAATCAGAGCCTCCATTGCCTCCGTGAAGATCACAGCATCGTCAACAAAGTCAAGATCTGTGAATCTTTCTTCACCAACAGATGCCTCACAGCTGCCCGACACCCAGTCCATACAAGCACTGAACAGAGTAGGAGCAGAACACAACCCTGACAAACCCCAGAATTAACTGGGAGAAACACAGAGGCCCTGCCTCCACTCTGCACAGCATTCACTGTACCAGTGTGCAGGCCATGATATACAGCAAACTCGAGGGGATCCCGTGAACCCTCTGGATGTCCCACAGGGCAGCTCGATCAACTGAGTAGAACACTTTACGAAAATTGACAAAAGAACATATTTGGATGTGCGTAATGCTTCACTTCCTCTGTAAGCAACAACAACAATAATAATAATCCATCCATCCATCCATTATCCATCCATCCATCCATTTTCTAACCCGCTGAATCCGAACACAGGGTCACGGGGGTCTGCCGGAGCCAATCCCAGCCAACACAGGGCACAAGGCAGGAACCAATCCTGGGCAGGGTGCCAACCCACCGCAGGATCCATCCATTATCCAACCCGCTATATCCTAACTACAGGGTCACGGGGGTCTGCCGGAGTCAATCCCAGCCAACACAGGGTGCAAGGCAGGAAACAAACCCCGGACAGGGCACCAGCCCACCACAGAATAATAATAATAATAAAACTGGCATAACATTGGAGACACAGACCCAACAAAATAAACGTAATCAATGTTGCAACTGAACTGCAAATCTAGGCTTTGACTGCATTGATAAGGCTGATTTAATTCAAAGTCTAAGTATTTCTCAAATAGGCTTAACAATAACACTCAGGTCAAAATTCCAGAACATTTCATTCCCTCTGCTGTTCACCACCATCTATGACTTGATGGATTTCACTTTTCACATTCGCCAAAAAAGTTCTCCATAGTTGAAAAAGAACTCTCTGAATTTGTGCCCTGATTGGATGGTGATATTGTGTTATTTGCATATAATGATGAGGAAACAAAACAGGACTCATGAATAAATTGCAAAGATAATTATTATCCTTGAATTTCATTGAATCTTCGTTTTTCTTTTGGCTGCTTCTGTTAGGGGTTGCCACAGCGGATCATCTTCTTCCATATCTTCCTGTCCTTGTCATCTTGCTCTTTCACACCCACCACCTGCATGTCCTCTCTCACCACATCCATAAACCTTTTTTCCTTTTTCCTGGTAGCTCTATCCTTAACATCCTTTTCCCAATATACTCAGCATCTGTCCTCTGCACAATATTGTGATTATATTAGGATAGTCAGTTAATTTTATAGACCTCAGTCCTATTGATTTAAGTATGATTTATGTGGTTGGATTATAGTTATGTTGTCACCATCACTGTAAGCTATTTTTTATGCTTGTGGAGTAAATAGAGAGCTACACACACACAGTTTTGTTTATATAGCTGTTAAAAAATAATCTTCCTTTTTTTATTCACATAACACAAATTAGATCTTTTTAGAGAAATGTGAAATTCAAAAAAGAAGAAAAAAAAGAAGAAACCCAACAACATAACCCGAGCAGGTTCACCCTGAGCACATGTGACAGACGTGAAAGGGTCTGGAGAAGCCGTGGAGAACGTTATGCTGCCTGTGACATCGTTCAGCATGACCGTTTTGGTGGTGGGTCAGTGATCGCCTGGGGAGGCATATCTATGGAGGGACGCACAGACCTTTCCAGGCTAGACAACGGTACCTTGACTGCCATTAGGTATCGGGATGAGATCCTTGGGCCCACTGTCCCTGCTACATGTTTTCTGAAATGTTGTGCCTCAAGCGTGTATTTTTCTGAGTGAGTCTTGCAATCAGATATTGTCAAACAGCTATTTTGCATTAAACCTATCTACATTTTCTTTCCACCAGTAATGGCCTCTCTATCATGTCTTCATGTTTTTATGTACAGATTTGTCAAAGAATCTTTGAACACTTGCGAGTTGTTGAATTTGCAGATGTCTGGTATTGCAAATGATATGAAGTCGGCATTCCGGTATTCTTGTTTGTCTATTAGGTTACTTCTGTCTGATAAATTAATTTTTAAATTTTAACATCAATACATGGTTATATCAGATTTGAATTGCTGGCAAAATTAATTTGAATAGTCAAACAAAAAAATGCAGTTGGTATGGACTTTCAACTTTCTTTACTATTGCTTCTTTTCAGAAATGTTGGAGGGGGGTTCCTCCCTTACCAAACATGGCACCCCCTAGTGGTCTTTTGAAGCTATCCGAAAGATTTGTGCAGATTCCTCAGTTGTACAGGGAAGACCAAAGGCTATGTTTGTCATATTATTTTCTGAGGTCACAGGAAGGGGGAACCTATCCCAGCTAGCATAGGGCAGGAACAAATCCTGGACAGGGTGGAAATCCATCCCAGGGTGAACACACATACACCCATCACAAAAAAGGGACAGTTTAGTGCTGTCAATCCACCTAACCTGCATGTCTTTGGGCAGTGGGAGGAAACCAGAGCACCCAGAGGAAACCCACACAGACACAGGAAGAACATGAAGAGTCCATGCAGGGAAGACCCGGAATACAAAACCTGATCTCCTTACTGTGAGGCAGCAATGCTATCACTGCTCCACCATGCCACCCTAGGTTACATTTCCTTCAGAAATTTGACCACACCTGCAATTTATCTTGGAAGATCCCTTAAGAGGGATCCCATTTTTGGGACTTTGCACAGGTATGCAAAGTTTTCCCCCAACGTGGGTTTAGTTTGTGAAATTTTATTATGATGCCAAAATTTTTCCCTCTGGAGAATGTTTTCATGACTGAATTTGCACTTTTACCCCTGCTAGTATTTTATAAAAATGTGTTCTTTTACAAATGTAATAAAAAATACACTAGATATAGTGAAGCACGTGATGTTGCTTTATGGATCTCATATTCTAGGTATTTTGAAACATAGGACATTAAAAAAAGTATTGAGAAGAAAAGGTCATTCATCCCAACAAAGCTCGCCAGTCCTATCCACTTAATTTCTCCAAAATAACATCAAGTCGTCTTTTCAAGGTCTGTAAAGTCCTACTGTCTTCTACACTACTTGGTCACTTATTCCATGTGTCTATGGTTCTCTGTGAAAGGAAACACTTCCTAATGTTTGTGCGAAATTTACTCTTAACAACTGTCTCTGTGTTCTTGATAAACTCATTTCAAAGTCACGTCTCGATCCACTGCACTAATTCCCTTCATGATTTTAAACACTTCACTCAGGTCTCCACTTAATCTCCTTTTAATCTTTCCTCATAATTCATCCCCTGTAGCCCTGGAATCAGCCTAGTCGGCCTTCTCTAGACGTTTTTTAGCGCTGCTATGTTTTTTGAGGACCCAAACTGCACACAGTATTCCAGGTGAGGCCTAACCAGAGCAGAACCTCCTTGAACTTAGTAGAATTCTATCAACTAAACAATAAATCACATACTCAAGGACACCAGTGGAAATTAAGGAGGTGCATTTAGGACAGGAAGTCAGGAAGCACTTTTTCACACAATGAGTTGAGGGACTCGAGACCGAACTACCAAGTCATGTATTTAAGGTAGAATCCTAGACAATCTTTAAGAAGTATCTGGATGAGATGTTGGGACAACTTGGCTATTACCCAAGCAATCGATGTGGATGGAATGAATGGTCTCCTCTCAATTGTCAAACTTCTTATGCTATTTTGTTATTTATTTTCCTTATATAATTTCTCTGAATACGTACAAATTGGGTTACGACCAAAAAAGTTTGCCAAACTTTTGCATCTGTTCACGACCATACACTCGGGTGACGAACAAGCCAGTTTCATCACATGTTCAGTTTCTCCCTGTGCATTTGCTGTGAACTCTTTGTGCTCTATTTCGTTTCCCTTCCGGTTCGTACGCGCCGATGATTTACGCACGTGTTCAGTCTCTCCCTGTACAGTACATTGTTCTTGGTCAGACATGCATCACGCATAGGGACTTTGTGGTATAGCGGGTCCACAGCTCACGTCAAGAGGCCAGTTTTAAATAAATAATCGCCGCACTTGCAGCTTAGCGAGGGGGCGTGATGGTTGATTGCTACAGCTGCCACGTCCTCTTCATGAATAGAAGCGAGAGGTGGCTAAAGGGAGGAAAAAGAAAAGAAAGGCGGAGGCTGCAGAGTGAGGAAGTAAGCAGGAAGCAGTGTGGAAACAACCGGTGTGAGCGAGCGAGCGAGCGTGTGCTCGCAGGCAGGCAGCTGGACAGTGAGCCCAAGCAGGGGTGTTTTGGCTGACACTCTGTGGGGCAGAAGGAAGCGGTCGCTCCAGCTGAGCGATCAAGGAGCTGGAGTGATCAGAAGAAGGACGGCTAGCTGCATAAGGCAGAGAAGGCAGTTAAAGAATGCACCAGGCTTGTTTTAAAGACTGCTTCGAGCATTGTTTTAACCTTGCTGTATTTAATGAAGACTTTTTTCTATTGGATTTTAACCTCCACTTCACTTCTGCTTTTATGGGATTTATTTATTGAAGGTTTCTCAAAGCACTGCACTTTATTTAATTTGGACTTTGTTTTTGATTGTTGTTTTGTTGATTTTAATAAAAGCACTTGGCACTTTTTGCACCATCCGATTGCTCCACTGTAGTGCCTCACTGTTGTGCTCATCGGTAACATTACCGACAGTGACGGGTTTAAGGGCAAAATGGGAGCATGCAGCGAACCCGCATCATCACAGACTTTACCACAAAACTGTAATCTCCTCTTCACCCAGTTTCTGCTCACTTCCTTCATGCCAGAACTCGACACATGCAAGGTTACTTTTCTTGGTTGTTTATGGTTAGTTTTTGTATAAATTATGGATTTTTCAAATGTTTGTTTATTCCCCGTGCTTAAAACTCATTAAAAAAAAGTGTTTACAGCGATCGTTTCGTTAGGCTGTAGCATGAACTCCTGCAAGGTTAGTTTTCTTGGTTGTTTATGGTTAGTTTTTGTATAAATTACAGATTTTTCAAATGTTCATTTTTTTCCTTGTACTTAAAACTCATTAAAAAAAGTGTTTACAGCAAGCGGTTCGTAAGGCTGTAGCATGAACTCTTGCAATGTTAGTTTTCTCTGTTCAAGGTTTTCTCAGTGTTATTCAATGTCTTTACATTTAGTTTACTATTACACTGTGCATTCTACGAGGTGTGGCAGAAAAGTAATGAGACTGGCAACACTGAAAGCGATCTGGCAACGCTGGGTGGTTGTCCTTGATAGAGCATGTGTATCAGTACCCTCCCATAGCTCAGTGCGAGTTTCAACTCCTTCCGTTAACTACGTGATTTTTGTGACTGCTATTAGCGAAGTTTTTGGTTGTGCGTCACGCAAAATGGAACAGCGGAATTTGGAGCAACGTTGTGCCATTAAATTTTGTGTTAAGCTTGGAGAATCGGCAAGTGTAACGTTTGAAAAGTTAAAACAGGCCTATGGGGAACATTCTTTATCCCGAGCTCAAGTTTTTCAGGGAGGCCTTCAACTTCGAAAACCAATGAAAACATCGAACGTGTGAACACTCTTGTGAGATCAGACCGTCGTTTAACATTAAGAATACTGAATGAACAATTAAATTTGAACAGATTTACCGTTCATCAAATTTTGACTGAACATTTGCACATGCGAAAGGTCTGTGCCAAAATGGTGCCGAAAAACCTCACAATTGAGCAGAAGGACAATCGAAAAAACGCATTCCTGTGGTTCCCCAGCCCCCTTATTCACCTGACCTCAGTCCGTGTGACTTTTTCCTTTTTCCCAAACTGAAAAATGTCCTCAAAGGACGTCATTTCGGGACTTTAGAAAACATCCAAAAGAGTGTAACGGACATGCTGAAGACCATACCGGTTGAAGACTTCCAGCGCTGCTACCAACAGTGGGAACAACGTCTCCATCGGTGTGTAGCTGCCCAAGGGAACTACTTTGAAGGGGATAACATTGATGTTTGAAAAAAAATTAAAACTTTGGTAAATAAAAAATCAGTCTCATTACTTTTCTGCCACACCTCGTATGGTATAATTAACTATTTTTGTGCTTAATAATCTTT
The DNA here is from genome assembly GCA_026402145.1 of Polypterus bichir lapradei. Lineage (NCBI taxonomy): Eukaryota > Metazoa > Chordata > Cladistia > Polypteriformes > Polypteridae > Polypterus > Polypterus bichir. The sequence goes on from JANRMT010062841.1 coordinate 18,845,159, forward strand.
AAAAAAATATATTTACATACAGCTCGTATGGTCCAGAACAGATTAATTGTATTTACATACAATCCTATGGGGGAAATTACTTTGGGGTCACGACCAAATCGGATTGTGGCCAGAGTTTTGGAACAAATTACAGTTGTGACCCGAGGTTCCACTGTATTAGAAATTTGTTATTTTTCGCATACCCCTTGGGGTCAGAGCACAGGGTCGGCCATTGTACTGTTCCCCTGGAGCAATTGTAAGTTAATGGCTTTGCTCAAGGGCCCAACATCGTAGGATCGCTTTTGGCAGTAATGGGATTCGAACCAGTGCAGATCCTCAGCCTCCTTATATTCCATGTTCTTGTATTCTGCGCATCATGCTGATTTGCCTACCATTGTGTTGGCCTTCTTAATGACATGTGAGCACTGTTTGGATGTTCCCCAATGTCTGTCGTTACTCTGAGGATCTTGTACATTCTCCTGATGTTTGTGTGTGGGTTTTCCTCTGGTTGCTTCAGTTTTGCCCCATTGACATGTTTGTTAGATTAACCGGTGACACTTCCACTTAATTAGCTCTGTGTGAGTGATCCCTGTAGTAGATTGGCATCCTGTCCAGGATTTTTCAAGTCCCATAGACCCGGAAATGGATTAAGTGGGTTTCACAATGTTATGCCATGTTATGTTTCACTGGATCTGTTGAAGAATGAAGAAAAATTGTTTACTTGAAATGAAATTATTTTCAAATAATCTTTTTGGGTCCCAATGGCTTTCCACACAAAAATCAAACTTTTCCCTTGGTAAAAACATTCCATTATTTTGCTTGTAATCGCATTCTCAGGCCTGGATATGATTAACCTGCACCGTGTTCTTCTTTAATGCAGACCTATTATTTTTTTTTTGTTAGTTTATTTTTTTTCCTATTCAACTTTATAAACCAAAAGACAGACAGCCTTAGGCAAAATGAAATAGACTCGTAGTAAGATGAACAAAATCATGTCATATTATTCCTCCTTTTGTGCAAGCATTTAAAAGGCATGCACAAATATCTTTACGTGTTAATTTGTATGTGCTGCCATTTTTAATCTGACCCAATTTATTTTTTTGCTATTGCCATGAATTGATCTGCTTGTATAATGTGTGATGTCCTTTTACTTTGATACACTTAAAAGCTCAGGGTAAAACATGTAGATAACATAATTTATCGTGTTCAATTTACATTTCAATTACATATGAGCCCCCTGCTATTGCCTATGTTTATCTCAAATTGCATTCAGTGAATTACATTTTATTCTGGTTTCATTAAAAAGTAAAATACATTTGTGATTTTTTTTCCTTGCTATGAACATTATTGGTTTTTCAGTGTTTAATGTTTCTTATGAATAAAAAAAATGACAAAAAAGGCAAATGAAACGCAAACTGTTACTGTTGTGATAAAAAATTCACAAACATACTTTTCCACAAGCTATGAGAAACATGAACTTATGCCAGGCATCCACTGTGCGATTTTTAAAAATCTTAGAAACTACTCACTCTGCCTGACATTAGTGCTCAAACTGCTCAAACATGTTTGATTCAATTGATATGCCATGACATGGAGCTTGTGGCAGAAATAAACCTCTCTATTATAATTAAAAAATCCTGGGACTTTTTCAGAGAGATACTTTCATGTCCCGCGAGACGAGACTTTGTGCCAAGAGATTTAACCACGCCCGGGGCCGGAAATAAAAGACAAAGAGTAGATGACAAACTAGAACGTCGTAAAGAATTCAAAAACGCTGGCGCGATACACATGCAGAGCAGGTTAGAGATAATGAAAGTACTAAAATTCGAAAGTCTCAAAAAATGATAGTAAAGATCACATTAGCTCAAACAAACGGAAATTATTACTCGGTGAGATAACGGAACAACAAAAAGAGATTGAATATATTGTTTGGATTTAAACTTTAAGACATATAGATTGTCTAATTTGTGTTGACATCAGGGAAAAGTAGTGTTTCTTTCCAATGAAGAGACATATCCACGAGAATTAAAACATTTGTTGTTTGGTGAAAGTGAAATCTACATACGCGAGTGGCAGAGATGCGAAGTGGCTGGCGTGTAGTGCAAGTCAGGGGGTTGGCAAGCCCCCTAGTTTAGAAATATATTAAAGAAAGCAATCTTGTCCTCAAATTAAGACCTCTTTGAATATTTAAATAGTTCATCAAACCAAAAAACCAGGCAAGAGGAAGCTTGTCCGCTGTGTTTTTAATTATGTCTTCAGCAAATGCTGAAGAGGGAGCACCCTGTACAACAAACTACTAAGAGACAGTGCCCTGGGCAGAGGTTGGCAGCAAGTGGTCAAAGAATAATGAGCAGAGGTGTATATTTATAAACAACTGAATCTGCATGACAGTGCTGAATTAATGCATACACATTATCTGACCTTTACTCTGATTGGTTGGTTGGCTTACACACAGCTAGCTTAAGTACCCCAAAATAAAAGTCTTGTTTCGCTATATTCTTGTCCTTCTCATACCTCCCAGGTTTAGCCCTTACCCTTGAAATTTCTGTATGTGACAACTGTCCTGGTTGCAAGACATCTGCTGATTTCTTAATCCTATTAGAACATTCCATGTATGACATCAACCTTCTCCTGGTATATTCGTGTCTTTTCTGTTCACCTGACCTTTATCTGGTTTCCTGATATGCTTGAACAGGTTTCTGACATTTATTAACCCTCTTATACTACTTCTAAGATGCTGTATTTTAATGTAGAAAGCATACCAAAACACTTTATGCACGTAAAGTCTCATTTTTCTTCCACAAGCTCTGACTATATGTGTACATAATGGCCGCAATGGACAGCTTTAACCATTCAAAAAAACATGATGGCCACAGGCTCCTCAAAATTTTAACAAAGAAAAGAGTGCGTTCCTGACTCTTGCTGAGCTATGCTCTGAAAGTATGAAGAAAAGAAAAAAGCATTACTGGACATGTGGTTGGTTGAGGCATGGACAATACTGTCTGTTTTACAGAGAGAATTAAAGGTATGTAGTCTATGCAATTTACCATTGCGTGTGTTTATTTCGGGTTCTGTCCTAAGACACTTTTTTTCATTGCCCATTTATTTGTATGTGTGTTACTATAGGATATTTAGATTTTTGAAATCATTTGTGAAAATAAGTATGACAATGGCACTACTCAATGTACAATGTACTGCAATCGCCGATGCACAATGAAATTTTAGAACGACATTAAAATCAGCTGGTGAGATTCCTCACACCACAAGACAGCTGAATGAAATTTCTCACATGACAGAAATCCTTCTGAGTGGACAACAGCCCAATCGTAAGATGCAATCAGACATCGCAACCCTTCTCATACTGCATGAGAAACAATGACCAGTGATGCTGAAATTCACGCCAATGTCATTCGGTGACAGAAAATTGGGATTCAAATCGTACCAAAATCACACAGTGTTCGCTCAGCATTAGCATCTTGACTTTGAAGTTTTCACACTCCTAGTCCATTTGTTTTGTGCTGAATTTGGAGATGATTAGCTTAGGAGGCAGTCAACAAGCCATGAGGTGAGTGATATAATACAAGATAAGGGGTTGATTTGGGGTACTGATGTCTCTCTCTCTCTCTGTCTCTACAGAACAAAAGAAGATAAACAATAAAAACACTCACTCACCAACAACACTTCCAGTATCAAAAAATGGCTCCATACAGACAATTTCATCTGTGATGACGTCACCTCCAGCTCCACAGCATGACATCATTTCCGGTCCAACATTGATGACGTCACTTTCCGGGGGGTCATCGTGATGATGTCACTTCCGGTCCCTCGATGATGAAGTCACTTCTGGCTCCTCAAGATGACGTCACTTCTGACTTCCATTAATGTCATTTCTGGTTTTATCATTTCCTGCCAATTTATTTCCTGCAGCCATTTGTATAAAAACGATCATTCAACTCATGTAATCTGTCATATGTTTTGTTTTTTTTTTGTTGACCCAATTTTTCTGCCATTACACGGGGAAATTCCCCAACTCTTTTTGCAATTTTCTGCATGCTTTATTCCTGTTACACCAGTTAGATTGCTTGTGGTTCACACAGCTAACTTTCAAGCGAAACTAAAAGTCACAATAAGTGTCCCATGACCATATTATGGACATCATCCATTGACCAAAGGCACTTTTGCAAAGATTATATGGTTTGTTTACCAAGTAGAGCTCTTTGATCAGAATTTCTTTTATCTGATACCCAGATAAGACCATGATAATGTGTTAGCTTCCATGCTACAGAAAGGACAGAATTCATTCCATCTAGGTGACTCTGTGGTAAGCTCTGCCCTGTGCCTCAATTTCATTTAGATGAAAGACGTATCGGGTGAATTTAACTTCATGACATGATGTTGCGGAATGTAAAGGGGTCAAAGGGAACAATGTTACAACCAAAAAGTGTTGGGGCTCCAGGTGGAGAACCCCCGTAAATTTGGTGGAAAAATAAACAGGCACAGAAGGGTGCAAAAACAGTTATAGTTTGTGTCAGGTCACCGAGAGTGCTCTGACTTCCTTCAGGGCTGGCTCACAAATGAATGAAGATGGGAGGATGAAGGTCAGAACTGATGGAGTTACTGGGAGCAAGCGGAACTAGGTCATTGGTTCTCTCTGGAATGAGCCCCTGAACTGTGGGTAAAAAGGAACATTCAGTCAGTAACAGTGGCCTCTGTCGATCTGGGGTGGAATTCATCAAAACCTTTAAGATGTCCCCTATTCACAAGTGCATGATAGTATTTACTCTACAATAGACCAAATGTCACCTCACATCACATGTCTCCTATCATTAGACCTGCGCAAATTAATGTTCACTTGGGAATGTTTCATTCACATTTAACAAAAAGTTAATGCACCTCCAGTGTCAGCACCATTCAAGAAGTGCAGTCTCATTGAGAAGACACCCCACTCTTGCGGTGTAAGATTAGGAGATTTGATCAGGGGTTGAACACAAGTTAACCTACACCTATTGCTATGTGGTCAACTGCAATCTGATACGCACGTGATAGAGAAAATGTAGCTCTGGGGCTGAATCCAATGTTACAATTGATCTGATTGACTGCTACACTTGCGGGTTGTCTCATTCAAACTTCTGTGCATGTGTGGATTTATTTTTATACTGAGATTGCATAATTACAGGTAAAAATGTTTCCCATTATACACAGCATTTCCTGTACTTAGATCAGTCCCATGCTGAATCACATTCATACCTCACTCGAACCACTGCAGGGCTCGCTAGTCTGCCATTTCCAAAGGGTCTCGGTATGGGTGTTTTGGTCCACACCATGCTGTGGGTGGCATGTTAACATTTACCCCAACGAATCCGACTACAGGGACAATCACTCCTGACTTAAAAAAATGCTCCAAATGAACTAGGTGTGAGAAACGCCTTAAGAATTGAACACAATAATTTGACCATTATTTTTTGTGTGTTTTTGTTGTCAGGAAATGATGAATACTGTTCTCCTTTTGTTATATGGTAGTATTGATTGTAATAATTGTATGAGTTTCAGATAATCCAATTCCTTACTACTGAACCTGTTATGGCAATAAGGTATTTACAAAATTTACACAATTGACTTCACAAGCCTTTATTGCCTGCAGTTTTAGGGAGAGTCCTGAGTGAATAGTGGGCATTGACTCTCAGGTTCCACTTGATATAAATGGATGCGATGGTGCAGGTTGGCTCAACGCTCACACTTCCATTTTGGGGCCTCTTGAACCCGATACCATCAATAACGTAACTGTATGAGCCAGGCAGATGAGGACAAAACACACACATAGCAAGGGGATGGTGTAAAAGTGCTCTAGTGCTTTCATTAAAACAATTCAGTTCAAAACAGTGTCAAAAATTGTGTAGTACAAAAAGTTTAATAAATAAATATTCCATTAAAAAGTCCATGATAGTGGAGGTTACAAACCCAACAAAGAAATAATCCAGTAAAAACAAGGTTCAAAAAAATGAAGGAGTCTACTTTAAAATTCTCAGTCTCAGCTTCCCTCAAAAAGCGATGTTTTACTGGCTTATCCTACTTGGGCCTTGCAGGTTAGATCAGCGTTTCTCAGCCTTTAAGTATTTGCGACCCGTGTTTTCATAACAGTTTTAATCGCGCCCCCCTAACATTTTTTTGAAAGGAGCCCACTAATACCAATTTGTTCTTTTTTAATTAATGATATATCATAGATGCATATTTTATTATACCTACTTAACTTTTATCGACATTTATCTAACTCTATATTTATTTTTCTAGTATCAGAATGTAGTTAATTTGTTTTAGTTTCAATAGATGTATTTTTCATATTTTCGATTCTTGTTTTCTTTTTTTCACATCTTCGCTCCCCCCTTTTTGTTACTTCGTGCCCCCCTAGGGGGGCCCACCCCACAGTTTGAGAACCACTGGCTTAGAGAGACATCAACCAACAGGCACAGACACCCTTCAGTCCTGGCCCGTGTTCCCGATCCATTCCATGAGGAGGCACCGGACCCTGCTCTGCTCCACACTCATCGATGCCATAGGGCTTGCACCCAGCGAAAGCGTGCCATCTTACCACCGCTGTGTGTCACTGGCTCCACCCGGCAAGAGGACACTCCTGAGCATGATAATAATTCCTGCTTCTAAGTCGCTACACAGAAGTGATCCCCAAGCCACCTCACTGGCCACACTCTACTCCATTCCCGTCTACCTGTTTCTCTGTTTAAACACCGGCTCACTGTCACTCCTGCCTTTCTTCTTCCTTTCATTAACCACCATTCTTTCTCTGCCCTCCCCTTTTTCTCATGCAGGCTCGTTCTTATAGGTCTCCATGAGTGTAGCTTCTCAATCACGTACTGCAGGAAGCCGATGAAGCAATGGAGACAGACCGCACCCTTACTCCACCAACTCCCCACAACTGCGTGAGCATGCACACCTATGGAGCCGGCCAATTAATTCATTATTTATTTTTTAAAAATGGCCACCTTTTTCTGAGTCACGGTCCCACCATATTACACCTGAGTCAGCTACTCTTTTGGATTTCTTTCTCATTAGGTACTCATTCGCATCTCATGCTTGTCCCAGTTCTTTTGGATTGGATGCAATGATTGCGGATTTTTGCCAAATGTTTCTTTGGTTTGTGTTTTTTTCCTCTGACTTTTCAATGTTGATATTAGTGTGACAAAAGACAGGCTTGATTTCTGGTCAACAAATTTGGCAAATTCGGCACGAATAATGTGAGCTTTTTTTTCAAGGCCACTTTTATATTGTTTGTCACCTACCTATATATTAATATATCCCAGTTCTTTTGAAATGAATGAAACTGTTTATTGTTATTGAATGTTTCTTTGGTGTTTTTCTTCTAACATTTTTCCACATTGATTTTTTGGTTAGTTCTGTTCCTTGACGAAAGACAAGTTTGGTTTGCGATTAACAAACTCGACGTGTTTCCAAAATTCCTTACTGTCCCTTTGAGTCACTCAAAGTCAACATGCACTTGGAGGCTGGGAAAATGGTACTATCATCACATTTAATAATTTTATGCTTTGCACATTTAAAAGACATGTATCCTTTGGCAATTTTTAAAGTAATATAATGATGATTTCTTTTTTGGCTGCTAATTGAGAGGCAGTTTATTTGGTGTGGATGATCAGCCCGGATGCAGACAGACACCGAGACTCACAAGTCCTAAAAGCACACACGGTTTTATATTCTTTCCCTTTATCTACAGCATTGCACACAGAGCGCAGATCACCCACAATAACTCAGCCCTGTTCTTCTCTATTCTTTTCTTCTTCTCTATTCTTTCACCTCCTTCCCTCCCTTCTGTCAAGCTTTGTCCTCTACCTCCCGACTCCAGCCCCCTGAACAGAGTGAAGCGGCCTCCTTACAAAGTGCACCCAGATGTGGTCCAGGTGCAGCCCCATTAACTTCCAGCAGTACTCCCGAGTGTGGCAGAAGTGCTGCATGGGGACCCGGAAGTACTCCAGGTGTCCCCGGATCTTCTTCTGACAGCACTCTCCAGTGTGGCGGAAGTACTACCGTCTTGGGCTCCACAACTGTCCAGGCACCCTCTGGCGCTGGCCACGGGCCCCAATAGTGTTGAGCTTCCAAGCTCTGATCTTGTGGCTCCGATACAAACCAGGGGGGGCTCTCCTCTCATATTGTCTCTCTTCCGGTCTTTAAATCCTCCAGGCGTCCCAGCTGGGCAGGAGCCCCAGCCGTCCGCCACATTGGGGAGGCACTCACATCAGGCTCTGTTAGACCAGGCGAGTGCAGTGTACGTAACCCTTCTGTTTCAATACAGACAGCATGTCATGGCAAAGACCACGTGAGGAGAGCCACAAAAAGAGCAGCAACCAATACACAAAATGGCCTTGCAAAAATAGAAGTAAATTGAATTATATCAAATATGTCATTCAGTCATATTCACAAAGGGGAAAACGAAGGCATTTTTTGCTAAAATATTGCTAAATTAATACTTCTGGAACATCGGAGCAGTGCATGCAGAAGAAACGTGTTCACACTGGAACAAGTTTTTGAATCAAAGACAGGACTCTTGACCAATAAAATGAGGGGAAGAAGTTGGTCTTCAGTTCAAAAGCTCAGTCCCAAGTGAACACATTTCCTGTTTGTGACATATTTTATTACAGAATGTTTGCTTTGTCCGGTTGTGACCATATGGTTAGATGCATACTGTAGATTATGAATCACGAGTGACACGTAGGACGTTGTCATATTGTTTGATGTGGTCCTTTAGTTTGTCACCTACCTGTATATATTGTGAACGCTGGCCACGGCACAGACAGACGGACAACATTTTTGCACCCACACACCGTTTATTTACAGTACTATATACAAGTTCTCGTGCACTCACAACCCCAGTGCCTCCAGCACCGATTCCCCCAATGTCCAGGGCTCACAGTCCTTGTGCCTTCCTGGCCGCCTCCCGTCCTCTCTCTCCAGTTCCGTCTGCTACCTCCCGACTTCCACCTTTCGACTGGAGAGAGGCGGCCCCTTTTATGGGAACCCGGATGGGCTCCAGCTGCTTCCCGGCACTTAACGCTGGCCACACCCCTGTGTGGCGGAAGTGCCGGCTGCGCACCTGGAAGCCGTCCGTGTATCCCCTGTCGTCTTCCCCCCGGCACTTCCTGGTGTGGCGGAAGTGCCGGGCTCCCGGGATAATTAGGCACTGGGGCTCCGCCTGGCAGTGGCCATGGGTCCCTACAGGGCTGGGCTTCCAAGCCCTGTACCCGAGGCCCCCTGCATAACCAGGATGGACGCCCCCACTCGGTCTGGAGGAGGCCCACGCCCTCCTCCAGTCCTCCAAGGCGTCCCGACCAGGCTCCAGCCCCGGCCGAGGACCAGATGGGATAAACCGGCACCGGGGTGCCGCCTGGCGGTGACCACGGGCCCCTACAGGGTAGGGCTTCCATGCCCTCTACCCGAGGCCCCCAACATAACCAGGACGGACGCCCCCTCGCGGTCTGGAGGAGGCACAAGCCCTCCTCTCGTCCTCCTGGGCGTCCCGGCCGGGCTCCTGCCCCGGCTGGGGACCACAATATGAATACACCTGGCTGTGACAGACAGCATTGTGGGTTTAAAACTGTCTTTATTTTTACAGGGTCCCATTGCTGCCAATACATCAAGCATACATCATCTCCTCACGTCTTCACCTAAGATGTGCTGCATTTCACAACATTGCGAGAACATTTCACACACCCAGAAGCCAGGATTCCATCCAGCTATTTTGTGTGCAGGGTGGCTGACATTTTCAGTGCTTTCCAAGCCTCAAATCAAAGCTTTAAAAAAGAATCTGAAACTGTAAAGAAGTTATAAGATCTGTTTTAAATTATTATTTATAAAATTTCCATAAATTGTTTTTATTCTCATTTGTAGTTCACTAAATAAACGTAAAAAAAAAAAAAGTTATGGACTGTACTGTTTATGTTGTTTTCCACCAGTAATATTTTCAATCTTTAAAGAACAGCTTGGCATAAAAAATTCAATGAAAGTTAAGTGACTAATGCATTTTCTCAGTGTAGGATCAGGCCAATTAAAAATTAAGAAGAGAAAGAATTAATTTGAAGATTGCTTTGAGTAGTAAAAACGTGTGTGCTGTCTCATAACTTATTTATATTCATGCAGATTTCTCATTGCACACATTCCCAAAATAACACAATGTCACGTTCTATAAAATCTGCGACGACTTTAAACTTATGTTGGAGTTGTGTACTTATTTCCTTATGCTCGGCTACACATTGAAGTTTTAATTGTTTTTATTTTCCAACACATCATCTAATATGCATGTTACCAGGGGTAAACAAGCATAGTTACGAACAATTCATTTTGTAGTCATTAATCCTTACCTTTCCTTGCCATTGTTAACTGTCGTTTTAAACTATTGTTTTAACTTTTATTTCCCCTGATCATGTAATAAGCAACAAGTACATTGCGCTTTAGTACAGTATGTGCAACAAGAAGGCAAAAGCACCACTGTCATATACAGCGTTACACTTTTACTATTTGTTTCATCAGATTAGGTTAACTAACTTTTCAATCAACTCAAATAGAATTAGCAATTGTGTATCATTTATTTATCACTAAAAGGGTAAATTAATCTACAGATATTTAATTAAATGAATTCTAAAAATTATAATTGTAGGTAACATCTGAACATTATTGTTAGAGAGACAGATAGTGCAACCATAAGGGGGCACCACTGAGCCCCAAACCACAGACACAATAACAGCCATCACAATTCTGGTACAAATAAAAGGTTTTTATTCACCTCCAACACCTTCTTTACAAGAACACCAGTCACAATACACAAATACAAGTTGTTTCCTTCCACCTCGGCCTTTCTTTTAAATCTAATCCAGGAGCTGCTTTTGGTGTCACTCCCACATTGTCCAGAGCACTTCAGCCATCCTGCGACAGTCATCCCCCTGGCAGAGCCCCTGAGCGGTACCCAAAGACCCAGACAGGGCTGCATTTACAGGCTCCAACCCTCATACCATCATGCTATTGAGTTCAGCCCTGAAGACCACTGCCACCTGTTGTATGGGGGAATGAACTGCTCTTGGTATGCCTGTACGCCCAATCCATCCATTACAGCCTTCTGGATGGTTAAGAGTCCATCCTATAGCCTGGCCAGGATGTCTGTCCTTTCTCTCTGGTACCTCCAATAGATAAGTAGATAGATGGATGTGAAAGGCACTATATGATAGATAGATAGATAGATAGATAGATAGATAGATAGATAGATAGATAG
>JANRMT010062841.1:18864178-18897979 GCA_026402145.1 Polypterus bichir lapradei
CTATCATTTATATAGTGTCTTTTCACTCTATCTATCTATCATATAGTGACTTTCATATCTATCTATCTATCTATCTATCTATCTATCTATCTATCTATCTATCCTATATAGTGCTTTTCACATCTATCTATCTATCTATCTATCTGTCTATCTATCTATCATTTATATAGTGTCTTTTCACTCTATCTATCTATCATATAGTAACTTTCATATCTATCTATTTATCTATCCTATATAGTGCTTTTCACATCTATCTATCTATCTATCTATCTATCTATCTATCTATCTATCTATCTATCTATCTATCTATCTATCTATCTATCTATCTATCTATCTATCTATCTATCATTTATATAGTGTCTTTTCACTCTATCTATCTATCATATAGTGACTTTCATATCTATCTATCTATCCTATATAGTGCCTTTCACATCTATCTATCTATCTATCAATATAGTGCCTTTCACATCCATTCATCCATCCATCTATCTGTTGTTATCCTTCATATCTACCTTTACATGTACACATACTGACTCTCCATAGTTCACACCTGTAGTTGCAGGCCCCTGAATGACATTGCAATGTCCTGTGCCTACTCTAGGGGTCTTCCACTGAAGGTCTGCAGCCAGACCCTTCTCCATTGTAGCACCACCACTATAACTTTCTTATCAATGCAGAGTGTCTGCAAATGCGCCTGACAAACCCCTTTGAAATCCATTAAAAATTCAAAAACGTATTTCCAACATGCTATTGTTATATTGTACTGGATAATGGATGGATGGATGTCTTTAATGATTTTATTGTTTAGTATTAACATACTGTATTTTACATGACTTTTTATTTTTAAGAAAGGGTGTGTATCAAATAGTATAATCTTCTTTATATATAATATGTTACCGTGGCTGTTCATTTGTCTGTCTAGGATTTTAAATCACCTGCAGCTCACAAACCTATTGACCTGAAATTTGGTACACAAATACCACATGACGTCTACTATCCATTTTTGGGGTGATGATTGACCTCCAAGGTTATTCCTCTTGTTTATTTTTTATTTTATTTTATTGTAGAATCAACTCCCAGCAGTGGCCAGCAGGGCGGCTGTGTGGCGCATGCATATGGGCACCGTTTTCATTCCCTACCACCTTCACCGTCACTTCCCCTACCTCTTCATATCTTTAATCATTCTTCAGGCAGATTGAAGACTTAAGTGCCAGCTTAAGTGAACAATTAAAGAAAACGTACTAAGTAATTGCAACACAAACACTGACTTAATCAGTTTTAACACGAAAAGATGCTGATGGAAGAAGAGAAGAAGCGGGCCGCTAGGGTGGAGGAAAGAAGAGCTGCTCAGGAAGCAGCAAGCGCATCAACCTCTGAGCAAATGAATGCTAAATGCACAGAGAAAGAAAGAGGATGAAAACTAGGGATACTCAAGTTAAGTGCATTCAGTGCATGTTATTGTGCAGTATGCTGTTACTGGTCCTTAAATATAAAATAAAGAAATGTATTACTTTTGCAGATGGGCTTTCTTCAAAATTCTGAATTTGATTACTTGCACTCTCTCGTGTGTGTGTGTGTGTGTGTGTCCTGTGTGATGCATTTTCAGGCAGATGTGCTGAAGATGGTCTACACTGAGAGAGGTTTCTTGGGCTCAAGTCATATCCCTGTCTGGGAGATGGTCCAGTCCATCACAGAGCCCACTTACATATAAATAAGACCAAACTGTACAAACGTAAACTGTCTACAAATATCACTGGAAGCAGTTTTGACCATTTCCATGCTGACTATGGCACTGTCTGAAAAATGCATTCACACCCTTGGAGGTTTTGACATTCTGTTGTTACACAACATTTAATTGAATAGGTTAGTCAACAGAAAAAGACTCTTTACTGTCAAAGTGAAGGCAGATCTTTGCAAAGAAGTTGAATTAATTGCAAATATAAAACCCAAAATAATGGATTGCATAAGTATTCAGCCCCATCAGATCAGTATTTATTAGACGGCAGTCATAACAGTCTGTGTGCACAGGACTCTCTGTCACTATCAGCTTTGAACATCCGCACTCATTCTTCAAGCTCTTTCTGATTGCATGGAGATCGTGAGTGAGCAGCATTTTTCAAGTCCGGCCCACAAACTCTCAATTGGATTGAGACCTGGACTCTGACATGCCCATTCTTGAGATATCAATATTGTTGTTTTTAAGTTGGGTGGCACAGTGGCTCAGTGGTAGCACTGCTGCCTCACAGTAAGGAGACCAGGGTTTGTGTCCCCGGTACTCCCTGTGTGGAGTTTGCATGTTCTCTCTGTGTCTGTGTGGGTCTCTTCCCACAGTCCAAAGACATGCAGGTTGGGTGGACTGGTGACGCTAAATTGGCCGTGTGTGTGTGTGTGTGTGTGTGTGCACATGTGCATTTGCCATAGGATGGTCCTGGCGAACCTATCCAAGGAAAAGCTTGGGTTGCTGTTGGAAGAGGTGTTATTGAGGCCTGCGGGGGGCGCTTAACCCTGTAGTCTAAATGTGGAGTGACGGGGACAGTGTGCTGTAAACATAGTGCCGCCATTCAGATGAGACATAAAACCGACCGACTTTCTCTGGTCATAAAAGATCCCTGAGTATCCTTCTCAAACAGTAGGTTGTATCCCCATGTCCAGGCTAAATTGCCCATCGTTGCCTAGTCATTGTGGACCCCTAACCATCCCCTATCTCTAATTGGCTATCTCTCTCACCACTTCACCACCTAACACCTAAAGTGCGGTGAGCGTACTGGTGCTAAAATGGCTGCCATGCGTAATCCAGGTGTATGCTGGAGTGGCTCCCCATTCACTGATGTGCTTTGAGCAGTGAGAAAAGTATTATATACAATGTAAAGAATTATTATTATAATTAAATATTTTGTGGTTTATATTTGTAATTGATTCAGACAACTTTGCAGAGATCTGGGGAAAAACTCTCAGCGTCCTGACATACGAACTGAGCACACAGACTCAAAGCTGCCATGACTGCACCTTCTTAATACTCACCTGAAAGGGGTCAAGAGTTGTAGGTTCAATTATATTGTGTTTTATATTTGTAATTAATTTAGACCACTTTGTAGAGATATCTTTGACATTAAAGAGTCTGTTTCTGCTGATAAATATCACAAAAGCCAAAGTCAATCCATTTTGATTTAATGTCGTAGCAAATTATAAGCAAACTTTGAAAAAGTGAAGACTTTTTATAAACCCTGTACGTTTATCACAGGGACATCTTTTGCCATCAATGTCCCAACAGTAAATGATGAAAATAAAGAAATAATCTAAAAAACACCACAGGAAGAACATGAAAGCTCTACAGCAACCACGCCTGTTATTTGAACCTAGGACTTCAGTGCCACAACACTACGCTGTCGTGGTGTTAAATTTTGTATATATGTTGATAAATATTTCATATGTTTTTAATCGTAACTTAGACATTAGTGTTATATCATTGATAAGAACAGCAGTGATTTGATGGTTAAGAACCCTTCTCCCGTTTTTAGGACTGAGTATTTGTAATTTTACGACAGGGTTGGGGGAAGTGCCTTAAACCAGTTTGGCAAGTGATTCTCTGCGGGACCCTCTATCAACCCCCGCATTGAGGCCAACTACCTAGCTGGCAGGCATCACCGTAACAAATGGTATTGGGGGCAGGTGGTGTGAAACTATCGTGTCACACCAGAATTCTATTGGTCTAAAGTTGCCTGAAGCCATTCTGTAGCACGACACCCTATTGGCTGTAGGGTTTGGTCAGTATAGTCTATAAATTTGCTTGCTTTACCCCCCTCTCACCCTCTCTCTCATACCATCTGATGAAGGAGCATCTCACATCATGAACATGAAAAAGACCACGGTGCGAAGCACAACTCGGCAGCCATATTGAGACAAGCATGCGGCCTATTCTGAAGACAGCTGACCAAAAATGAGGACTTAACTAGAGACATTTTAAGTAACTAACAAGTCTGTGTGCTGCCTGGAACTATACATCAGCATTAATCAGGTTGTATGGTTGCCAATATTCACTTGTCAAGTCAAGTCACGTTGGAGAGCATGCACTGCTACAATCCATTGCCACACCCACTACACAATGGAACAACTCGGGATCCCAGTTGGCAACCCCCCAAGGCAGACACATGGTCCATTCTCATCCTCCAGAAATGACCTTCTATCTACCGCAGCCAGGTGTTACGTGGGTGGCCTGGTCCAGCCACTTGGGTCCCCAACAATGAGGATCTTACGAGCCGGATCACCCTCGGGGAGACGCACTACATGGCCGTAGTGCCATAACTGACACTCCCTCACGATGCAGGTAATGTGCCTCATTCGGGACTCCATGAGCAAACCAATGGTACCCAAGGATTTTCCGGAGAGACACAGTCCCAAAGGAGTCCAGTCTTCATCTCTGGTCGCTGGATAGCGTCCATGTCTCACAACCATGTAGCAAGACAGGAAGCACCAGGACTCCAAAGACTTGGACCTTCGTCCTTTTGCATAGATACCAGGAGCACCACACACCCCTTTCCAGTGACCTTATGACCCCACATGCTCTCCCAATCTGTCTACAGACTTCATAGGAAGAGTCACCAGAGACATGAATCTCACTACCAAGGTAAGTAAACCTCTCCACGAGGTTGACACTCTCTCCGCAAACAGACACACTGCTGATGGCCATGCCCAAGAGGTCATTAAAGGCCTGGACTTTGTTTTTTATCAGGACACTCACAAGCCAGAGACACTCAGACACTTCACTCAGTCGCTCAAGCTCCCCAATCAGGGCCTCCATTGACTCCACGAAAATCACAGCATCGACAGCAAAGTCAAGATCAGTGAATCTTTCTTCACCAACAGATGTTTGGATAATAATAATAAGACTTTGCTTATTGTTATTATTCATAAATATTAATCAATAATAAATTGTAACTTAACTCCTGCTTGTCTTTAAATACACCTAATAGCCTGAGGTTATAAATGCCAAAGGGAAGGTGGGGAGAAGTTATATACTACAATGCCTTATAAACAGTGGTAAGTCTGTGAGATTTGGGGCATTCTGACAAAGGCTACACATTAATAATACAAAAGGGGAAAGTAGAGTAATAGAGAACTCTACAAAACATTCGCTAAAATTTTATTTTTTACATTGTAAAAAATAAACATTTCTTGTTTATTTTACCACAATCACATTTATTTTCATTGAATTACCCCTTAATGGAATAGATTTAAAGATTTAGCAAAGTTCATGTCTATTGTACTTGTAACAGATGTTTAGCTGAATATTTTAAATCTTCTGTCTTTTTAAATTTACATAACCCCTATTTAATTAAATACATTGACTTTTTCTTTGTAACATATTTCTAAATTATTTATTAACATCTCAAGAGGAAAATGTTTGTGTGTTGCCTGAATAAAAGGGGTTTATATGTGAGTTTTGAGCTCTTTGCTGTACTAAAGAAGGAGGCCAAATGTTACAGTTCCATACTGAGACTGCTGGTTTTAATGGCTAAGGGTACCATGGTAGTCTGTGACCACATGTGGCTCGATGTGGAGGCTCTTCTGCACACTGTTTGCTAACCCGTTCCTTCAGTCTGTTGTCTTTAAACAAGAGGGTCACATAGTAGTGCTGATGGCCTGAAGAGTATTGGTGGAGACCAAATGACTTAAAAGAGCCTGGAGAATTCTGGGAAAAGGTCTTGTGGACAGACGAGACAAAGATGAACCTACATCAGAGTGATGGCAAGAGCAATGTCTGGAAATGGAAAGGAACTCCCTGAGATCCAAAGCAGACCACCTCCTCTGTTAAACATGGTGCTGGGAGTGTTATGGCTTGGGCATGCATGGCTGCCACAGGTCCTGGCACACTTCTCTTCATTGATGATGGAACTGCTGCCAGCACAATGAATTCTGAGGTGTACAGAAACATATGATCTGCTCAAGTTGCAGTGAATCACTCCAAACTCTGTGGACGGCTCTTCATCCTACAACAAATTAATGATCCAAACAGAATGCTGAGGCAATATAAGGGCTGAAAAATGGAAAAGCCCTCGATGGTCAAGCTAGTCACCTGATTTAAATTCAATTGAGCATGCCTTTCATTTGTGAAGAGAAAACTTAAGGGGACAAGACCCCTGAAACAATCAGGAGCCGAAGATTGAGGCACTGGAGGCTTGGCAGAGCATCACCAGAGAAGATCCTCGGCACCTGATGGTGTTTGTAAATCGCAGACTTCAAGCAGTCATTGCATGTCAGGGATCTGCGACAAAGTCCTAAATATGACAATGGCTTTAATAGACCTGCCATTGCTGTGTCCAGACATTATAATGCGATGAAACGGAGGGACGGTGCAGAAAAACTGTTGTGACTAACATGTCTGCAAATCCCCTTAAATGAAAGTCTGCAATGTGCACTTTAGTCACAATGTCTGAATTGTTTGATTTGTAATTTTAAACTGTGGAGTAGAGGAGTAAATCAGGGAAAAATGTGTTTTGTCCCATACATTATGGCGGGCGCTGTATTTATTAGACATTTTCAGGGTGCTGGAGCCTATTCTGGAAGCTGTTGGCACAAGGCAGAAAACACTTTTGCATATATTGTAATGAAAACCACAAAGACATTACAAAGAGCTGGGGCACCGTAAGGTAAACCTTTCATATTTGATGATAAAACCAAGAAAAGTTAATTTACAGATCGTCTTTCCAGATGCGAGTCAACAGTCAGACTGCCCCAAGATGCCAGTGGAACCCCTTAAGAGGACGTTAGGACAGAAGAGGCGGACTCAGGGGTTTGTGACCCAGACATGACTTCACTGGTGTTGCCAGTCTTCAAATCTGGCAATGAGAGGAGGAGGAGAAGCAATAGACAACAACACCAACCCTCGACTCAGGGTGGAATTACACTTTGATGAGCCTACAAGTTGTCTCACAAGCACACATGTGTGATAGGATTAAAAAATGAATCTAAACCAATTATTCCAAAATAAATGCATAAAATTATTGTATAGAGATCAGATAGTCAATTTTTACTGTAAATTTCTATAAGCTATATTCTTTTATAAATATCTTTGCACATGCCTGTATCAGTTTTTTGCAGGACCAATTCAAAAATCATCCCACTTAGTTTTCATTTGCTTATTTCATTGTTTATGGACAATTTATGCATACCTGTTGTGAAAGTAGCAGACTTGGAGCCATCGAAAGTGGTGGGGAACTTGTGGGCCCTAGTTTAATGCAGGTTGCAAATAGGGAAAAAAAAGAGAACAGCACACAAGGGTGCTAAAACGGTGAAAATTAAGATGAGATTCTGAGCAGTTCATCTCAGTTGCCTGGAGTCAAAATACTGGCTGTCTCCTTCTGGTCCCAGGCAGTTCTCAAAAGAGAAGAGTCTTAATGGTGTGGATATGGAAGTGGCATCACTCATCTTCCGAACGACACTGCCCTGAACTGGAGACGAAAAGAGATGATGCGTTAGCAAGTGCGCCCCCTCTCAACACGGAGTGGTAGTGCTTACATGAGGATGCCTCCTATTAAGGCATGCCTGACACTATACAGTGGAACCTCGGGTCACGAATGTCTTGGACCACGTACAAATCGGGTTACGACCAAAAAGTTCGCCAAACTTTTGCATCTGTTCACAACCACACACTCGGGTGACGAACAAGCCAGTTTCCGTTCTGGTTCATACGCGCCGATGATTTCCGCACATGTTCCGTCTCTCCCTGTGCAGCGAGCGAGTGCGAGAGAGAGAGAGAGAGCGAAAGAATGAGAGAGACAGCAAGCGAGAGAGTGAGAGGGCACGAGAAGGCAGTTAATGAAGGCAGTAAGGCCGAGAAAGCAGTTAACGAATGCACCTGGCTTGTTTTTAAAGAGACTGCTTCGAGCATTGTTTTAATCTCGTTGTATTTAATGAAGACTTTTTTCTATTTGATTTTAACCTCCACTTCACTTCCATTTTTATGGGATCATTTATTTATTGAAGGATTCTGAAAGCACTGCACTTTATTTAATTTGGACTTTGTTTTTGATTGTTGTTTTGTTGATTTTAATAAAAGCACTTGGCACTTTTTGCACCATTCGATTGCTCCATTGTAGTGCCTCACTGTCGTGCTCATCAGTAACATTACCGATGGTGACGGGTTTAAGGGCTTCTGAAAGCGAGATGGGAACATGCAGCAAACCCGCATCGTCACAGACTTTCAAAACTGTAATCTCCTTTCTACCCAGTTCCTCCTCACTTCCTTCATGCCAGAACTTGACTCATGCATGGTTAGTTTTCTTGGTTGTTTATGGTTAGTTTAGGTATAAATTACAGATTTTTCAAATGTTCATTTTTTTCCCTGTGCTTAAAACTCATTAAAAAAAGTGTTTATAGCGAGCGGCTCATAAGGCTATAGCGTGAATTCTTACAATGTTAGTTTTTTTCTGTTCAAGGTTTTCTCAGTGTTATTCAATATTTTTACATTTAGTTTACTATTACCCTGTGCATTCTATGGTATAATTAACTATTTTTGTGCTTAAAAATTAAAAAAAAATATATATTTACATACAGCTTGTACAGTCCGGAACGGATTAATTGTATTTATATACAATCCTATGGGGGAAATTACTTCAGGTCACGACCAAATCGGGTTGCAACCAGATATTTTGAAATGAATTATGGTCGTGACCCGAGGTTCCACTGTATATGTTTGTGTATGCATATGGATATCATATTAAGAAACTGTATACAGTCAACCCTAGTTTATCGCGTTTACTCCGTTCCAGACTCTGCCACGATAAATGAATTTCCGCGAAGTAGGATTCTTTATTTATAAATCGAATATTTTCACAGTTAGAGCATAGAAAACCTGTTTACGACCTTCTAAATACATTTTCTAACATTATTAGAGCCCTCTAGACATGAAATAACACCCTTTAGTCAAAAATTTAAATTGTGCTCCATGACAAAGCAGAGATGACAGTTCAGTTTCACAATTAAAAGAATGCAAACATATCTTCCTCTTCAAAGGAGTGCACGTCAGGAGCAGAGAATGTCAGAGAGAGAGAGAAAAGCAAACAATCAAAAATCAATAGGGCTGTTTGGGCTTTTAAGTATGCGAGGCACCGCCGGACAAAGCAGCTACAAGAAAGGCAGCAATGTGAAGGTAGACTTTCAGCATTTTTTAGAGGAGTGTCCGTATCCTCTAGGCCAGTGTGCGAACACCTCCTCTGCTCATACCCCCTCCGTCAAGAGCAGAGAATGTCAGAGAGAGTGAGAAAGACAGAGAAAAGCAAACAATCAAAAATTAATACGTGCTGTTTGGGCTTTCAAGTATGCGAAGCATCGCACGGGAAGCATATCGTATATCATTGAGGAGTTTTATTTAATATGTAATACGTGCTCCGATTGGGTAGCTTCTCAGCCATCTTGCAATAGCGTCCCTTGTATGAAATCAACTGGGCAAAGCAACTGAGGAAGCATGTACCATAAAATTAAAAGACCCATTGTCCGCAGAAATCCATAAACCAGCGAAAAATCCGTGATATATATTTAGATATGCTTACATTTAAAATCCGTGATAGAGTGAAGCCGCGAAAGTCGAAGCGCGATATAGCGAGGGATCACTGTAATGTACAATATAACAAAAATACATAGCCATGAAACATGATTTTTAAAGCAACAACATAGACATGAAAACACAATAAGAAAGAAAACAGAAACATAAGAACAGCAAAATTTGTTTTAGTCGGCTACTGATAATTCAATCTCTCTATTATTTAAAAAAATCCTGCAACAAGACAAGACTTTTTGGAAGAGATTTTTCAAGTCACGCCCTCCTCTCAACCATTTTCAACCACGCACATGGCCCTCTCACCTCTCATTCATGTGAATGCTTTTGTCAGACACAGTTTCTACTTTCTCACGTCTTATAAATTTTAACGTTTTCCTCCCTTTAAGTTTCCAATTGAAGAAGACGTGTTATGTCCAAATCTTATTGAAGAATTTCATCACAAAGGGATATCAACAGAAAAAATGAGTACACAGGCAATCCTAGCACAGAGAAACAATGAAGTCAAACGAATTAATGCCAAAAATATCCATCGGTTACACTGCAAATTGGTTAAATGCGTATCAATAGACTGTGCTGAAACAGTTGGTGGTGATGGTGCAGAAGATGAAAACATCAACTTCCAATATACCAGAAAATATATTTACAACTGTTAATACCATCCAGTCTTCGTCCAGCCAAATTACTGTTGAAAGAAGGATGTATCCAAGAAAGTTAATGTAGTAAATTTTCAGACAATAACAATGGACACTAAAGGAGATCTTGATATGCCATTCGTATTAAAAGTTAACAGTTTTTTGTTGCAATAGATTTTGCAAAGACAATTTACAAATCTCAGGGCCAAACATTCGAACAAATCGTTTTATTTAATAGAGAGAAAGAAACGAAATTCAATCATGGGCAGTTATACGTTCGCTTTGTCATGATGAAATTCCAAACACAGAATCAAAATTCAATGTGATAATGACAAAAATTAATTCAATAAATTGTTTTTACTGAAGTTTTACAGTAGAAGTGTAAGTTTAAAAAATATTTGTGTGTTAATTTCAAAGCCAAACAGAACAAAATTGTATTATCCAACGAATAACTCTAACGCAGCATGAAACATAATTTACTTTCAAATTATTACATTTTACTCTTTTTCAATATGGTTAATTACTCGCTGTAATGTAAAATAGTTAGTACTATTATGCATATGTAACAATTCCCATGAAAATAACAATCTTTTTAAATTGTACATCTGTATCCCCATACGTGAGCAACAGAACCGCAAAGAGGCTAATGTGTAGTGCAGGCACTAAGGTTGGCAAGCGAAGCGAGCATTCAGCAAAGCCCTCTAGTATTTTATAGAAAACAGTTTGACAAAGAGTGTTAAAAATAGAAAATACACAGAGGTGGTACATAAAAAATATGCTTTATAATTTAAATATTTGGAGATTTAAGGCTTTGTAAACCATAAGCAGTATGCTAAAGTCAATTCTGAATGACACAGGTAACCAGTGTAGTGACATCAAAACTGGAGAGATGTGCTTGGATTTTCTTTTCCTAGTTGAGATTCTAGCAGCTGCATTCTGCACTCATTGCAAACGATTTATGTCTTTTTTGAGTAGTCCTGAGAGGAGTGCGTTACAGTAATCTAGTCGACTGAAAACAAAAGCGTGAACTAATTTCTCAGCATCTTTCAATACAGTAAGTGGTCTAACTTTTGCTATGTTTCTTAAGTGAAAAAATGCTGTCCTAGTGATCTGATTAATATGTGATTTAAAATTCAGGTTACAGTCAACAATTACCCCTAAGTTCTTTACCTCCGTCTTGACTTTTAATCCTAATGCATCAAGTTTATTTCTAATAACCTCATTATATCCATTATTGCCAATCACTAAAATTTCTGTTTTCTCTTTATTTAGTTTGAGGAAAAATTACTACTCATCCACTCAGAAACACAAGTAAGACATTGTGTTAGTGAATCAACAGAGTCGGGGTCATCAGGCGCTATTGATAAATACAGCTGCGTGTCAACAGCATAGCTGTGGTAGTTCACGTTATGCCCCAAGATAATCTGACCTAATAGAAGCATGTAAATTGAAAAGAGCAGCGGATTCAAAATAGAGCCTTGTGGAACACCATATAGGATATCATGTTGTCTTTAAGTTGTGATTACCACAACTAGCAAAGAATTTTCTACCTGCCAGGTATGATTCAAACCAATTTAAGGCACTACCAGAGAGGCCAACCCATTGACTAAGGGAATTTCTAAGAATTTTGTGATCAATGGTGTCAAATGCAGCACTCAGATCTAAGAGGATGAGAACAGATAAATGGCCTCTGTCTGTATTTACCCGCAAGCCATTTACTACTTTAACGAGTGCAGTTTCTGTACTGTGATTTGTTCTAAAATCCAATTGAAATTTATCAAGAATAGCATGTTTATTGAGGTGATCATTTAGCTGCATAATGACTGCCTTCTCTAGAATTTTACTTAAGAAAGGCAGGTTAGATAGATAGATAGATAGATGGGAAAGGCACTAAATAAAATAATAATAATAATAATAATAATAATAATAATAATAATAATAATAATAATAATAATAATAATAAACTAACAGCCTATAAAACTATAATGACCTTATCAGATAGATAGATAGATAGATAGATAGATAGATAGATAGATAGATAGATAGATAGATAGATAGATAGATTTAAATGATGAAATGATTTTTGTGAGTTAGGCGCTCTTTATTCACTTCTGTATTTCTCACTCTGAACACACTGGTGTGCCCCAAATTCCCAAGCAATGCAGATTTACTGCTGTCACAGACAGCGGCAGAATCAATGGATGTTTTATCGTAAGTGTGATGACAAGTTCAGATGAGCACCGCCGTGGGCTTGGCATTAGAGGTGCATGTATCTGATCAACATTCATTAATTGTCCTTGGGTCACAAATGGCCATCCACTGACCCATGACACACTCAGAAAAGAATGAGAGTGGACAAAGAGAGCTCTTAACAAAGCATGTGCAATTTGTTTTTGTGTCGGTTTGACTGGCATGAATGTTTTTTTAAGGAAAATGTATTCTTTTTATTTTCCTATAAAACACATAATGGATTAATTTGAGACGTTCAGGTCAAACATTAAGAAGCTGCAGTAGATGTATTGTACCCATTAGGGGACACTTTGCATCCCCCCCCAAAACCTCAGACACAACTACACAGACATGAGTCCCAGGCTCACAAAGCGTTTATTTTTAATGTATCATCCAGAGATTTATTTTGCACAGAATCAATACACTCACAGATTCTTTGTTTCCTCCTCTGCTTATCTCAGGCAAGTCTTGTCCACCTCCTCCTGACCACGACTCCCCTAGTAAAGCAGATTTGCCATTTTTATGCTGGATCCTGAAGCACTTCCAGTGCTAGAACATTGCACCCACAAAGCACTACCAAGCCAGGGAGAACAGCAATAAAACAAGGGGATCCCCTCTCGGCAGTGCTCTCTGTCAGTACCCCCGAGTAACCCAACAGGGCTGCCCTCTTGAAGCACAGTTCTCATTAAGACCTGTGAGACCCCAAACTGAATGCACACCAGAGGAATGCCACCTAGCATGCTGGGGGAACAATCACTGTCAAGAGGAAGCCCCCCTGTGTCCATCTGCCATTCCTGCCTCCCAACTGAGGTATACAGCAGCACCCATCTTGGTCAGCATTCCAAGCCTGTTATGATTTGTCTTCTTTGTAAATGTTTCTCAGGCTTCCTTGCAGCTTGAGGCCTTACTTTGCTGTCATTTTGGGGTTTTGCAATACAAGGAATCTCATTCTGTAATTAGAATTTTAATTAGAACTTTCATTTTGAATGTCATTATTTTTTTATCTTCTTTTCTGATGCAATTTTGTTTTGGGCAATAGATGTCACAAGTTTGTGGAGTCTGTCTCCATGGATTTTTATCCCATGATGTGCCAGTTATGACGTCGTCATGTTCTCCGGTGTAAAGGTCTTCCATAAAGTAATTCAATATTTGAGATTCGACCAAATATGGTGAATTTACTTTTTGATTACTGGTTTCTTGGTGCAAGTTCTGCCTTTTGACATTGATTTTTTGATTTGCAATTTGTCTCCGACGATTCTTTTGTTTGCATTTTAACTCCATTCTTTATCCTGACCCTCACTCTCTGTTTTGCACTGACTGCCTGCTTTATAGTCAAATCCATCCTGATTGCCCATCCATAATGTTGTCCTCCTGACTGGGTAAAGCAGCACCTTCTATCCCTGCCAGGGTTCCAGTGCATCCATGTCTATCACAGAATGTATGCTAGTATAATGTACATTATAATGTACATTATATTAGCATATGGGAAGCAAGGTGGTGGAATGGTACATGTTTCTGTGTCACAGATGCAAGAAATTGCATTCAGTTTGGCATCTCTACAAGGCAAACACGGGGGGTACCCCAAGGACTGGTTCCAGGCCCTCTCCTCTTCTCCTCATACACCTCCTCAATAAGCTCGATCATCCACTCTCATGGTTTTTCCTATCAGTGCTATGCTAATGATACACTGCTGTACCTGTCATTCCTTCCAGAGAGCCACATACAATCTGCTAGAATCTCTGCATGAGTCACTGATATTGAAACCTGGATGAAGATACACCATCTTCAGCTCATTTTACCTAAGATGGAACTTCTTGTTTCCCAGTCTGCCCGTCTGTTCAGCACCCAATCTCTGTTAGCTCTGCTCATTATTGCTAATACCAGACAGTCGTGTGGAAAAATAATTTTAGGGTAATTCATCTTAAAGAAATAGCATAAAGGCTTAATAAATGTCGGACATCAGATAAAGGTTGAGTGAACAACAAAATGTACTGGAAGATGACTAAGAGATGACTAAGAAGTCAGCAGATGTCCTGTAAAGAACCAGAATGGACATTTGTTATATGCACAGACATTTCAAGAGTGGTGGCTAAACTGAAAGGTATAAGTCAAGTCAAGTCAAGTTGGGGAGCATGCACTGGGTACAGCACGTTGCCGCACATGATGAAAAAGCTCGGGATCCCGGTTGGCAACCCCCCAGGCAGACACGCGGTCCAGTCCCACCCTCTGGAAATTACCCTCTATCTGCTGCAGCCAGGTGTTT
Source organism: Polypterus bichir lapradei (assembly GCA_026402145.1). NCBI lineage: Eukaryota > Metazoa > Chordata > Cladistia > Polypteriformes > Polypteridae > Polypterus > Polypterus bichir. The sequence continues at coordinate 18,878,859 of JANRMT010062841.1, forward strand.
CGTGGGCAACTCCTTGGCCTGGTCCAGCCACTTGGATCCCCAACAATGAGGGTCCTGTGAGCTGGATCACCTTCGGGGAAATGCTGTAGTGCCATAACTCCCTCACAATGCAGGTAATGTGCCTCATTCGGGACTCCATGAGAAACCGCTCATTTGACACAAAGTCAAACCAATGGTATGCAAGGATTTTCTGGAGAGACACAGTACCAAAGGAATCCAGTCTTCGTCTGAGGTCAATGGATATCGTCCATGTCTCGCAACCATATAGCAAGACAGGAAGCACCAGGATGCTAAAGACTTGGACCTTCATCCTTTTGCATAGATATGTGGAGTGCCACACACCTCTTTCCATTAACCTCATGGCTCCCCAAGCTCTCCCAGTCCGTCTACTGTCTTCATAGGAAGAGTCACCATAGACATGAATGTCACTGCCAAGGTAAGTAAACCTTTCAACAAGGTCAACACTCTCTCCGCAGACAGACACACTGCTGATGGCCATGCCCAAGAGGTCATTAAAGGCCCAGATCTTGGTTTTTATCAGGACCCTCACAAGCCCAGACATTCAGGCTCCTCGTTCAGTCTCTCGAGCGCTCTGATCAGAATGTAATATAATAGACTTTTATTTTATATAATTCATTTGGGTGTAAACCAACAAACCAACCAGAGTAAAATGTATAAACTGATATGTGTAAATTTAACAGTTTATAAAATGAGCCTCTATTCTTTGTTTCTCTGATCATTCTGACCCTGCTGTTACAGACTGCTTTTGAAGAATGCTCCCTCTAAGGTATTTTGCTAAGGAGTAATTAAAAGATACAATGAACAGCTTTTCTCCTGCCTGATTACTGATTTGTCCTGTTAGAGGATGTTTCTTTCTTTAATAAGGTGCTTCTAGTACAGTCGGTATGCAACCTTGGGATGGTGATCAATGAGCAGCTGTCCTTCACCGACTGTGTTCCTACAGTCTCTTGGTCTTGCAGATTCACTCAGTACAATATCTACCACAGATGATTCAAAATGCAGCAGTACATCTGTTGTTCGATCACCCGAACCGGGCAAATGTCACTCCTCTCTTAAGTCCACTATGCTGCCTTCCTGTAGTGGCACAAATTAAGTTCATATCCTTCATGCTTGCCTACAGAGTAGTCAATGGGTTAACACACATATATATATATATATATAAACATATGAATATATATATATATATATATATGAAATATTTGTGAGGTCCTATGCTCCTTCTCGGCAACTCAGGTCTGCTAGTGAATGGCGCCTGTTAAGGCCACTTATGCGTGGCATCAAATCTCAGTCCAGACTCTATTCATGTGAATCTCCTAGCTGGTGGAATTACCTGCCAACATTGATTCAAAATTCTGTCTTCCTCAATATGTTTAAGAAATGTTTGAAGACTCTCTTGTCTGGTGAATTTCTGTCCAACTGATATTAGCTATTAGCTTTTTTATACAGTAATTTATGAATTGTGACTCGCTTGAATTTTGTTGTGAGCTCTTCATTTGTGATGATCAATTGTGTGACCTTGCCCTTTAACACTTGCTCTTGTAGCAATCCCCTAGACTGATGTTACTTGATTTTTTGACCTTTTTTGTAAGTCACTTTGGATAAAAGCGTCTACTAATCAAATTACTTTAAATGTGCATGGGAAGTTTGCATGTCCTCCCCATATCCAAACTGAGTGCTCTCCAGATATTACAACTTCTTCTCATATGCCATAAACACGAATGATAAGGTTACATGACTTGGTTTCAAAAATTGGCTTGATGTTATTTTAGGAGAATCAAGTGGATAAGACTGGCAAGCTTTGATGGACTGAATGGCCTGTTCTCGTCTAGATTGTTGCAATGTTCTAATGGTCTGTGGTGAAGTGGGCTCCCATGCAAAGTTTGCATCTGATGTTGTCAGAAAGTGCTACTGTTTCCTGGATTTAAAAAAGTTCAGGCAATCAACATACATATATAATACTTTACTGCATAGTAGAAAATAAAGATTTCGATGAAGACTATTGCAAACAGAAGCTGAAGCTCATTGTGTTGATCACAAGATCTTCCACCTCAAATTCCACTTTGCTTCATCAACTGCTGACAAATGTGTGTTTTTGCCACGAGCACCATCCTGAACCCCATGAATCTTCCAGTATAAGACAGGAAACATAAATATGACAAACGAGAGAAGACCACTCAGTCCATCAAGCCTGTTTGTTTAGCTAATAGCTAAGCTGTCCCAAACACCACAGAGGGGGGTGATGCCCATCCTACAACAACAACAACATTTATTTCTATAGCACATTTTCATACAAATTATGCAGCTCAAAGTGCTTTACATGATGAAGAAAGAGAAAAAAGTCAAAATCAATAAAAATAAGAATAAGGGAACACTAATTAACATAGAAAAAAAAAGTAAGGTCCGATTGGCTGGGAGGACAGAAAAAACAAAAAAAAAACTCCAGACAGCTGGAGAAAAAAATAAAATCTGCAGGGGCTCTGAGGCCACGAGACCACCCAGCCCCCTCTAGGCATTCTCCCTAACATAAATGACCTCAATCAGTCCTCATTGTATTCAGGGTTCTCATGGAAGAATTTGATGATGATGGTCATGTGGACTTCTGGCCTTTAATCCATCAATGTAAGGACATCATGATGCTTTGATTAGGTGGTGGTGCAGGTCGCCACCCCAGAAAACTTGAAAAAGAACAGGAAGAGAAAGTAGGGGTTAGTACAGATTTTGGAGCCATCATGAATCATCATGATAATTAATTGAATATACAGATCATCAGGATTTAACTAAGATGAAGCTATGAGAAGGCCATGTTAAAGTAATGAGTTTTTAGCAGTTTTTTTAAAGTGCTCCACCATATCAGCCTGGTGAATTTCTATTGGCTGGCTATTCCAGATTTTAGGTGCATAACAGCAGAAGGCCGCCTCACCACTTCTTTTAAGTTTTGCTCTTGGAATTCTAAGCAGACACTCATTTGAAGATCTAAGGTTACGATTTGGAATGTAAGGTGTAAGACATTCCGATATATAAGATGGAGTGAGATTATTTAAGGCTTTGTAAACTATAAGCAGGATTTTAAAGTCAATCCTGAATGACACAGGTAACCAGTGTAGTGACATGAGAACTGGAGAGATGTGCTCGGATTTTCTTTTCCTAGTTGAAATTCTAGCAGCTCCATTCTGCACTCGTTGCAATCGATTGATGTCTTTTTTGGGTAGTCCTGAGAGGAGAGCGTTACAGTAATCTAGTCGACTGAAAACAAAAGTGTGGATTAATTTCTCAGCATTTTGCAGTGTTATAAGGGGTCTAACTTTTGCTATATTTCTTAAGTGGAAAAATGCTGTCCTAGTGATCTGATTATTATGTGAATTAAAATTCAGGTCAGAGTCAATAGTTACCCCTAAATTCTTTAGCTCTGTCTTGACTTTTAATCCTAATGCATCATTTTATTTCTAATAACCTCATTATATCCATTATTGCCAATCACTAAAATTTCTGTTTTCTCTTTATTTAGTTTGAGAAAATTACTACTCATCCATTCAGAAACAGATCCGAGTGGATCTCTTGACATTTCTTATTGATAAATCACAGCCCTGATACCTCCGATGTCTTGCTGTCACTTTTTTTTTCCCCTCACACTACATTTGGCTGTAAAACTTTTGAAGAACTCACAAGTGTAATGTGACCTTTGTCACAGGCGCTCAATAAAGGAGAAAAAGGGACAATTTCTTAAGTGTGGGGCTTTTAAGATTAAGATGAGCGACTTAGTCAGGGTTACAGTCAAGATAGAGCAGTATTCGATTGAGTGATAATCTACTTCTCCACCGTGATAACTATACATTGAATCTGTCCATTCTAACTCAATGGTGTCTGGCGAAACACACAAGGGATGGATAACATTACACTTAAACACTTAGTGCCAACTGCCAGGATTAATGTGCCTCAACCTTATGTGCACGATACATCTGCTGTGATGGATATTCCACTAATGGATCAAAAGGAGGCTTGTACTAATACAGAGTGCCGAAGCAAAAAGGTTAATACATCTTTTAGGGAAGAGAAAAAAAAAATGGTGATTTGGATCTGTTAACAACCCGTCTGCTTAAATCAGCTCCTGTCTCTGGAAAAAGCTAAAGAGCATGCGTGACTCTAGTGAGAAAAGAAAGTTAATAGTCTTTTTTATGCAGTTTAAGTAATGTACAGGTCTGTGCCTCTAAACACGTACAGTAGGAGATACTTAAAGATGGGCCTGCATGACATAAAACAAAAGGATGACGCAGAAAACGTTGGTAAAAAGTATAATGAGCTTACCCAAACTGTAAGTCATGGAGTTACACTTTGGATGTATTTGATAAAGCAGATCCCAGAGGCAAATAAATGGCTTGATGTTATATATCCAATATTACATTGATCTACTCCAGAAGGAATATTCTCACCTGGACAAGGCTGGCAGCACTGTGAGGATTATGTCTTTTGATCTCTCCATTATCTGGAATACCATCAAGTCATCAGTGTTAAGGAGTAAACTCAGAGATATTCAGGTAGATGAGCCTGTGGTGTCCTGGGTAATGAACTACACTGCCCTCCAAAAGACACGTTTTTCATTGATGTATCCCCTTCACTCCACAGTTTATAATTTTGAATCAAACAATTCACATGTGATACAATTGCACATTACAGACTTTCATTTAACGATATTTGCATATATGTCAGTCACACAATGTAGCAATGACAATATTTTTTCTACACCGTCCCTCCACTTCAGGGCACCATAATGTTTGGGACGCAGCAATGGCAGGTCTATTAAAGCCGCCATCATATTTGGGACTTTATTGCATGTGATTCATAGACATTACCTGGGGCTGAGGGTCTCCTCTGTTAATGCTCTGCCAAGCCACTCATGCTGTCTGACTGTTGACTCACGTCTGGAAAGACGATCTGTAAATTCTCTTTTGTTGGTTTTATCATCAAATATGCAGGGTTCACCTTGTGATTTTTTTTACAGTATATATAAAAGTGTTTGCTTCCTTGTGCCAACTGCTGCCAAAATAGGCTCCAGCAGCCTGAAAATGTGCTACAGACTGCTTTTGAAGAATACTCCCTCTAAAGGCATTTTGCTAAGGAGTAATTAAAAGATTATTACAGATAGGGGGTGCTGTCGTCCCCTTGAACCCTCAGATCAGACGCCAGACACCAGGTAAAAGTCCAATAATTGAATTTATTAGCACAATAATGTGCACAAAGCACCCTCCACTCCACTATATTCATAAATTAATAAACAATGCAATAAATCAATACTCAATCCTCCACACCCTGACGCGCTGTTCCCAGACAGACGAGCTGAGTTAGGAGGAAGGGATTTCCCAGAGTCCTTTATAGTCCTTGACCCGGAAGTGCTTCTGATCCCTCAGTCCATGTGATTATCCAGCACTTCCGGGTCAAGTGAAACCTCCTTTTCTTCAACCCGGAAGTACGTCATTTCTTGGGAATACGTGACTGGGACGTACTTCCGGGCTGTAGGGAAAATAATCCTTGTTCCTCCCTGCAGCATCCTCTAGCGGCCCTCATAGTATCCAGCAAGGCAGTGGATAAAAACTTCATTGTCCAGGATTCCCTGCTGGCATTCAGGGCACCTCCATGCTGCAGGGAGGGCTCCATCTGGCGGCCTGGGGGTATTGGCCGGGGTTGAATGACCGGCCATATACCACAGATACAATGAACAGCTTTTCTCCTGCCTGATTACTGATTTGTCCTGTTGGAACAGCGTTTCTCAACCTTGAAGTGTTGGCGACCCGAGTTTTCATAACAGTTTTAATTGCGCCCCCCTAAGGTTTTTTTGAAAGGAGCCCACTAATACCAATTTGCTCTTTTTTAATTAATGATATATCATAGATGCATATTTTATTACACCTACTTAACTTTTATCGACATTTATCTAACTCTATATTCAGCAGACAGCTGCGAAGACTTCGTGGCAGCAAAGCAGCGGGTCCAGATGGTGTATTGCCACGACTGCTGAAGGCCTGTGCGTTGGAACTGGGGAGTCCTCTACAGCGCATCTTCAACCTGAGCCTGGAACAGGGGAGAGTCCCAAGGCTTTGGAAAACATCTTGTATCACCCCAGTCCCAAAGGTATCACGTCCTAGTGAGCTGAATGACTTCCGGCCTGTTGCTCTGACGTCACATCTGATGAAGACCATGGAGCGGCTGCTGCTTCACCACCTGAGGCCACAGGTCTGCCACGCCCTCTACCCTCTGCAGTTCGCATACCAGGAGAAGGTGGGAGCGGAGGATGCCATCATCTATATGCTACACCGATCCCTCTCCCACTTGGACAGAGGCAGTGGTGCTGTAAGAATTATGTTTCTGGACTTCTCTAGCACCTTCAACACCATCCAACCTCTGCTCCTTAGAGACAAGCTGACTGAGATGGGAGTAGACTCACACCTGGTGGCATGGATCGTGGACTATCTTACAGACAGACCTCAATATGTGCTTCTTGGGAACTGCAGGTCTGACATTGTGGTCAGCAACACAGGGGCACTGCAGGGGACTGTACTTTCTCCGGTCCTGTTCAGCCTATATACATCAGACTTCCAATATGACTCGGAGTCCTGTCACGTGCAAAAGTTCGCTGATGACACTACTATTGTGGGCTGCATCAGGAGTGGGCAAGAGGAGGAGTACAGGAAGCTAATCAAAGACTTTGTTAAATGGTGCGACTCAAACCACTTACATCTTAACACCAGCAAAACCAAGGAGCTGGTGGTGGATTTTAGGAGGCCCAGGCCCCTCATGGACCCCGTGATCATCAGAGGTAACTGTGTGCAGAGGGTGCAGACCTATAAATACCTGGGAGTGCAGCTGGATGACAAATTGGACTGGACTGCCAATACTGATGCTCTGTGTAAGAAAGGTCAGAGCCGACTATACTTTCTGAGAAGGTTGGCATCCTTCAACATCTGCAATAAGATACTGCAGATGTTCTACCAGACGGTTGTGGCGAGTGCCCTCTTCTACGCGGTGGTGTGCTGGGGAGGCAGCATAAAGATGAAAGACGCCTCACGCCTGGACAAACTTGTTAAGAAGGCAGGCTCTATTGTAGGAGTAAAGTTGGACAGTTTAACATCTGTGGCAGAGCGACGGGCAAATATGTATTTTTCATATTTTCGATTCTTGTTTTCTTTTTTTCACAACTTCGCGTCCCCCTTTTTGTTACTTCGCGCCCCCCCCAGGGGGGCCGGCCCCACAGTTTGAGAACCAGTGTATTAGAAAACGTTTCTTTCTTTAATAAGATGTTAAATTTCTAGTACAGTTGGTATGCAACCTTGGGATTGTGATCGATGAGCAGCTGTCCTTCACTGACCATGTTCCTATAGTCGCTTGGTCTTGTGGATTTACTCTGAACAATATCTGCAAACATCAGAGGATATCTGACTGAATATGCAGCATAACTTCTAGTCCAGGCTTTGGTCTTTATGTATGGACAACTGCAACTCTCTGATGGCAGGAGTACTGGAATGTTTCACCAAGCCACCACAGATGATTCAAATTGCAGCAGTACGTCTGTTGTTCGATCACCCGAACCAGGCAAATGTCACGCCTCTCTTCAGACCACTATGCTGCCATCCTGTAGTAGCACATATTAAGTTCATATCCTTCATGCTTGCCTACAGAGTAGTCAAAACTTGACTTGATTTTATTTTAGAAGAATCAAGTAGATAGGACTGGCCAGCTTTGTTGGACTGAATGGCCTGTTCTCGTCTAGATTGTTGCAATGTTCTAATGATCTTTGGTTTAGTGGGCTCCCATGCAAAAGTTTGCATCTGATGTTGTCATAAAGTGCTACTGTTCTCGTCTAGATTGTCCTGAATCGGTCCTATACCTATATATATGAAAACATTTGTGAGGTCCTATACTTCTTCACAGCGACTTAAGTCTCCTAGTGAATGGCGTCTGTTGAGGCAACCTCTGCTTGGTATCAAATCTCAGTCCAGACTCTATTCATGTGAAGCTCCTAGCTGGTGGAATTAGCTGCCCACCTTGATTCAAAATTCTGACTTCCTCAATGTGTTTAAGAAGCGTTTGAAGACTCTCTTGTTTGATGAATTTCTGTCCAACTGATATTAGCTGTTTGCTTTTTATAATCTATGAATTTTGTTCTGAGGTCTTCACTTGTGATAATCACTTATGTCCTGGGTAATGAACTACGCTACCCTCCATGATGTTTGGGACAAAGATACGTTTTTCATTGATGTATCCCCACGCTCCACAGTTTATAATTTTGAATCAAACAATTCAAACGTGATAAAATTGCACATTACAGACTTTCATTTAATGATATTTGCATACAGTATATGTCAGTCACACAATTTAGAAATGACAATACTTTTTTTACACGGTCCCTCCACTTCAGGGCACCATAATGTTTGGGACGCAGCAATGGCAGGTCTATTAAAGCCGTCGTCATATTTGGGACTTGGTTGCACGTGATTCATAGACATCACCAGGGGCTGAGGGTCTTCTGTGCTGATGCTCTTCCAAGCCTCTAATGCAGTCTGACTGTTGACTCACGTCTGGAAAGACGATCAGTAAATTCTCTTTTTTATTACCACGCTTATTTTAACTTCACCTGTTTGTTGTTTGGTACAAATCTTGAAAATCGATATTTAACACACTTCCTGTCGCCCAAACGACTTGAAATTTTGCACACTTACTCACTTCCGACGACAATACATGAATCAATAATCAATACTTTCACTAATTGATCAATTAATCCATGTCAATTACGAAATGAAAGTTTCATATGAAGAATAGTTGAAGATTTCATCAATAGATGGCACTAGTAACGGATAGAAATATTAAAGGAAATGTTAAAATATTGATTACAAAATTATACTAAAACAAACCCAAGACTAAAAAGTTGAAAATAATATATATATTGTGACGGACAGCCGGGTCCCATGCCCGACCGGGACGCCCCTGTTGGGTATATTCCAGGGGAGCCACCATGGACACTCCAGTACCTCCCCCGGGACGCTTGGTGGCAGCCTCCATGGCGGACGGTGATTCCCCAACCACCCGGAGGGCTCCATGGGAGATGGAGTCCTCCACAGCCTGGTTGGGGGCTCGGGTGGCCGCTAGGGGGAGCTGTATGGACTCCGCAGCCTGGCTGCTTGAATTCTCAGCCCCACCCGGAAGGGCAATTAGGACCAGGTGGTCAACCAGCTGGAACTCTTCCGGGTGGGGTATAAAAAGGGCCAGCCACCTCCACTCGAGGCCAGAATCGGGAGGAAGAGGACGAGGTTGCCTGGGAGGAGTGGTGGAGCAGGAAAGTGTGGGTTTTGTGTGTTTTGTGCTTTGGACTGTGTTGGGCCTGTGGGACACGGGGAAGGCGTGTGCCCACGGCTGAAGAAAAAATAATAAAAGCCTGTGAGTGTGAACACATGCCTCTGCGTAGTCTGTGCCGGGTCAGGCACTATATAGCGCCTTTTTCACTATATATATATATATAAAGTGTTTCCTTCCTTGTGTCAACTGCTGCCAAAATAGGCTCCAGCACCCTAAAAATGTGTAACAAATACATTGCCCTCCATAATGTTTTGGGACAAGACACAATTTTAAAATGACAAAACAAACAATGCAGACATTGTGACTAAAGCGCACATTGCAGACTTTCATTTAAGGGTTAGGGTTAGGGATTTGCATACATGTTGATCACACCAGTTATTTTACATGGTCACCCCATTTCAGAGCACCATAATGTTTGTAACGCTGTAATGCCAGGTTTATTAAAGCTGCCATATTTAGGACTTTGTCGCATATCCCTGACATGCAATGACTGCTTGCAAACTGCGATTCAAAGACATCACCCGGTGCTGAGGATCTTCTCTGGTGATGCTTAGCCAAGCCTCTAATGCAGTCATCTTCAGCTTGTGCTTGCTTCAGGGATTGTCCCGTTATGTTTTCTCTCCAGTATATGGAAGGCCTGCTTAGTCAGATTTAAATCAGGTGACCGACGTGAGTATTCAGGCATTTTCCAATATTTAGCTTTGAAAATCTCCTTTGTGGCCTAAGCAGTATGTTTGGCTCATTATCTTGTTGTAGGATGAAGCACCTACAATGCCTTTGGAGGCATTCACTGTAGCTTGAGCAGATCAGATGTTTCCCTACACCTCAGAATTCATTGTGTCATTGCCATCAGCAGTTCCAACATCATCATGAAGACAAGTGTGCCAAGACCTGTGGCAGCCATACATGCCCAAGCCATAACACCCCCACTGTCATGTGTAACAGATGAGGTGCTCTGCTTTGGATCTTGGGCAGTTCCTTTTGGTCTACCCACTTTGCTCTTGCCATTTCTCTGATGCAGTTTTGTCTCGTCTTTCCATAAGACCTTTTCCTAAAATGCTGAAGGCTCTTTTAAGTCCTATTTAACACACTATAATCTGGCCATCCTGTTTTTGTGGCTAACTAGTTAGTGGTTGTATCATGCAGTGTTCAAGTTCAGGGTGGGGAGCATGCACTGGTAAAGTGCGTTGCCGCACCCACTACACAACGAAACAACTTGGGATCCTGGTTGGCAATCCCCCAGGCAGACACACGGTCCAGTCCCACCCTCCGGAAATAACCCTCAATCTGCCGCAGCCAGGTGTTACATGGGTGATCCCTTGGCCTGGTCCAGCCACTCGGGTCCCCAACAATGAAGATCTTACGAGCTGGATCACCCTCTGTGAAGCACGCTACATGGCAGTAGTGCCGTAACTGACGCTCCCTCACAATGCAGGTAATGTGCCTATTCGGGACTCCATGAGCAGCCGCTCATTCAACACAAAGTCAAACCAGTGGTACCCAAGGATTTTCTGGAGAGATAAAGTACCAAAGGAGTCCAATCTTCACCTCAGGTCACTGGATAGCGTCCATGTCTCCCAACCATATAGCAAGACAGGAAGCAACAGGACTCTAAAGACTTGGACCTTCGTCCTTTTGCTTAGATATCAGGAGCACCACACACCCTATCCAGCGACCTCATGACCCCCCATGCTCTCCTAATCCGTCTACTGACTTCATAGAAACAGTCACCAGAGACATGGATGTCACCACCGAGGTCAGTAAACCTCTTGAGGACGTAGACACTCTCTCCGCAGACAGACAGATGGCTGTGCCTAAGAGGTCATTAAAGGCCCGGATCTTGGTTTTTATCCAGGATGCTTGCAAACCCATGGCACTCAGACTCCTCGCTCAGTCTCTCGAGCACCCCGATCAGAGCCTCCATTGACTCCGCGAAGATCACAGCATCGTGACGAACCCCAGAATCAATTGGGAAAAACGCAGAGGTCCTGCCTCCTTTCTGCACAGCACTCACAGTGTACAGGCCAGCCATGATATCCAGCAACCTCAAGGGGATCCCGCGAATCCTCAGGATGTTCCTCAGGGCAGCTCGATCAATTGAGTTGAACGCTTTGTGAAAATTGACAAAGGTTGCAAAGAAACTCTGCCAATATTCGCGTTTGCACTCCATGAGAACCCTCAGTGCCAGGATGTGGTCGATGGTAGACTTCTTAGGCATAAAACCAAACTGTTCCGGTTGCTGGTAGTTGAGCAAGTGATCACGGATCCTATTGAGGACGACCCTACCAAGGACCTTACCTGGCACCGAGAGCAGTGTTATCCCCCTGTTGTTGATGCAATCCAGGCGCTCACCCTTCCCTTTCCAGATAGGGATGACAAGACCCGTTTTCCAGTCAGTTGGGATGACGCCAGTCTCCCAAATGGAAGCAAAGATTGCTTGCAATACCAGGAGGACAGCCTTACCACCAGCCTGGAGAAGTTCACCCTGGACACCACAGATCCCTGCAGCCTTTCCCCCCACCTCAGCTGGTTCACCACCTGTGTAATCTTGCAGTGTGGCCTCTGTATTTCTATTTATGAAGTCTTCTACAGATAGTCGTCTCTGACACAACCACATCTGCCTCCTGACGATTGTTACTGATCTGTCAGACAGACATTTGGGGCTTTTTCATTACCCAGCCGGGACACCAGCTGGATGGAAGGACAAGAGGAGAGAGCAAATTGACTCCAAACAAGGTGAAGAAATGTCTTAGTGATGATCAATAGAATGGGTTGCGCCTGAGTGAAATGTTGAGTGTATTTTATTTAATAAATTTTCTTAAATATCTACAGTCTTGTCTTCACTTTGATGCTCTGGGGTATAGAATTTTGCTTCAGGAGGGGAATTTAAAAGATTTTAGCCTAAGGCAAGAACAAAATAAAAATGTGTAAAATTTCTGAAGCCATGGCTTCTGAACCCCTGTAACCACATGATAATAATAATAATAATTCTTTACATTTATATAGCGCTTTTCTCACTACTCAAAGCACTTCAGTGAGTGTGGAGCCAGTTCATCCACCACTAATGTGTAGCATCCACCTGGATGATGCAACAGCAGCCATTTTTGTGCCAGGATGTTCACCACACATTAACTATAAGGTGGTGAAGGGGTATGAGGTAGATAGAGACAGGGGATGATTAGGGAGCTAGAATGACAAGGCTATGGTTGGCAGTGTAGCCAAGACATTGGGATCCAGCCTACTCTTTACAAAGGATGCCCAGGGATCTTTTATGACCAGAGAGAGTCAGGACCACAGTTTTACATGTTACTAGGCTATTTTAGCAGCACAGTGTCCCCTGGGGTATTGGGATCCACATTCAAACAACAGAGTAAGCGCCCCCTCCTGGCCTCACCAACACCTCGTCCAACAGAAACTCAAGCTTTTCCTAGATGTGGTATCCCATCCAAGTACTGGCTGAGCCCACATGTGCTTAGCTTCAGGCAGATGACCTCTTGTGAAGTGCATGTGCTGTGGCCGCTGACAATGATGACAAGTACTGCCTGTGTGAAAACAAGTATTGCCACATGCGAATGAAAGCAAGTGTGACACGTGGCTATAAAAACCAGGTGTCAAAATCTGGCGGCTACCCTCTTACACTTTTTCAGTGCTAACAGTTCATAAATTTTGCATTTGGGTTTGTTCCTTTTCATCCCCATTATCAGCATATCTTGTCCTCAGTCTTCAGTTTTACTTCTATGGAAGCTGCCCGATCCTTAAATCCTTTCTTTTTATTATACTGTACTTGCAGTACACTGAATGGGAATGGTATATGCTGCAGAGTAGGCACCAGATTTGCTTAGGGAATTTTCCTGACCAGCATGGCTCATTCCTTTCTTCTCTGCCGGTGGGGTGATCTATCTTCAAAGCCGCCTGAAAAATAGACATTGTAACTATTCCACTGTCTCCATCTGAAACCCCCGATTTGTGTTGATAAAAAAAAAAAGGCACGCAAGGGTGAATAAAACCAATGACATAGTCAAATTTTATTAATGACTTACCCATATGCATTCAGGGGATAATTAACTATTCACAGGTGAAATTAACTGATAGGAGTGGGTGTCCTGCACAAATCGAATGAGCGTGATAGTATCAATAGTTTTTTTTTTCTTTCTTTCCTTCTTTCTCGTTACCCCCTTTTTTTTTTTTTTTTTTTTTGCTGGTGTCCTTTGGTTATCAAGCCATCAAAGAAAATTGTTCACTATCCAACGTACGAAGTGAGAAAAAAAAAAAAACCTTTAATTATCCAGTCTCCTTGTATGGCAGGTCATTAATAAAACCTAGTTATCTACTCACAACATTGTGGAGTTTTATTCTTATCTTCCTTATCATAAAATATTTGGGAAATTCTATATCAGAAAAAGGAAACAACTCAACGTGGTTCTCAACAGATATTTAAAACGGAGCTGTGAGATATTCATTGCAATATAGAAATGGTCCCGCTGTGTGTTCGAACTGTGAATGCAGCGGAATTACAAGATTTAGCTTCATAAACATTGATGGATTTAACCAACCTGCAAATGCAGATAAAAGTAAGGCTACTGAGAGGTTTAGATCCTGCAAATGTATATTTAAAGGTCTATAGGTTACATATGCATTACTTACTCTTTTGCCACATATATCAATGACAAAGAAAAAAAATGAATAGTCAATAATAAAGCGCTAGACCAGAAAATGTACTTTGACCATGCATACATTACTCTACTGTTTATTTAATGGAAAGACCGCCAATGTTATTGCCTTACATTTAACCCATTACGATGTTTGGCATTTATTGCCATTGTATTGTCACCCCCACCCTCCAAATCTGTGGGTTTGTATAAAGTTAAATCAATTGCCTGGCCAGACTAATAATAAAGACGGACGCCTGGGCCGACTAAACATTACACAGGCGAACGAGCAGATGAAAAGAAAATTACAGTATATTGAGTAAAAATTGAGTGAAACTCCTTACCGAGAGCCCTGATGGTTACGTTGTTTAAAGATGCTGTTCTGTTGTTTCTGTTAAATCAGGGGTCCTTAATCACGGTCCTGGAGGGCCACAGGGCCTACAGATTTTCATTCCGACCAGTTTACTAATCAGAGCTCAGTCCTTGTTGAAAATGAAACTTGGTATTTAACTGTATGTCTGGTTAACACTGCCCTGCCCGGGGTTTGTTTCCTGACTTGCACCCTGTGTTGGCCCTGTAGTTAGGGTAAAGCGGGTTGGATAATGGATGAATGGATGCCTGGTTAACATTTTAATTCTTGTCACAAGAATGACAAAGAGACATTGGAAAGGTTTGGGGGAGCCAGCCGTATAATATTTCCTGGCTGCAAAATCTATCAAAAAGAACAGACTTGTTCACATGACTGAGTCCAAAACAGAACTGACTTGCTGCCTGAAATTGGCGGCCTTTAAATGCAAGCAGAGAAAGTGATGTCATCAGGGCCGGAACCAGCTGTGATGTCATTGGTTGCCCCGGAACCGGGCGGGACTTCCTGAGAATGGTGTGCAAGGAATTGAGAGAGAGAATCAGTGCACTTCGCCGCCCCCTGGTCAGGCGTGGAATTACTTTTATTCAAGCCCTTTAGTTGTTCCCTAATCGTGCATGTGTGACATCTTTCTTTTTTTTTAATTTTATTGATTTTATTGTAATCATTCAATACAAATCGATCAATTTTTACAAAAATAGGATTGAAAACAAATCAACCCCCATCCCTGAGAAAGAGAGCATGGAGTGTGTGACATCTTTAAGGACATATTTTAGTTACAAATTACAATCCCAGAGGTCCACAGATGGCTGCAGGTTTTCACTTCAACCAATTTCTTCATTTTTACTACTAAAGCAATATGTTTTTGGGGCTTAATTTTAGTTAGCTTGCTTATCAGAACCCTTAATTGCCTATTTTAGTTTTTCGCAGCTACATTTAAGTTTTAATTGTTGCCTGTTTTCTTAACCAGACATTAGTTAATATTGAAATGCAGATAACCCATAAACCAGCAGCTGTCCAGCTAACGTGCTTCCCTTTAAACCTATACATATGCGCCATGAAGCATCTGTGTCCGTTTAGAAATATTATGAGAGAGGAACTGAAAGGAGCATTAAGTTTAAATCTGTTCTGATCCTCAAAACACATGGATAAGAGAAGGAGACTCCACAGTTAAATTAAAATTAATATTGGATGACTGGAAGCACTAACAACCCAGACAGTTAGACATCAAGTTTCATTATCAGCAAGGACTGCCTTCTAATTAGGAAAGTGGCTGGAATAAAAACCTTCAGCCACTGCGGCCCTCCAGGACTGTGATTGAGGACCCCCTCACTCGAAAGTTTGCAGATCTTCTTTTCGACAATCTGGAATACTTTACCAATAGACGTTGACCCAGCTAATACTGTGGAGCATTTTAAAAACATGCTAAAAACCCAATATTTTCAGGAGACAGAGCTGGATGTGGCAGAGTTAAAGATGTTAAGATTTACATTGGGCGTGACAAGGATGGACAGGATTAGAAATGAGGATATTAGAGGGTCAGCTCAGGTTGGACGGTTTGGTGACAAAGTCAGAGAGGCGAAATTGTGTTGGTTTGGACACGTGCAGAGGAGAGATGCTGGGTATATTGGGAGAAGGATGCTAAGGATAGAACTGCCAGGCAAGAGGAGAAGAGGAAGGCCTAAGAGAAGGTTTATGGATGTGGTAAGTGAAGACATGCTGGTGATGGGTGTGACAGAACAAGATGATGAGGACAGGAGGATATGGAAGAAGATGATCCGCTGTGGCAACCCCTAACAGCAGCAGCTGAAAGAAGAAGAATCACTAGATCTAGAAATGTGTTAGAATTGCGGTTGACCACCTGGACCCAATGCAGTTTGCCTTTCAGACATAGATTGGAGAGGAGGATGCAATTCTCTATCTGCTCCACAAGGCATATTCTCACCCAGATAAAGCAGGCCACGCTGTCAGGATTATGTTTTTTGATTTCTACAGCACCTTCAATACCATCCAGCCATCCCTGTTAAGGGGTAAATGCAGAGATTTGCTGGTGGGTGAGCCTATGGTGTCCTGATAATGGACTATCTGTCAGGTAAACCGCAGTTTGTGAGACTCAAGGACTGTGCCTCCGATAACACCACAAGGACCAGGCCTGTCTATTTTTCCCTTTACTCTGCACACCTCTGATTATAAATATAGAATAAGTGACAGGTCACATCACTTGCAGAAATTCTACAGCGATTCTGCACTTATTGTAGGTGTATTGATAAGGGAGATGAGACAGATGAGAGGAGTCAGATGGTCTTGGTACAAAGAGAATTGTCTGTAACTTAACATCAGAAAAACCAAGGAACTGCTTATTGGCTTTCACCGCACCAAAGAGCCTCTATATCCGGTCACTGTCCAGAGAGAGGATGTAGAGGTGTTGCAAGTACTTGGGTGCCCATATTAATGACAGGATCGGTTGGTCTTGCAACACAGAGGAACTATAGAAGAATGGGCAGAGCAGACTCTCTTTCCTTTAATGTAGGAAGTGACATCTTTCACATCTTCAACAACTCTGTGATGGCCAGTGGGATTTTCACTGCTGTGGTGTGCTGGACTGGTAACATCACTTCAAGTGAGGCCCACCAAATCAATAAGCTAATTAAAAGGGCAAGTCCGGTTATGGGACACACTCTGGATCCTTCTGAATATCAGAGCGAAGGAGAGAATGAAGTCAAAACTGAGTGTCATTATGAACAAAGCTGCACACCCTCACTCTGACACACTAACACTGAGGGATTTTCAGCCATCGACTTATTCAGCAGAAGTGTGTCAAGTAACAAGATGGGGGCTACTTTAAAACAAAGGCAATATGCCTGTGTAGTGCCTCACTGTGAGTTTGACTGCCAAGTCTGAAGTTCTCTTTCTTTTGAATTAGCTTGCTTTATTCTAGCTTGTGTTTGGATCAAAGTGCGTGTGTATGTATTTATTTATTTACTTATCTACCTATTTATCAATGTATTTATTTAAAGAGCATCTGTAAAAATCCAAAATTTATCTCTGGAAACAAGTAATCTATCTATCTATCTATATACAGGCCCGAATGTTCACTGGCAAACTAAAGACAGGCCTGTACATGTGCCTTCTTGACCAGGGGACCTTGCAGGTGCTGCAAGATTTCAATCCATTATGGCACAGTGTGTTACCAATGGTGTTCTTGGCAACTGTGGTCCCCAGCTGCCTTCAGATCATTAACAAGCTCCTCCCAGGTAGTTTTGGGGTGATCCCTCACCTTCCTCATGATCATCCTCAACCCATGAGGCAAGATCTTGCATGGAGCTCCAGACCGAGGGCGATGGATGGTCATTTTATTTTTCTTCCATTTACGAATAACCAACAGTTGTCACCTTCTCACCAAGCTTCTTGCTAATGGTCTTGTAGCCCATCCCAGCCTTGTGCAGGTCTACAGTCTTGACCCTGATGTCCTTTCACAGCTCTTTGGTCTTGCCCATGGTGGTGAAGAGGATGGAATGGAAGAAATTGATTCTGTAGACATGTGTGCTTTATACACATAACAAGTTCAGATCAGGAGTATCTGTAATTGATTGATTGTAATCTGTATGCCATGTGGGCACACAGCCAATCTGTGGGAGCCAGAATTCTGATTGGGTTGTAGGGGATCAAATATTTATTTCTCTCAATGGCATGCAAATCCATTTATACATTTAATTTAATGTGTTTTCTCTGGATTTTGGTTGATATTCTGTCTCTCTCCATTAAAATGTAACTACCATAAAAAATAGAGACTGTTCATTTCTTTGTAAGTGAGCAAACATACAAATTCAGCAGGGGATTAAATAATTATTTCCCCCACTCTATCTATCTATCTGTTGTCACAAGAATGAGACTTAGAGATCATGAATGTTTGTGGCAGCCACCTGTATATTGTTCCATGGCTGCAAAAATGAGTTTTCTTTTTACCCAGGTTCAAGTCCACAACAGAACTTAAATGGGAGCTTTAAAGGCCAGTAAAGGAAATTACGTCATCAGGGCCAGGACCGGAAGTGACGTTGTCTGGACTGGAAGCGACATCATCATCAGGGTGGAACCAGAAGTGACATCATCATCAGCGCTGGTACCCTGCGTGATATCCCATGGATGTTCTGCAAGAGTTTGAGAAAGACAGTCAGCACACCCCACCACCCCCTGGTCTGGAATGGAATTACAATCATTTAGGCCCTTCAGCTGTCTCCCAATCAGACGTGTGTGACACTATCTATCTATCTATTATATAGTGCCTTTCATATCTATCTATCTGTCTATCTATTATATAGTGCCTTTCATATCTATCTATTATATAGTGCCTTTCATATCTATCTATCTATCTATTATATAGTGCCTTTCATATCTATCTATTATATAGTGCCTTTCATATCTATCTATCTAATATAGTGCCTTTCATATCTATCTATTATATAGTGCCTTTCATATCTATCTATCTAATATAGTGCCTTTCATATCTATCTATCTATCTATTATATAGTGCCTTTCATATTTATCTATTATATAGTGCCTTTCATATCTATCTATCTATCTATCTAATATAGTGCCTTTCATATCTATTTATTATATACTGCCTTTCATATCTATCTGTCTATCTATTATATAGTGCCTTTCATATCTATCTATCTATCTATCATATAGTGCCTTTCATATCTATCTATTATATAGTGCCTTTCATATCTATCTATCAATTATAT
>JANRMT010062841.1:18912805-18934103 GCA_026402145.1 Polypterus bichir lapradei
GGCATCCCAGGCAACGGGTACGCAAAATGGCAGCTATAACAGAAAACTCAGACACAAGGAAGTGGTAAAAGTGTGAACTTATAACCTGTCGTGAATTAACGTAAGGGTTGCAGTCTTCGTAACTACAGCCTCAGAATCCGAGATGGCATCACAGACAATGAGCACAAAAAATGGCAACTATCACAGAAAACACAGACACAAGGAAGTGGTAAAAGTGTGAACTTATAACGTGTCGTGAATTAACGTAAGGGTTTGCAGTCTTCGTAACTACAGCCTCAGAATCCTAGATGGCATCACAGACAATGAGCACAAAAAATGGCAACTATCACAGAAAACACAGACACAAGGAACTGGTAAAAGGGTGAACTTATAACCCGTCGTGAATTAGCGTAAGGGTTGCAGTCTTCGTAACTACACCTTCAGAATCTGAGGTGGCATCCCAGACAATGGGAAAGCAAAATGGCAGCTATAACAGAAAACAAAATGATGGTGAAAAAAGTAAAAAAAAAAAAAATACAAACCTTTACTTTTATATTTCTTTGCTTAGTAGATGCTTTTAGCCGAAGTTATTTACACAACAGGTCAACGTAATCGAATAAACATCAGTTTAGGGGACTGTTTGGGAAACGAGTTGTACAGGCCATGGCTACCAGATTGTTTGACTCAAATGAAGAGCTCAGAACAAAATACAAGCCAACAAAATGTGATGTAATTGTGAAATGAAAAATATATTTCTTGAACCAAAAAAAAAAATGAGAGAATCAAAAAACACAATCGTAACTAGAAGATACAAAACATTTTTTTGAGATAGCAAATGTGCACTCAAAGATTTTATTAATAAGCTCGGTACCAGAAGTGCTAAAAAGGTGAATTTTTAACTCATTGTGAATTACCACAAGGGCCGCAGTCTTCGTAGCTATGCCCTCAGAATCCAAGATGGCATCATGGACAACGGGCACACAAAACGGCATCTATTGCAGTAGACCAAATGGTGGAAACAGTTAAAAATACCAAATTCAAACATTTATATTTCTTTGCTTAGCAGATGGTTTTAGCCAAAGCAACTTACAAAACAGGTCAAAATAATCAAGTAAATATCAGTTTAGGAGAATGTTTGGGAAACATGTTCTACAGGCCATGTGTCATGCTTCAGCCAGCAATTTCTCCCCAACCTGATTATGTCCTTTGTGTTTTGTGGGTGGTTCCCTAAGGGGCAGGGCCACCTGCCAAACACCGCCAGGAACTGCCCTCCACCTTATATATTGGATGGCCTTTCATAGTTCCTGGCAGTTCATTACGAGTGCGCTAGAGAGTGGAGTGTTTCTTGTGATTAACTGTGCCTTAGCTTTTGCCTTTTGATTTTCTAGAATTTTGAAACTGTGCTCTGTTTTTGGATTTCACCTTGGATTCTGCATTGAGACCTTATTTGCTGTGGATTGCGTTGCCATTTCAGGCAATTCCTTGTGCTCTTAGCAGCTTTGTGCACTTCAAAGTGTTTTGTTATAATAAAACTAATATCTCATAAAGATTTGTCAAGGCCCTTTTTTTGTATTTAGTCGGGGTTTTAATGGTATCGCCCCATCTCCTCAGAGGTCAGCCTTTGAAAGTGTTATTGGGACTCCCGAGTCACACCACCATGGTTATGAAATTGATTATTTCAAGTGACGAGTTTAGAACAAAAGGCAAGTTAACATAACGTAATGTAATTGTGATATGAAGAATAGATTCCTTGAACCAAAGTAAACAAAATTAATCAAAAAATGACTGTAACCAGGAGATTCAAAGGTGTTTTTAGAGAAAGCAAAAATACACTGCCCGGCCGTGACGCCCCTTCTCTATATGTTCCAGGGGAGCAAGCATGGGCTGCACGGTACCTCCCCCGGACCCACTGGTGGCAGCCCCCCTGGGTGACTGTGGTGCCTCAGATACCCGCAGGGCTCCATGGGAGATGGAGTTCTCCAAAGCCCTGTTGAGATCCGGGGTGGCCACCAGGAGGCGCTGCAGGGGTACTTGGGCCCGTCTGGGCCGTAGTTCAGCCACACCCGGAGGCAGGGGGTCAAGCACCTGAAGCACTTCCAGGTGAACTCTAAAAGGGGCAGCAGTCACCATTCCGGGATCCTGAGTTGGGAGGAGGAGGACAATGCTTGCCAGGAGGAGTGGTGGTGCAAAGAGTAGTGTGTGTTATGTTTTGGTGCTTTTGGGACTGTTTACTGCCTGTGGGACACGGGGAAGACGTGCCCCACAGGTGAAGAGAAATAAAAGTTAATTTGCTTTTATAACGTGCCTCTGCTGTCTGTCTGTGTCAGGTCGGCGCCAATATATAGCGCCTTTGTTACATCACATAAAGGTAGGTTTTATCTGCAAACTTGGACATGTGTCAACTTTTAACCCATTGTGAATTAATATACCGTATATACTCGCGGATAGGTTCTCCCGTGGATACGTTGGGAGTTAATTTTAACGTATAATTTCTGGTACAGTGGAACCTTGGGCTGTGAGTAACTTGGTTTGCGAGTGTTTTGCAAGACAAGCTAAAATTTTTAATACATTTTGACTTGATGAACAAGCAAGGTCTTGCAATACAAGTAGTACGTATACGCTTTGTCTGCCAAGCGCCACGTGATCACAACTGAGCTGATGGTTCCTCTCTCTCTCGCTGCAGGATTGTGGGTAATCATCTCCCATTCTCCATCTCAGTCGGCGTGCCTCAATCATATAGTCAACATCCATACGAGTGTATACTGTTTACTACAGCTTGGTGACCACATGTGTGTGTTGTAACGTGCGAGTCCCAGTCTTGCACCCCAAAACACGAAGCTGAGTCTTAGTACCTGAGCGACACCAGCTTTATTCAGCCTGAAACAGGAACAGCACGGTTATTTATTGTAGCGGGATCTGCCACTAACTATACACAGACACAGCAGTCAGGCAGGGTCAGGGCCAAGTAATACTGTGCCCTGCACATTTATAATGTTCCTGTATAACCCATCAATGGTAGGCGCTTATAGCATGTCTGCGATCTTTTACGGCGAACTGCTACAGCACTTGGAGCCTGTGGTTGCTTCGGGACGTTCTTCCGCCTGTTGTCCCGTTGGGTGGAATCCCAAAAGAGTTTAGAAACTCACTCACACCAGGCATGATTCTTTTCAAAGGTAAAGTCCATCCATCCATTATCTAACCCGCTATATCCTAACTACAGGCTCATGGGGGTATGCTGGAGCCAATCCCAACCAACACAGGGCGCAAGGCAGGAAACAAACCACGGGCAGGGCACCAGCCCACCGCAGGGTAAAGTGCAGGTTAATTTGTTTTATGTATTTTTACTTTATATTTTGTATTAATCATTTTTATATGAATAGTTTTGGGTTGTGGAACAAATCATCTGAGTTTCCATTATTTCTTATGGGGAAATTTGCTTCGATATACTGTACGAGTGCTTTGGATTGTGAGCACATTTCTGGAACGAATTATGCTCGCAAACCAAGGTTCCACTCTATTTTATAATGTCGGTCATATAAGTCGAATGCGGAAAACTAACACCATTGATCCAAGAGATAACAATTTGCTAACGCCCGCCTGAGAGAGTAACCACGGAGCACACACCCTTTTTTTTCTATGTATTGTGCCTATGTGACCTCACGGTAATACCCAAAGTATTCTGAAGCGATGTTTGCACTAATTTGTGTTTTTTGTATCTCACACCCTTATACACCTTGATTGTACGAACATCTTTTATCTACGATGGAGTGTTCGATCAGAAGAAAATATGAAGCTGGTTTTAAATTAAATGTTGTTGAAGTAGCGAAAGAAATTGGCAACTGTGCTGCTGCAACAAACATTGATGTGCCTGAGAAACTGGTGTGAGATTGGAGGAGGTAAGAAGATGTAAAAAAATAAATTAATTAAGCAGCGCATTTTTGAACAGGTGTATAAGTCGGGGTCTGATTTTATGATAGATTTTTCAGGATTTCAAGACCTGCCTTATACGTGAGTATATACGGTAAGGCTTGCAATATTCATAACTGCAACCATAGCTCCCCCAGATGGCATCAACAGGTACAAAAAATGGCAACTATCACAGAAGACAAAATGGTGGCAAAAATGGTTCAAAATAAAATTACAAAATCCAAACATTTACATTTTTATTTAATAGGCACTGTTCTCTAAAGCTACACACAAAAAAGGTCAACATAATCGAGTAAACATCAATCTGGGGGACTGTTTGGGAACAAGTAAGACAGGACAAGGGAGCAAAATTGATCACCATAAGTGAAGACCACAGAACAAACAAGAAGCTAACAAAACATAATGTAATGGTGATATTAACAATAGATCCCTTGAACAAAAAAGCAAAAAACAGAAGTTTAACCAAAAAGTTTATTCAGTAAACAAAGGAGCAAAAAGATTATTAAACAGTAACCTCATAACAGTTGCAAGCACACCTCCTTTTTAAAACAAATAGCCATTTTGTCAGCTAGCCTGCCCCAGTAGGAACCAACACTGGACACTGGAATACTTGTCCATTTCAGGACCCCTCATACACATTCAGAGAGGGTCATTTTAGAATTGCTAAGCCTAATGTTAACACGATGAAAACTTCACATGGACAGCAATCAGGACCATAATTTGAACATCAGATGCTGAAATTTTGAGGTAGCATGGCTAACCGCTGCTCCACTGTGCTACTTTATAATTTATTAATATTTTTTATAGTTTGTTAGTTAATAATGGCATTATTAACCCCAATATCTAAGATGGCCTCAAACCCCTGGCTTGGGTCCAAATGCCATTTTTACTTTGTTCACTTTTATGTTAACATTCTTGACTACTTAGTTTCTTTATATTTAAGCATCCTTTATTATGTGCCATGTGTTTCCTGGGTGGTTCCCCAAGAGGCAAGGCCACCTGCCCATCACCGTCACCAGACTGCACTCAGCCTAATAAAGACAAGGACTACCCACAGTCCTTTGCAGTTCATTGTGAATGCTCTTATGGAGATGGCGAGTTTCTATTGTGATTTTCTATATGCTATATTTTAGTTTCTTCACCTCCTGGATTTCAGATCTGGGGCTTTTGGGAGTACCTTTTGAAGGCATTGCCTTCTGTACCTTTTATCTTGTGCTCTTACTTATTTATGCATTAATAAGCATTTATGGTAAAGTAAATGTTCCTATTTTTAAAATTCTTTGTTCTTTTTATGCAATGAGCCAGGGTTTAACAGTAATTCTCCACTGTGGTCATTTTGAGTGATTATTTGGGAATTCTCAAGTTCACAACAGAGACTTCTTTCCCAGTATCTGAGATCATATTCCTTCTTTCCTTTAGTGCATCACACTTACTCACAAACGAACTATTTCTATTTTAAAACGGACCTGCTTCCATCTGTCAAGTCCTGCCATTATGATACTGATGTTTGTTCTGACCACACTCCTCTTCTTCTGGAGCTTAGAATTTTAAATAACTCTATTACAACTGATGACTTAGCCCTTTAATAACAAAAAGTGAAGATTTTATTAAAGTTCTCTTTATGTATTTTTTTCATAAACTAATGCTTCTCCAGAGATAGCAGCCTATTACACTTTAAGAAACACTTACAGCAAAGTGTCATGAAATGGAATTTTCTAAATGGCAAAAATGGGTGTTAGACCTCCAAAAACAATCAAGGGAGCAGACCAGAATGTTAACTGGTTTGACTAACAGAGCCTCGCCTGTACTCTGCCAGGCTTCTAATGCCACTTGCGAGATCAGGCTCAGAAATGAGAAGCTGGCAAAACAACTAGAAATACACAAAATATCCAAGAGGAGGGATGAATGTAAACCTTATGATTATATTGAAAAGGACAAGTGAAGAACCTTTACAAATGATTTACATCCAAAAATATCAAAATGCAAAAAAGGCTCAGCAGAGCAAAAAAGACGCACAGGAGTTGACCAAAAAGGAAATCCTAATCAAACAAGTCCCAATTCCAAAAATATAAAAAAAAACCTAATCCTTAATGAGAAGCAAGAAAATCAGAATTCCACACAGAAAGCCATACAAACAGAGCTCCACAGTAAAATGAGTGATCACCTTCTCAGCTCGCTTATATAGCAGATGGAGGGAACAAGGGCACTGATGTCAGGGTGGCCCCGGCTC
Organism: Polypterus bichir lapradei; assembly: GCA_026402145.1. Lineage (NCBI taxonomy): Eukaryota > Metazoa > Chordata > Cladistia > Polypteriformes > Polypteridae > Polypterus > Polypterus bichir. Next base: position 18,918,942 of record JANRMT010062841.1, read on the forward strand.
CTGGGGCTCCACCTAGAAAGAACAAAAACAGCAGAATGTTTAAAGAGGCAGGACATAATTATAGAATTAATCTATACATAATGCAAAGTAAAGAGGATAAATTATTTAATATGCTTCAAACAAAAATTAACTAAAACCCAAATGGTATCAGAATTATTAATGATATCTCCAGATTTGATAATGAATATGTAAAATCTACCACAACCGAGCTTTACTAAAAACACTAGCACTGAAAATACAGTTTATCTGATTGGCCACATAAGAAACTGAGCAACTAATACTAATACAGCTTGGTTTCCACAATGTAGGGGTTATCACATTCACCTCAGACACAAAAGGTCTCTAGTTTGTGACTGCGTGGAAACAAACTGCCCTAAATGTTTCTATTTTCAACACTATTAGATTTGTATATTTCTAATGTATTTTCTGGTATTATATTTTCTGGTATGATGTTGGTATTAGCTGATTCTATAAGCACAGTCTAGGATCTGCTAGGAACAATACATTTCACTGTATCTTATATTTCTGAATGATTTTCCATGTAACAAATAAAAAAATGTTAAAAATCTTCAATCTTGAACTAACACTTAAGTCATTGCACTTTTATATGAGTACAGTGAAAAGGCTAATACAATTCTGGCTTGAAATAGTTTGGAATGTAATCAGAGAAATTAAATAAGTCATACATATTTTACAAAGTTAGAAAGCCACAAACCTGGGCTAATACTAAGGAGAATTATATAAAAAATATCCACAGTCATAAAGTAAGTCTGCTAATGATAACTATGCTTGAAGAAGCTAAAGAAGAAAGCCTTGTAACTAAAACAGCTACTTGAGGAGGCACCCTACAGACCGATTTCTTCACTGAACAATGATGCTAAGATGTTTTAAAAGGTAATAGCATAGACAATTGAAATAATTGTTTTCCAACTATAATTTTTCAAAAATAAATATAATTTTTTAAATAAAGTCAAACATTCAATAAATGTTCAAGGTGTAAACCAGAGATTCCCTCTCTGCTTATGCTTAAATTTCTTTTTTATGTTCATTTTGTTCAAATTTATTCTTTAATTATTATTGTTGATATTAATATTGTTTATTTTTATCGTTTGCTTAATTAGGTATTTTATGCTAGTTTTATTTATTGCTTTATAGTGATAGTTTCTATTCTATTCTATTACAGTTTCTATTTATCTAAGTTTGTTCTTGTTATGTATTAACATAGGCTTGGATGTTTTATTGTTGTTTTTAGTCATTTTGAATGATCATTTCTCCTACCTTTATATTATTTCTGTTGAGTTCATATGTAATTTTGTAATAGCATATGTAGTTCTATTTCCTATTCTTTGCGGGTGGAACTCCAACAGTCAGGGCCTCCCTGACGTCACCATTGCTGGGGCCTCATTTATAAACAGTGCATACATACAAAAATGTTGCGTACACCTGTTTCCATGCTCACATCGCAATGTATAAAACCTAAACCTGGCGTAAAGCCATGCACATTTTCACGGTAGCTCAAACCCTGACGTACGCAAGTTTTACACTTGGTTTTGCAAACTGGCGGCACCCAGCGTCAAAGCAGTGCTTTTGTTCCAGTGTGGTTTCCTTTTCTTTTTTAGATCCACATCCCTGATGTGGCTTTATCAAAAACATTGAAATTATTCACATATTGTTTGTTAGTTTCAGGCATCTGATTGTAATTAACCTGTAACAATATAATGGTCCACAGAATGGCCAAACTATTCCAAATACCATAGCTGCTTTAGCGTTGTTACTCAGAGTATTTATCCCACTGTATCTGAGTATGGAATCACAGCTCTACAGCAGCTGATTGGAAAGAGAATTTTCGCTATACAGCATCAGGCACACACTGCCTCAGCCATGCCACTTATTTGAACTGCTCTCATACGACAGAGACATTAGACATTACATAATAGATAAAATAGGAAAACAGCTATAATAGACCAGTAAACAGAGAGGTATGAAATGCACTATATTTAATAGATAGATTATCTGTGCGTGTGTGTGTATGTCTGTGCTTATGCAAAATGTTGATTGACAGTATATTAAATGTTCAAACGAGATTTCTTCTGTATTGAGATGGATGATGTGTTGCATGTAGATTAGCACTGAAAGAAGAGCAACTAAGAATTTCACTGACGGAAATGAGAGAAAGGGGTTGTAAAAATGTTTAAACCATTATTGACAATAGCGATGATAATCTTATAAGATGTTCATGTAATTTTAGAAAAAGAAATTGTTTTATCAATTCCTAATATGACTTCAGTGACGGATATCATTGTGGGGTGCGTGAAGACCTGGATTTGATTCTAACCTGCTCACTTTCTGTCTGTGGTTTTCACCAAGCAGTCAAAAAACCTTCCTCATTGCTAACACATGCATGTTAACTAAGTGGCGTTGATAAATCAAGTGTGTATGAATGAATGACTTGCGGGTAAGTACAGACAGAGGCTGTTTATCTGTTCTCATCCTCCTAGATCTCAGTGCCGCATTCAATACCATTGATCACAATATTCTTAGAAATCGCCTTAGTCAATGGGTGGGCCTCTCTAGCAGGGTCTTGAATTGGTTTGAATCCTACCTGGCAGGTAGAACATTCTGTGTAAGTTGTGATAATTATACTTCAAAGACACATGATATTCTACAGTATATGGTGTTCCACAAGGCTCTATCCTGGGTCCGCTGCTCTTTTCGATCTACATGCTTCTGTTAGGTCAGATTATCTCGGGGCATAACGTGAACTACCATAGCTATACTGATTACACACAACTGTACTTATCAATAGCGCCTGACAACCCCGACTCACTTTATTCACTGACACAATATCTTACTTGTGTTTCTGAATGGACGAGTAGTAATTTTCTCAAACTAAATAAAGAGAAAACAGAAATTTTAGTGATTGGCAATAATGGATATAATGAGGTTATTAGAAATAAACTTGATGCATTAGGATTAAAAGTCAAAACAGAGATAAGGAATTTAGGGGTAACTATTGACTCTGACCTGAATTTTAAATCACATATTAATCAGATTACTAGGACAGCGTTTTTCCACTTAAGAAAAAGCAAAAGTTAGACCTCTTATATCACTGAATGATGCTGAGAAATTAATCCACGCTTTTGTTTTCAGTCGACTAGATTACTGTAACACACTCCACTCAGGACTACCCAAAAAAGACATCAATCCATTACAACGAGTGCAGAATGTAGCTTCTAGAATCTTAACTAGGAAAAGAAAATCCGAGCACATCACCCCAGTTCTGATGTCACTACACTGGTTACCTGTGTCATTTAGAATTGACTTTAAAATTCTGCTTATAGTTTACAAAGCCTTCAGTAATCTCACTCCATCTTATATTTCAGAATGTCTTACACCTTACACTCCAAATTGTAACCTTAGATCTTCAAATGAGTGTCTGCTTAGAATTCCAAGAGCTAAACTTAAAAGAAGTGATGAGGCGGCCTTCTGCTGTTATGCACCTAAAATCTGGAATAGCCTGCCAATAGGAATTCGCCAGGCTAATACAGTGGAGCACTGTGGAACACTGCTGAAAACACATTACTTTAACATGGCTTTCTCATAGTTTCATCGTAGTTTAATCCTGATGCTATGTATATTCAATTACTTATCATAATTATTCATGGTGGCTCCAAAATCCATACTAACCCCTACTTTCTCTTCTGTTCTTTTTCCGGTTTTCTGTGGTGGCGACCTGCGCCACCACCACCTGATCAAAGCACCGTGATGTCCCTACATTGATGGATTAAAGGCCAGAAGTCCATATGACCGTCATCATCAAGTTCTTCCATGAGAACCCTGAATACCATGAGGACTGATTGAGGTCATTTATGTTAGGTATAATGCTCAGAGGGGTCTGGGTGTTCTCATGGCCTGAGAACCCCTGCAGATTTTGTTTTTTTCTCCAGCTGTCTGGAGTTTTTTTTTGTTTGTTTTTTCTGTCCTCCCTGGCCATCGGACCTTACTTTTTTTCTATGTTAATTAATGTTCCCTTATTGTAATTTTTATTTATTTTGTCTTTTTTCTCTTTCTTCATCATGTAAAGCACTTTGAGCTGCATAATTTGTATGAAAATGTGCTATAGAAATAAATGTTTTTGTTGTTGCCCTGTAAAGTCCTGTTTGGGCTTCATTTGTTATCCCATCTTGTTGGAAAAACTACTCAAGCTATGGCTGTACGGTAGAAAATGCTTACTTTAAAATGGGATGAATTGAGGAATAGATATATGATGTTCTCTCACTGGACAATTTCCAGGTTTTAATGATCAGATTAGCATTTCAGACAATAATAATTAATAAAGCAATGCTACAATGAAAACAAAGTAAAGAAAGCAAGCACACAAGACAGTGTTCATCTTGATTAAAAAGCATTATTATATTACTTACATACCAGATGTACTCATCAAAATATTCCAATAAGAGAATAAATACATCAATAATATATCAATATATTAATGAATGGTTACATTTTTAAGTATCATTATAAGTCTCAGTGAATGACTAAGACTGGTTTAGTTTATGTTTCCCGACAGAACAATTTGCCGTCAGAACGTGAGCTTCCTGCTAAGTATGTATACGAGCTGCAAGTGGGCTGCAACCACCGTGATGTGTCAAGGGGTCGTGATGAATTAGGTTATTAAAATAATCTTGACATATGGGCTTCTCAAAAAGAATTTACATGAAGATTTGCAATTTTTTGCATGAGAATTTCAAATGAGCAATGGGGAACTGGATCAGTGCCCTTGATTAGGTGCTTAGATTGTTAATAGAAATCTGGGGGTTGTTAATCTCCAAAAGAAGGAAGGACATTATCTTAAAAAAAGGGAAAAAAGTTTGCATCAGGTATGCCCTTGTTGGCTAGGTACATGAAATTTTTCATTCAAAATGTTTTGAATAATCTACAGAAAGAGTTTGGACCACTTATTTGGGGTGTGCTTTCATAATTATTACTGCAGAATGGGAGAGGGATTATTCTGCCTATACACAAAGGGAGGAATGTGTTTTTATAATGAACAAAATGTACCGTACTCTTTAGCTTTTTTATTACCTCTGCAGGTCGGACCACTGAAGACATTAAAATTCCAGTAAATGTTATGGAGGAGGTCCTAGTCGAGACAGGGACTACAGGTCATTGTACTGTGCCCAGGGAGTGAGAAGGCCCATAAGACCTCTGGTCAGATAAGATACTTTCATTGGCCCCAATTATGGAATTTGGTTTCCACTGCTATATTCCACAATGCCCCATAATTATTTAGGGTGCCCCAGAAGTAGTTACTCACTGTGTGGTAGTGTAATTAAAAGAAGGTGTGGGATGCTTGAACGGGAATCCTGATGGAAATAGGGAGGCTCTGCATGTCATATGTGGCTCCTTACTACCAGTTATACAGAGCAAGTGACCTGAGAGTTGCCCCATTCTTTAATAGAGAACTGAGTTTCAGGATGTTGGGGAGTTGGCAGTTCTAGAAGGAAAACCCCAGAAATTGCTAAGATTATTCTGGACCAGGCGGGCCACAAAAGTTCCAGGCCACGCCTTAAAAGTTTCGTCCAGACAGGTTTTCAGCCAAGCTTAGATTTTGAAAGGGTAACTTTAGTGGCAGAAGGAAGAGAAGACCAAAATTGTGAAGAATTACAAGACATAACCATTCTTGTGCCTGATCTGCACTTCTGTTTCTAATGTATTGTCTGAGGTTGGGACCTGAATTCAGCACGTTGACGGACCCACCACACAATGAACCACCCCAGATTGGGACACGGGAACAATATGAGGTTTTTTTGCAGTTGCTGTCACCAACCCCCAAGTCCTCCCTGTAAGTTGGAGGACCTGCTTGCAGTACTGGATGCAGGTTAACGTCATACCCGAGAAGAAGCAACAGCAGGCTTTGCTTAAGAGCCCAACGGAGTAGAGTCACTTCTGGCATTTATGGGATTTGAACCAGTCACCTCACGAACTGTAGCCTCAGAGCCACCTTACTCCACTGATTGTCTGAGACCACTTTTATTTTGAAATGAACCATTTGTACATCATAATGTGTTGTGTTAAAGTTCATTTCTTAGGCTATGTCCACACTACTACAGTCAGTCAGTCAGTTTTCTAACCTGTTTAGTCCTGAACAGGGTCGCAGGAGTTTGGTGAATCTTATCCCAGCAAGCAGAATCTCCGTGCTCTTCTTTTGTCCTCATCACCCCAGTGTTTTTAACATCAGAAAACTGAGAATTTTGAAAACTCTCTCAAGATCCATATAGTTCAGGATACGTACCGGCTCAGTTGCAGTATGGAGAATTTTTAAAATACAGATGCATCCTGATTGGTTTGTGCTAATCATGTGACTCTTCTCTAATTGGATTCTGCTCATTACAAAATCTCATTCTCTGATTGGTCACCCGTAATTATATCCTTCACTGAAGAAAAATATTTCAACGTAGCAGACACAGAGGAGTTCGTTGGCACTTGTTGAGTTGCTTACCTACAAATGTAAAAATGTTTTTTTGTTTTTCACATTTGCCATTGCCTTTCTTCACATGTAAACTTAATCTTCCAAAGACTGTCTAGCACAGAGACACTTCCTCTTCCTTCTCCTGTCAATACATGCATGGCCAGTGTAGGCGAACAACTGTGTCATATGCATTTTTTGCCATTTTTTTGTGTGAGAGGAGATTCTTTTGTTTACAATATGAAAGCCCTAGTGTGGACAGAAATAAAATACTGTTAAAAATACTGTTTTTAAATGAAAACTCGCTTCATTCATCAACCCCTGGGTCTATGCTACACGCTAGCTTCTTTGTAGTTCTGCCGCTCGCGTATGGGGATGTGGATGTACAATTTAAACAGATTGTTATTTTCATTCACTCTCTTCATTCACTGACACAATGTCTTTCTTGTGTTTCTGAATGGATGAGTAGTAATTTATTCAAACTAAATAAAGTGAAAACAGAAATTTTAGTGATTGGCAATAATGGATATAATGAGGTTATTAGAAATAAACTTGATGCATTAGGATTGATGCATGGGAATTGTTACATACAGTATGCCTAATAGAACTAACTATTTTACATTACAGCAAGTAATTAACCATATTAAAATTAGTAAAATGTAATAATTTGAAAGTAAATTATGTTTCATTTTGCGTTAGAGTTATTCATTGCATAATATGATTTTGTTCTGTTTGGTTTTGAAATTGACATGCAAGTACTTTTTAAACTTACACTTTTACTGTAAAACTTCACTAAAAACAATTTTTGGAATTAAATTTTCGTCAATATTGCATTGAATTTTGATTCTGTGTTTGGCCTTTCATCGTGACAACCAAATGTATGATAGCCGTGACTGAATTTCGTTTCTTTCTCCCTAATAAATAAAACGACTTTTTCAAATTTTTGTCTTTGCAAAAGCTATTCTAATGGGAAACTGTTAACGTTTTAATACTAATGGCATTTCAAGATCTCCTTTGGTGTCTAATGTTATCCACAGAAGATGTACTACATTACCTTTTTTGGATACATCCTTCTTTCTGCAGTAATGTGTGCGGTGGAAGACCAGACGATGTTAACAGTTGTAGATATTCTTCAGGATATTGTAAGTTGATGTTTTCATCTTCTGCACCATCACCACCAACTGTTTCAACACAGTCTATTGATACGCATTTAACCAATTTGCAGTGTAACCGATCATCAATTTTGGCATTAATTCGTTTAACTTCATCGTTTCTCAGTGCTAGGATTGTCCGTGTACTCATTTCTTCTGTTGATAACCCTTTGTGATGAAATTCTTCAATAAGATTTTGACATAATACATCTTCATTAATTGGGAACTTAAAGTGAGGAAAACGTTAAAATTTATAAGAGCTGAGGGAGCAGGAACTGTGTCTGTCAAAAACATTCACACGAATGAGAGGTGTAAGGACTGTGTGCGTGGTTGAATATGGTTGAGAACAGAGCGTGACTTGAAAAAATCTCATCTCGCACAACTTGAAAAAATCTCTTGAAAAAAGTCTTGTCTCTTCTCAAGATTTTCTTTAGATGTGTATGTGTTATTTAAGTCAGTAGTTCCCTTCTCTGAGTAATTCAGCAAACAAGGACATCCTTACATCCTCTGTTGTCAGCTGTGTTACTGAGTGTTCATGGTGTAATAGCATCATCATCAGATCCATCATTGCAGTGGGCCTTAGGGGGATCAGCCTGCCCAATCACTCTGCCTAGCCCATCCATTAATTATATTTTAATGATAAATATATTGTATGTGGTAGAGGAAGCTGCTCTTTCGCTCTCTAGGGATGGTTTAGTTACAAAGAAAACACAATTACTTACAAACATAAGGCAGAGAGATGCAGGATTAGCTGGATGTCAACTGCTTTAACAAGCAAGTCTCATGTCACACAGTAATAAAAGTCTTCAAAAGTGTTTGTTTCTCTAATGAAAACAGGCCTTCCTCGGCTGGATGTTTCTGTCTTTAAGTTCCTTCTCAAATGCAGGGTCCCTGCCCCTCTCCAGGGTAGCAGCTCTGAAGAAGATGCTTTTGATTTTTCTTAAAATCAAACAGAACAGAAACAGAGGCTTTACTGAAGATTAAACGAGTCTTCTTCTCTGTTTCATTTGCTGTTGAAAAGATATATTTATTTTTTGTTATCTACTTCTAAGTATGCTTAGAACTGTTTATTAATTTTATTTGTGCAACTCAAGGTCCAGAATACAACAGTATACTTGCTAATTAACAAGAAATTCATTTTTTCATTGACTGTTGCAGTTCTTGTATGTATAAATGTTATAAAAGTTTCCCCAAGACAAAACAAGTGTGAGGCTTTCAAAAACAAGAAAGGGACCAGGCCATCTCTCTTGAGTTGGATCAGGTCCCAAAATGGCTAGCTGACAAAACAACTATCCCCACAAGGGATGGCTGAAAACCCCTGACTTGTATTAAAAAGGAAAATGAAGAATCTTCACACAAAAAAATGATTTAGTAATAAAAACGCTAAAAAAAAACAAAGTTTTAAAAGAGCAAAAGAGGAACAAAGGAGTCGCCTAAAAGGCAATCCTAAATAAACAAGACCAAATCCACAATCCACAAATCAGAATCCTTAAAACAGGAGCAAGATAAATCGAGAAAACCAGAAAATCTAACAAAGAAAACACAATACTCACAGAAACTCCTATAAAAGAATGATTCCTCACTCCTGAGCCATCTTGGCCAAGGGAGGGCTCAGGACAACATGGTGGCCCCACCTCCTGGAGCTCCACCCACAAAGAAAAGGGGGAATAACCACATTTAAAAAGACAATTACAAAATCACATATGAAATCATCAGCAATAACACAGATATGAAAATTAAAAATGTAAAATTAACAAAACCAATAAAACATAAAATATACATACATTTGGACAGATAAATAATAATGATTACATATTAATACCAGATTGTTTAGTCAGCACCAATGGTAGCTCAACATTAGCTTTGGCAGTAACTTGTGTATGTGTCCGGAATCATTAATGTAGATTGTGTTATGTTTCAGGCAGGGTTGTTTAAATTGTATTTTGTTTTTTTGGGGTCATTGCTGTTATTTTTATTTTTCTTGTCTTCTTTGTCATTTTATAATTGTTGTTATTTGTGCTTTGTTTGAATATTATCTAATATGTATGCATTGTGTACATTTCTGTTATGGTTATTGTCCTTTTGATTTATCCATGGACACTCCCAAGATGCGGGGCCACACTGACATCTTTGCTGAGGGACCACCCTCACCCTTTAAATTAAAGCTGAAGAATTCGGTTCCTCTGAACGTCATTGAAGGTTGTGGAGTATGAATCATTTATTGTAAGTATTTTTTGGATTTTCAGTTTATAGTGGATTTTTTGGTTTGTGACGTCTGGATTGCAGACTGGACATGTTTCCTTTTTGACTTATTTTGGCCAAAGTCAAGTCTTATGCTGCTTTGATTAAGTATTGTTCTATGTTGTTCCTCAAGGATGGTTTACAATTATCCTCTCGCTAGGAGGGCATTTGATGGCCATTTTGAGTATTAGGAGTGTTGTTGAACTTTTAAATCATAAGTCCCATTTTGAGCTGGAAATCCTGCCTTTTGAGTATGGGACCAGAGTTCTTGGTGTGAGGTCTGTTTTTACGGGGCAGATTAGTGAGGTCTTGGGCTCAGATTTATAAAACTTGAATATGCACAAAAAGAGGCCTGAAAAGTGCATATGCAAACTTGACAGAGTAACCACCCATATGCAACATTTTAGACAAACTGGAAAATGACGACACCCTTGTTGAAGTAGTGCAATGCAGCCAAACCAGCTAAATGACATCTTGTGTATAATAATTCATATCAGCAAGACAGAATACATGTTTGTAAATGAGAGGGAGGTCAGTGGAATGGTGAGGATGCAAGGAGTAGAGTTAGCAAAGGTGGGTAAGTTTAAATACTTGGGATCAACAGTACAGAGTAATGAGGATTGTGGAAGAGAATTGAAGAAGAGAGTGCAGGCAGGGTGGAGTGGGTGGAGAAGAGTGTCAGGAGTGATTTGTGACAGACGGGTATCAGCAAGAGTGAAAGGGAAAGTCTACAGAACGGTAGTGAAATCAGTTATGTTATATGGGCTGGAGACGATGGCACTGACCAGATAGCAGGAGACAGAGATGGAGGTGGCAGAGTTAAAGATGATAAGATTTGCATTGGGCGTGACGAGGATGGACAGGATTAGAAATGAGGACATTAGAGGGTCTCCTCAGGTTGGACAGTTGGGAGACAAAGTCAGAGAGGCGAAATTGTGTTGGTTTGGACATGTGCAGAGGAGAGATACTGGGTATATTGGGAAAAGGATGCTAAGGATAGAGCTGCCAGGGAAAAGGAGAAGAAGAAGGCCTAAGAGAAGGTTTATGGATGTGGTGAGAGACGACATGCAGGTGATGGGTGTGACAGAACAAGATGCAGAGGACACAAAGCTATGGAAGAAGATGATCTGCTGTGGCAACCCCTAATGGGAGCATCCACAAGAAGAAGAAGAAGAGAAGTAAGCCAGTATTATAATGTGCATTGAAGTGACAAACATTGAACTTCAAAACTGATGAATGTGATGTACAGCCTTTATTTTAGTTCCCTTTTAAGAAGGTCAGTTTTGTGTATTTGTACTGAAAAAGCTTTTTATTCTGTTCAGTTTATATTGGCTACCTTTAGTCACTGCTCAGGGAACTAGCCAACAGGTAAGGAATGGCTTAGCCAAGCTTTAATCCATCATGCCCGCTATTCTGGGGAACCATTAACTGACCAGCAAAGCATTACATTCAGATTCAGGTTTTATATGGTCTAGATATACATACATAAAACTTAACATGTTTTTGCCAACATAAAAAGACAATTTGCAGCAATATTTGGTTTTCATAATGTAATCAGAGCACTTAACTGCACTCATATTGCAATATGGGTGCCCAGCAAGAACAAAGCTGCTTTTGTTAACTGTAAGCAGTGACATTTCAATAATCTGTAATGTCAAGATGAGACTGACAAATGTCGTGGCTTGGTGGCCTGGATCAACCTGCTGCTTTTGCAGACGTGATTGTGCTGTACATGGTGGCTGGCTTGTTGCTCAGGTAACTGTCTGAACCCTCAGTTTCTCGTATGGCCTTTACTGTTTATTGTAACAGCAGTCACGTCATTACATGTGTCAGTAATGGTGGGTACCTGCTCAGATGCTGGTGCATTACACCTTTCCCTGATCCCCAGAAATCAGAGGAGAGCTGCTATAAAGCCATATGCTCACTCAGCTGTTTAGCACAGCATAGACTCCTCAAATGCAGGTGTTGGTGTCTCAGTACATCAGGAAAGAGGCTGTTGAACCAGCCAATGAAATTCTGCAGCATTGAGATTGCATATGTATGAGGGTGATTAGCATACTCCACGTACAGTTTGTTCAGGGTGGCATCTTTTTGAGAAGTGAGTTGTGTAAACATACGCAGATTGTGTATAAATGTGCACACGTCAAGCTTTATAAATGTGAATTTTCTTTTATTTTAACACATGCATTATCCTGTTTTTAAACTAGAATCCAAGCAAGATTTTATAAATGAGGCCCCTTGTCTTGTGTCTGCTTATTTCAAAGCCTGTTCACCCTTTTTAGACCATTATATGCTGCGGTATCACAACAGATAGTTGATAGCATACATTTAAAATAATTACAGTATTGATATTAGTTAATGGTTGAAATTGAACCTCTGCTATTGTAATTAAAAATGAATCTAGAAAGGAATCCACCTCTCAGTCTAATATTACATGAAAGAAGTGAATGTCGATGAGTAAAGGATGATGATGATGAGGTTAGGAGCACACACTGATACAGTGCATTGCCGCACCCACCACACGACAAACCAACTCAGGATCCAAATTCAACTAAAAAGTGGCCAAGAGTTGGAGCCGCCTGCTAATTACCACCAAACTGCCCTCTGCCATATAAATCTGGAGGGTCTTCCACAGCTCCTGCTGGTTCATTTCAAACGTGGTAGGGAGTTGGTGAGTGTACTTGTGTTTCTTTGATTTATTGGATTTTTGAACCTTATTGCTCTGTTTTGGCTGCATTTCTGGTCTACTATATTGGAACTTGTTTACACTGGAGCGCCTTAGTGTTTTGGGTAATCCTTTTTTTACTTGTGCGTCATGGATCTTCTTTGTTAATGAAGGGCGCTTTGAGAAAAAACTTTTTATTTTATATAGCTCTGATGCTTACCCTTATTACTAGCCAGGGTTTGATTGTTTTATTCCCATTTAGTGGGCATTTTTTGAAGTGCGTTTGAAATATATTTGCATCTGTGTGCTTTGGGACTCCTAGTTCATGACACTGACACATTTCAGGGCAAAAAACTAACAACACAATGAATATTTTGGCTATAAAGTACATTTACTCTGTCTTTGCTAACTCTAATTCATTCTGCAACTCTTGACGCTTTTATACATGTTGGGGGGATTTTTTTGAATAACATTTTCTTTGTCACATACATACAAATTATAGTCAGATACTTAGTTACAGAAACCTAAGAAAAATATAAATATTAGAAAAAACAGCAACTCCTCCAAACACACAAGACCTTTTTGCTTGGATTAAAAAAAAAGAGATGTGCTACTGTCAATGGCGGGCTTGTGGGTGGCAGTAAGATGTGGTCAGACCTGCCCACTTGTCCCACAGGTTTACATTTCAAGGTATTCACATTTGAAAGGAGCAGGTCCAGCTTGTTGAGTCCATGAATGGAACACGCAGATAAAAGTTTCTTCCTTCCACAGTGTTATATTTCAGCCAGAGTTCCTCTATTGGCTAGTATTCCAATTCCTTTAAATTTCTTTTTTGTTCATAATTGATTAGAACATTAGAACACTCCAGATGAGAACAGGCCATTTGGCCCAACAAAGCTTGCCAGTCCTGTCCACTTATTTCTTCCAAAAAAACATCAAGTCGAGTTTTGAAAGTCCCTAACGTCTTACTGTCTACCTCACTACTTGGTAGCTTAAGTGTCTATTGTTCTTTGTGTAAAGAAAAACTTCCTAATGTTTGTGTGAAATTTACCCTTAACAAGTTTCCAACTGCATCCCTGTGTTCTTGAGGAACTCATTTTTAAAATAACAGGTCGATCCACTGGACTAATTCCCCTCATAATTTTAAACACTTCAATCATGTCATCTCTTAATCTTCTTTTGCTTAAACTGTAAAGGCTCAGCTCTTTTAATCTTTCCTCATAACTCATCCCCTGTAGCCCTGGAATCAGCCTAGTTGCTCTTCTCTGGATCTTTTCTAGTGCTGCTATGTCCTTTTTGTAGCCTGGAGACCAAAACTGCACACAGTACTCAAGATGAGGCCTCACCAGTGCATTATAAAGGTTGAGCAGAACCTCCTGTGACTTTTACTCCACACATCAAGGCGCTATATAACCTGACATTCTGTTACCCTTCTGAACACTATCGATAAGTCGATATCTTAGAGTCCATTATGACTTCTAAATCCTTCTCATAAGGTGTACTCTCGATTTTCTGACCACCCATTGTGTATTTATTCTATAAATGATATTGGTGATAATTATTTACATTATTCTATGTTTCTTATTAGTTTTGCTTATTATTTAGCATCTAAAGGCCTATATGCCATACCGTATGTTTTGTGGGTGGTCCCACCAAGAGGCAGAGCCACCTGCTTATCACCCTGCCCCCATTGAATGAGCTGGCATTGGCGAGTTTCTTTTTGGTTTTTGCGTGCTTTGTGAATTACGGGACTTTTGACCTTTGTGCTCTGTTTTCCGACAATGTTTTGGACTTGGGATATTGTTTGCCTTGAATTTCCTTTAGTGTTTCAAGCAACTTATTTGGACCCTTGTGCTCCTCAGATTTTATTTTTGTTACTGAGCATTTTTGTTGATAATAAATCTTTTATTTATAAAGATTCTACATTTGTCCTCTGTGACTGGCCAGGGTTTGATGGTCTCCCCCCTCTCTAGGGGGAATTTTGAGATATTTTGGTACATTTGTGCTTAGAAACCCCCAGTTCATAGCATGAAGTTGAAATTAGCAGCATTCTAGGGTCAGAATGATTAATTCTTCAGAATGTTGAATCAAGAGTGAATCATTTCTGTTACTGAGTTAACATTAATCAGGATGATTAGTTACATTATCCTGTTAGTTTTATTATAATGTGCTCACTTTTTTACCACTCACATCCATCCCCAGTCCATCCTTGCCTTTTCTACTCCGTCTGATCATGTTGTTGAAACACATACAGCATTTAAATAGCATCTGAAATAAAGTGTTTATGCTAGTTTTCCACAGTACATGAACACACCATGACTCGTCCTCATCAAAACTTCATCCAACTTATTTAAAAGTGATCAAACATTCCACATTTACAGAGGCAGGCCAATTCTGAATAATTTTTCACCTTTTACAGGAGCAGTGGATAAGAGCCTTTCTACCTTGACATGAATCTTGCATTGGCTCCATATATTTAGGTAATTGGTGGACAATTGGATTGCTGGTAAATTGACGATAGTTTGTACGAGTATAAAATGGAGTGCAAAGCAAGTGAACCATCCAAAATAATCAAATTACAATTTAGACATAAAAAAAGAATATATATATATATATATATATATATATATATATAT
>JANRMT010062841.1:18939979-18953202 GCA_026402145.1 Polypterus bichir lapradei
AGAACTGGAAGTGACGACATTGAGGCCAGGACCAGAAGTGATGTCATTGGGGCCATGCGGAATTTCCTATAACTGGTCTGCAGATAAGCAAGAGAAGGGGTTAGTGCACTCTGCCATCCCCTGGTCTGGTGTGGAATTATTCTCATTCAGGCCCTTTAGCTGCCTCCCATGCGCACGTGTGTGGCACCGTCTTCCCAGGACATCTGACCATAGCATCAGACTTTCATTATAATACTGAAAGATTACAAAAATTAATATAACAATTGAATCCATAATTAAGCCATCTGTTTGATTTGTTACATGATTATCTGTTATATGAGAGTGTATATGTAGAGGTCTCTGAGTGGCCCAGACCTAAACCCCATAGAACAACACAGACCTAAAAAGAAATCTTCACTTTTTTAATTATATGTTATTAATAGTTGATTGATGGGAACAAATGGCAGATTTATCCATTTGAAATTGAAAAATACAAAACAATAAAGTGTGCAGAAAGTGACTGCTTTACTGAATAGTTTCTGAATCAACTACATGTTGAGGACTAATATCAATACACTTGGCCTAAGTATATTTCTGAAAGATAGAAAGGAATAAATAAATGACATGACTCATTATTAACGTCAAAATAAAAGACTGCAGAGCTTTCAGGTCATTTGCAAGCTCCACACAGACAGGGAGCCAGCCGGATCTTTGGGAATATTAGATGCTATTGAGACTCTTTACTGGCCTTTGCTAATGTACTGTGTACAAAAACAAAAGTCACCTCATGTTCATATTATTGTACATCAGTTCCTCTAATGTAGTTTTATGACGCTTAATACTGGACATGTTAGGTGATATTAGTGATAATGGAAATACATTGTTCAATATACTATATTACAATAATACATTTCTTTGTCTCTTTTCCAACAGAAAAATTATAACTTTTAAATTACAAATTTAGTAAATAGCATCCCTGTGGAAAAACAATATCCAAGGGTGGTATTTTCCACTGCACCATCTTCAAAGGAAGCTGACGAAAAAAAAAGTTAAACAAAAAAAAGGAGAATGAAACATGAGTCTCAGATGCTCTCCCTAAATTTTCTTTCTCCCGAAAGCTTTGATCCAGCCCTTTAGTGCAAACCACAATATTAGGTTCCATAATCCCACTGAATACACCAAGTGTAAAGAGGTGACTTATACGGCCACTAAATGACAAGTGCTGAAGGATCTGTATTATTTTAAGCAACTTCGAACACATCTCCTCAGACAGGTCTCTGTGATTCTTCTTTTAATATCCGCCCCTCCATTTTGTGTGGTCACTGTGTGCCAAGTCCCTGCAGATCTGAGCTGCGCTTTTTTCTTTTTTTGTCTTTTTAATTACTGTAATGTCATCCACAATACAAGAGCTCCTCCAGTTGGCTTTTGCAGGAACTGCACGCGAAGCTTTTAGCTTCTAGTTTAAAATTAAGTTTTAAGTTTCAAAACATAACAAGTACTTACTATTTGATTAATTTCAACCTCTAATTATAAATAAAACATTTAAAAGCTGCAATCACAGACTTCCTGAATATAACCTTTTATTTTGTATCTGAGCCGTTATAATCGGGGACTTAAGAAGAATTCTTTCATTCATCAGTTTCTGAATCGTCTCAATCCAATATGTGGGCATCAGGGTCAAACATCCTGAACAAGTAATTTTTTAAGAATTATATTATTAATTAATTTCTGGACTAACAAAGGTTGCACAATTTATCTGCTATACAGACTCTGCTATACAAATCTCCCATGAAACCTAAAGAAGGAAAAATAGACATATAAATACAGGAATACCAAAGTGAAATGTCAACACCATGGTCATGTCATTTTCTAACCCATTTGGTGCTGAACAGTGTCGCGGGGGTCTGCTGGAGCCTATCCCAGCTAGAGTGGGGTGCAAGGAAGGAACAAACCCTGAAGAGGATGCCAGTTCATCATATGGCACACACACACACACACGCAAGGGCCGATTTAGCGTCACCAGTCCACCTAACCTCAAAGTCTTTCAGCTGTGGGAGGAGACCCACACAGACACAGGGAGAACATGAAAACTCCACACAAGGGGTACTTAGGAAACAAACCCTGGTCTCCTTACTGCGAGGCAAACATACACACACACACACACGCAAACCCACATGCCCACACACACACAGCCAGGCCAATTTAGCGTCTCCAAATCACTTAACCTGCATGTCTTTGGACTGTGGGAGAAATCCCACGCAGACACTAGGAGAACATGCAAACTCCATACAGGGGGTACTGGGGACACAAACCCTGGTCTCCTTACTGCGAGGCAAACATATACACACACACACACACGCAAACCCACACACACACACATGCACAGCCAGGCCAATTTAGCGTCTCCAAATCACCTAACCTGCATGTCTTTGGACTGTGGGAGGAGAATCATGCAGACACAGGGAGAACATGCAAACTCCACACAGGGGGTACTGGGGACACAAACCCTCGTCTCCTTACTGTGAGGAAAACACACACACCCAGACCAATTTAGCGTCTCCAAATCACTTAACCTGCATGTCTTTGGACTGTGGGAGAAATCCCACGCAGACACTAGGAGAACATTCAAACTCCATACAGGGGGTACTGGGGACACAAACCCTGGTCTCCTTACTGCGAGGCAAACATATACACACACACACACACGCAAACCCACACACACACACATGCACAGCCAGGCATCACATAACCTGCATGTCTTTGGACTGTGGGAGAAGAATCACGCAGACACAGGGAGAACATGCAAACTCCACACAGGGGGTACTGGGGACACAAACCCTCATCTCCTTACTGCGAGGAAAACACACACACCCAGACCAATTTAGCGTCTCCAAATCACCTAATCTGCATGTCTTTGGACTGTGGGAGAAAACCGACGCAGACACAGAGAGAACATGCAGACTCCGTACAGGGAGGTCCTGGGTGGGATGTCAACCCCTGTCTCTTTACTGTGAGGCAGCAGTGCTACCACTGTGCCACCCCAACACCATTATGTAGTTATGTAGTTTTTGATTTAATTTGTAAGCATCTTTTAGTGTGTTTATTTCTTTCTTCTTAAAGGAATTGATTGTCTTTCTAGGCTCAGGTTCCTTCAGGCCATAAACCACTAAATATCGCATATCCGTTTGTTAGAGTTTTTCTTTGGTCCAGTGGACTCTAAGCTCCTCTTTGTTACTTTTTATCATGCAGCAAACACTTAATCTCATTCAATTTTTTTCTCATTATTCATTACTGATTTGAGCCTCTGCTTAGACATCCACCAAATTAATATATATAGTTTCTGCAATCTACTCTATATACAGTATATAAAAACCTAAGCCTAAAAGTGCAACGATTTTATGTCACTTTTTTGTCATGCTTTAAATCGGGCGTATTTTAAAACCTACATATATATGTTTAGTATCATTCTTTTCAGAATTTATTGAACTTTAATATGATGATGTTAGATTTTCAGATTTTTATTCTAAATTTTAAATTGTAAACTAAAAAATATCAAGAAGTCATGTCCCGAGAGACAAGACTTTGTGCCAAGAGTATTTAACCATGCCTGGGGCCGGAAATAAAAGACAAAGAGTAGATGACAGAGACAGTTGCTGCACAGGCTTTTAAATGTTCAAAGTGCTGCGCGAGATGCAAATCACATCACATGGCATGGCACGGCACGACATGGCATGGTGGCAGCAGCAGCAAGCCAGCAGCTGATCGAGCAAAGAGGAGGTAAAAAAACCTGTATTTGTTTCCCATTGTGTCACCGTTTAACAGGGGGTTTCGGAGGAGTGACCACATCTCCTTGGGGTGCGTTCAGCCCCCCTCTTCACAACGCGAGTGGCAGACTGGCGGGAACTGGGGGTTGGGCGCCCCCATCTAGTTTTTAAATAATAATAATAATAAAGTATCCTGTTTCTTCCTTTCGGAAGGTGTAGATGAGATGATGTGAAGCCATTTGGGTCAGTTATTGGTCTTCTGTTAACACCAAGCACCAGCAACATGGACTGCAGCACTATCGCTTCTCAGGTTGTCCGTCCAGTTCATCTTGGGTCTTTCTTTGGTTGACTTTTTGACGCTGAGGGCTTCGCTAAATCTCAAAGTGTCAGGTAATGTCACTTCTGCTGTGAAACTTCTCTTCATTGTATTCAGTGGCTTTCGCCAAGAAACTGTGGCCCAAAATGCATGGTGTCATATCCAAGCTGCGGTGACATATGGCTCTGTAGCTGTTCTGTTGAATAATACTGGGCCTGTCTGTCTTCCTATATTAAACAAGGCAGATTAATTTTGTTGAAATGCCTTTAGTTTAAAGAAACACAAATCGGTGCAGCCCTTTTGGAACAAATGAAAATGAAGACCTCCAGGAAGTCTTTGTGAGTCCATCTTTTCCATTCTGCGAAGCTTCTCATGTGTGTGTGTGCATGTGTGACAGGCTTAATTTAAATGTAGCGCTGCAGTCAAATGCAGGCATGGAGATGGCAGGG
Source organism: Polypterus bichir lapradei (assembly GCA_026402145.1). Lineage (NCBI taxonomy): Eukaryota > Metazoa > Chordata > Cladistia > Polypteriformes > Polypteridae > Polypterus > Polypterus bichir. Next base: position 18,944,488 of record JANRMT010062841.1, read on the forward strand.
CTCACAGGGATTGGAGTGCTGAGTATTTCTGTCTGACATATAGTGTTGGATTTGGTTAGTAAAATAATAAAGTACATTTTATTTATATAGTACCTTTCCCAGGCTCAAGGCACTTTTCATCTTCTTAAGTTAGTTAATTTATTATTAGGTATTTGTGTCTCTTTTTGGTATTTTGTTAAAAGCCGAAGTACTGCATGAAGTTTAATGAGTTATGTGCTTTTCCCACCTTTGAGAATGGTTACACTTGAACGTTGAGCGTGGATATGTGGACAGGAAAGGGCTTTTCTTTTGTAAAGTCAGTGGTTGATCGACTAGAGTACAGGGCATTTATAAGGCAGGAGCGTGTCAAAAGAAGGGTGGTTTGGTGGCTCAGCAATTAGCGCTAAGGAAGGGCGTTAGATTATCCCTATGAGCCAAGTTAGGCTCCTGGTTTTATTTCCCCAGAAGTCCTTTAATTCTGTTCTGTTTCTATATTCCAATGTAAAGACATTTTATCTTTTTGTAGAAGGGTTCATAATATATAATTATACCTTTCGAAATTTAGCAGGTGTGCTCCTGCCGCCCAAACCTGATACAGACAGAAACAGAGGCACAAGTATGAGCACATAGGTTTATTTTTTTATTCCTTTCCTCGTGGGAAATGCCTTCCCCCATTTCCCACAAGTACAGCACAGTTCAGCGCAGCAAAAGCACAAGCACAACAGCACCCAAATCTTTTTCTTCTTCCTTTCCACTTTCTCTTCATCTTTCCTCCACTCCTCTGGGCAAGCTTCATCTACCTCCTCCCAACTCTGTCTCCCCAAGTTAGTGGCTGCTGGCTCCTTTTATACTGCACCTGGAAGTGCTCCAGGTACTTGTTGACCCACTTCTGGCAGCACTTCCAGGTGTGGTGGAAGAGCTGGCATAAGGGCTCAGCAGCAGCTGCGGTGCCCACAGATCCCAACAGGGCTGTGTCAAACTCCAACTCCCATGGAGCCATGTGGGAGTCCGAGGCACCACTGCAACCCGGGGGGGCTGCCACCTAGCACTCAGGGGAGTTAATCCTCTGGATACGCTCCCTCCCCCAGGTCCTGCCACCATGGAGGCGTCCCAGCCAGGCAAGGGCTCTGGCCGTATGCCACACAGAGTATAAGCCGAAGGATTTGCAACATTTTTCTTGTGCTTTGTTTTTGTTTGTGACAAAGTTTGGATTATCTTTTCATTTGTATTTTTGTTTTTGTAAATTTTTTATTGTGTGTTTTTAGGACTAAACTTTAATTATGTTTCAAATATTTACTACTGTAAATATTCTCACTTCAATGGCTGTGGATACTTTTAAAAGAACAGTTTTGTAAGTAAAAACAACCTCTTTTTTCAACATCTGCCTTCTTTTTATTGAGTCAGACTTTTACCTTTGGTCCTTTTCGGCTTGGGCTACTAGCAGGACATTTGTTCAACTGTTGACTTGTGACAGACTTACCTTCTGCAAGTGTTCAGAAAATTAATATGCCTTGGCATTCTGTCATAACCCATTCATCTCACCTTCTCTTTTACTTTACTTGATGGACGTTACCCCCTCTAGAATACCCCAGAGTAGCCCTCATTTGAGACCCTGCTCGCAGCGCCTAACTGTTGGAGAATAATCACGAGAAGACCAGATGCTCATGACAGCACTTGGTGGCATTCTTAGTCACGGCACATGTAGCATAACAGCAAATGAGAAATTTTCCATTGAGATCATCACAATGTTGTCATCTTTAAATTTCATAAAATTATGATGCCTTTTCTGATTATATTCCTGGCCAGGCAAATCTTCAATGAGCAAAGTATTAGAAACACCTGTACGCCTGCTTATTCATGCAATGATCTAATCGTGTGGAAGCCAGGTAATGCATAAAATCATGTAGATACGGGTCTGAAGGTTCAGTTAATGTTCACATCAAACACCAGAATGAGGGAAAAAAAAATGTGATGTCAGTGATTTTGACTGCATCATGATTGTTGGTGCCAGACGGGCTACTTAAAGTTTCATTTCATTTAAATTTGGTACCCTTATTAGGGTTATTATTCACATTTATCAGACCAATTTGTTATTACTAATTTGGTAAATGCAGTGCTCTTTCAGGAGAAATATCTGTGCACACATTTAAGCCAAGAGCTAGAAAAGAGTCCATTTAAACTGTAGTGTGAATGTGGCAATAGATTTTAAGCTTTATTAAGACTAAAAAAATAATTTATTAAAGGCTTGTTACATAAGGCTTATGATCTAAACTAGTGCTATTTTTTATTTTTTATTTTGTAAAATAATAATAGTGTGTTCTGTATGGGGTGTAACAAAGCCCCAAACCCCAGATGTTACTTCATCACCAGGTTCAAATAAACCATTTTTATTAAACAAAATACCTTCTCACTGACTTCATTACAATAAACGGTTCTTCTGCTCTTTCCTTATTTCTTTCTTCTCTTCTCCTTTTCCTCCTTTCCTTCCAGTTGAGTGTTGTCCTTCTCCTCTCATGACTCCAACTCACCTGGATGAGGCGACTTAGGGTATTTCAAGTGCCACAACATTACACCCAGAAAGCACTTTTGGGTCAGGTGGAACCTCCTTAAATAAAGTCCTTTCCCAACAGCTCCGCCCGGTGGCACCCAAAGAACCCCCCCAGGGCCACCTATCACGGTTACAACTCCCTGGCAGCCTTGCACACAAGTCCCAGCAGAGGGATGCTACCAGATATTGGGGGAGCAAGGAGACCTTGTAACCACTCTAGATAGCATGCCAGCCATCCAACCCTACACAGACAGATGCTAGAGGCACAATTTTATTTTCTTCACCATGTGGGAAACGTCTTCCCCGTTTCCCACAGGCACAACTCAATCCCACAAACACAAAAGCACACAATACTTATAATTCTTCTTCTCTTTTACTCTTTCTCTGCTCCTCTTCGGCAAACTTCATCCACCTTCCACTTGACTCCTGGTACTGTCTACTGGTCCCTAATATAAGGCCCCCAGAAGTGCTTCAGGTGTTCGTTGCCCTACTTCTGGCAGCACTTCCGGGTGTAATGGAAGAACCACCCACATGGGTTCAGGAAAAGCTGTAGCGCCACCTGGGGATCCCAACAGGGCTGTATCGGACTCCATTTCCCAGGAAGCCCTGCGGGAGTCCGAGGTATGGCTGCCAACCGGGGTGCTGCCATCTAGTGTTTCAGGGGAGGTAGTGTTCTGTCTACACTGGCTCCCCCGGTCCTTCAATAGCAGAGGTGTTCCGGCTGGGCAAGGGCCCCAGATATCTATGACACCTGTAAGGCAGTCTCCCTCTGTTTATCCATTATGTCACCCAACCAGGAAAGGAAACACCCACCATCCCATCTGGGATGCCCATCCATTATGAAGGCCTCCTGGCCAGGTATCTAATCCTCCATCCCTGCTGGGATGCCCTCCAGTCTTTCCCTTTTCCTCCTATCCTTCCCGACAAGTGACCCAAAATTCATCTGGGTGAAGCAACCTGAGAGTATTTCCAATGCCACAACACCATGCCCAGGATGCATGTCTGGGTCAGACAGAACCTCCTTAAATAAAGTTCTTTCCCAGCAGTTCTACCCGGGCACACCCAAGGAACCCATCAGGGCCGCCTATCGTTGCTACAACTCCCTGCTAGTCTTGTGAGTGCACACATAGGAGTCACCTATGCTGCCACCTGAATTACTGAGGGAGCAAAACTGGCCTGTAAGGCCGACTCCCTCTGTCCATCCATCATGTCATCACAACCAGGAAGTGAAACATCAGCCATCCAGTGGTAAATGGCAGTGAACTGGCAAAGGTTATTATTCTGATCTGTGATGACTTTAGCTTTCTAGATCATGGAACCTCTTTTATGTGATATTACATTTAAAATGCCTCCAAAGGTTTGCTTTCCCAGGCACAGAATGAAAACAGCAACTTTCGAAAGTGGTTGTAAATTTCAGACAAGGATAATGACAGCAGAGACCTTGATCGTGTCAGGTTTTGTGCATATGGTATTGGGTGGCATAGGAAAAGCCCCCCTTTCAGGCCTCCAGCAGTAATTTTTAACATTACTAGAGTAACATTTATCACTGGCAAATAAATATGTTATGCAGTATAGTAATAAATCTGTAGACTCAATCCTGGGTTCAGAAATGAAATTAAATCCAGGCCTGAACTGCTGGCTTCATTTTAAACATCAATGAGTGCATTACCTTGATCTTAGGTTCAAATAACATGTAACTTTCCTTTTAATCTTCAATAGTCTTTGCATTACACTGAACATCTTTACAACTCAAAGATTACAGTTTGACATAAAGGAGCAAATGTTGTTCTTTAGGAGTCTTTGGCACGAGGCGTCTTCAAATTGCAATGCCTGTCTCCATTGCGGGGTGGTTTAGTGAGCTGTGAAAATAAGAATGTAATTCTTTCTTTTTTCATGCATGCTTGATGTTAATATTACTGACAAAATAATCTATTTGAAGACACTACAAACACTGCACATTTATATAGGGTGTAATAAACAAACAGAAAGACTGTGAAGCAGGGGTTCCCAAACTCGTCCTGGGGGATCCAAAGTGGCTGCAGTTTTTTGTTCCAACCAGATTCACAGACAGTGATAATAATTGATAATAATGATCTAATTTAGGGGTCCCCAACTCCAGTTCTGGAGGGTCCCAGTGACTGCAGGTTTTCATCCTAACCCCTTTTTTTAATGAGTGCCCTGTTTCTGCTGCTAATTAACTTCTTTTGAATTCATTTTAATTGACTTGTTCTTGAAGACTCAGACCCCTTAATTGTTTCTTTTTTACTTAATTAGCAGTCAAACAATACTGAGATATAAAATGAACTAAAACACGAAGAGCAAACTGTGTCCATCATGCAATATCTGAACATAAAGAAAGATGAAGGTCCCAGGAATACTGATCTGCTCAGGTCCATAAAACATTTGACCACAGCTCTTAGAAAAGAGAAAATCAGCAATTTCTGAAATGTCTGCTATCGGACAAAGAGAGCAGCAACAAGCCACGGAATTAAAGAACGGGTTTAATGAACAGCAAGACTCTGCGCCTAATTAACCAACTGGTTGGAGTGAAATTGGTTGGGGTTTGAGGCCCTGACTTAGTTGGCCTTCTGTTGGCTCACTCACCTCACATTTCATTTCTGTTTGGAAAGAAATGAAAGCACTCAGAGGAATGATGAAGAAATTCATGGAAACAAATCTCGAAAAAAGAGTCAATTAAAATGAATTCAAAAGAAGTTAATTAGCAGCAAAAACAGGACACTGATTAAGAAAAGGGTTAGAATGAAAACCTGCAGCCACTGCGGCCCTCCAGGACTGGAGTTGGGGACCCCTGGTCAAATTTAATTAGATGTTCTTTTTTCTCTAAGCTTATTTTGCATTCAGAATCATTCATGGCAGTATGCTTTTTACATTTATAAAACATTTACAAATATTTCTATTTTAGCCTTACATGTTTAACTCTCTTTTGTTGGTTTTCCATTATTTTGCCCATTTTTTGGTGCGTTCACATATAATTCACAAAGCACATATCCTATTGTCTGTCTAAGAAGCCTCCACCTAGCAGAGCCACAGAGCCAGCGGTTTCTTGGTGGAAGTAACGCTGCGTTCCATTTGAAGTGGGACGTCAAAATTTCCTAGTTTTAGTTCAACTGGAACACCTATGAAGAAATGATAAAGATTTAAATTACAATACAATACAATTTATTTTTGGATAGCCCAAAATCACACAAGAAGTGTGGACTTGTGTGGAGTGTAGTTGTGTCTGGAGTTTGGGGTCTGAGATGCCCCTTAATTGGCAGCACAAACTTGGCTGTATGTCTGAGTGTGCCCTGCAGTAGCCAGAGGTTCCATTCAGAGTCATTCTCAAATTTCGCCAGGATAGATTGTAGCTCTCCACAGCTGTTCATCATGGTTTTATTTTCACATTAGTATTGTGTGCTTTTTACCATTATTTTGTATATTTGCAAACATTTTGTGACATGGTTGCACAGTTTTATGGTTCCTTTGTCACATTGGTATGTCATCTTTGATTACAAAAATATTAATTGGTAAAAGGCCCTGTCACTCTTTGACTCAGACAGACTGAATTTTGGTTATACTACATCAGCATGCAGCTTATCTTTCCTCCATGGCAACTTTTCAACTCCGGGTGAATGGATTCACCTTGGATAGTCATCAGCAAATGCTTATTTTGAAATTAAATGTTGATGCCCACTGCATAGATGAAAACTTTAAACCGTACTGTAGCCTTGACGGATGTCTCCCCCTGTTGTCCACAGCAGGTGGTCAGTATTATGACCTTTGGCGGGGAGTTCCTCTCGATGTCCAGAGTGCGCACCCTTTCAATAGCACAAATGGCATCCTTTTGAGCATACGTTACCAGCAATGTGTGAAAAGCAGGTATTGTACAGAATGCCTTGGCACTCTAAAGAATGAGTGACATTTTTAGGCAAAGAAATGTCTGTGCTACTTTAATATGCTACAGTACCACATATACTCACGTAAAAGTCGGGTCTTGAAACCCGAAACATCGATCATAAAATCAGACCCTGACTTATACGTCCGTTCAAAAATGTGACACTTATTTTATTTTTATTTTTCACATCTTCTTTCAGTTTCTCAGACACATCGAATTTTGTTGCAGCAGCGCAGTTACCAATTTCCTTCACCACTTCAATGACTTGAAATTTAAAACCAGCTTCATATTGTCTTCTGATCGTAGATAAGGGATGCTCTTACGATAAAGGTGTATGATGGTGTGAGATACAAAAAACACAAAACAGTGCAAACTTTGCTTCAGAATAGTTTGGGTATTACCGTGTGGTCACGTAGGCACAATACATAGAAAAAAAGGCAGTGTGCTCCGTGGTTACTCTCTCAGGTGGGCGTTAGCATATCGTAATCTCTTGGACCAATAATATCAGTTTTCCACATTCGACTTTATAAAATACCGGAAATTATAAAAAAAAATTATAAAACAAGCCGACTTAATGGCGGGAGAACTTAAATGTGAGTATATACGGTATATACTTTCCCTAGGCATTGTATATAATATACGTGGGCATTGTACAGAAAGACTTGCCAGATTACCCTTTGGCATTGCATAGAATGCCTTGGAAATGTTTGAAATTTTAATCGCTTCATACTTTGACGTCCCATTTTCAGCATTCTGTAGATTTCCAAGGCATTCAACACACTGTCTAATTTCACACATTGATGGTGACAGATATATGGCGGACTTTAAGAAGCATGCGCCCCTTGTTGTGTGGAGCGTGAACACTTTTATTTTCATAAACAATAAGATGCTACAGATGTTCTATCAGACTGTTGTGGTGAGCGCCCTCTTCTACGCGGTGGTGGCAGCATAAAGAAGAAGGACACCTCACACATGGACAAACTGGTGAGGAAGGCAGGCTCTATTGTAGGCACAGAGCTGGACAGTTTGACATCTGTGGCAGAGCGACGGACGCTGAGCAGGCTCCTGTCAATCATGGAGAATCCACTGCATCCACTGAGCAGGATCATCTCCAGACAGAGGAGCAGCTTCAGCGACAGACTGCTGTCACCGTCCTGCTCCACTGACAGACTGAGGAGATCCAGTGGCATAGCTGGGGGGGGGGGCGCAAGGGGAGACATCTGTCCCCCGGCGCAGCATCCAGGGGGCGCCAAATTGATGTTAGGAAATTTTATAATGAAATGTTTTCCATTCTTAAATGCACTAAAAAGTAAATAAAGACAAGAGCTGATGTTAAGATTTTGACACCAGAGGACCTGCTTCACTTTATTGTACAGTATGGGGAAGATGTATTTCCAAATCTGAGAGTTGGTCTTCAGATTTTACTGACTGTTGGAACCTCCATCGCCAGTTGTGAAAGATCTTTCAGTAAATTAAAACTTATCTTGTCCTACCTGAGATCATCCATGGCACAGGAAAGATTGTCAGCCTTGGCTTTGCTGAGTGTGGAGCGGGAGGTTACCGACAGCATACATTTTGATGAACTAATCGATAAATTTGCAGAAGCAAAGGCTAGGAAAGTTTCTCTTTGAAGTTAATAATTACATTTAAAATATTTTACATCAAACTATTTTTTTTACTTTATACTAACTTCATTTTCAGGTTATTATATTATTATATCCAATGTAATATTTAAGTTTTTGCAATGTTATATTTGGATAATATTTTAGAATGATTATATTTTCGAACTACCATTGTTGTCTTAATTTATTTTACTTCGTTCTATCTTTATAAATTTAGCAAAATCCTTGAAAATATATGCATTAAAAGTGCTTTAAAAAATTAAAATATTTAAAAATTTAAAACTATTTAAAATTAAAATATGAAATTTTTTCTTAAAATACTATTATTTTAAATACATGTTTAAAAATTTTCTTTCCCTTCCCCATTGCATTTTGGCAAACAGGAGGGGGTGCGAAATCTTCAGTTTGTCCCCGGGCACTGAAAACCCCAGCTACGCCTCTGAGGAGATCGATCCTCCCCCACTCTATGTGACTCTTCAGTTCCACCTGGGGGGGGGTAAACATTAACATTATGCAAAGTTATTGTCCGTTATACCTGCAATTTTATCAATCTTCAATTTAATATTGTTTTTTATCAGTATGCTGCTGCTGGAGTATGTGAATTTCCCCTTGGGATTAATAAAGTATCTATCTATCTATCTATCTATCTATCTATCTATCTATCTATCTAT
>JANRMT010062841.1:18960356-18978998 GCA_026402145.1 Polypterus bichir lapradei
GTTATCATCGGAAGATATGCTGTTAGAAGTCCCTCTATTTTCTATTGAATTCCTACAGCAAAGTTTTAAAAGTACAGGGATACAGCCTAGTGGAGATAATTGTGGGACAAATTCTAGACGGGACGCCAGGCCATCACAGAGTATGCTCAGCTAATTTGGCCAAACTAGATATGTGTGAAGTGTGGCCATACTGGACATAGATAGTGTGGCGGACGGCCGGGGCCCTTGCCGGGCCGGGACGCCTCTTCTTTATATGGTCCAGGGGAACAAGCATGGACTGTACAGTACCTCCCCTAGATGCTAGATGGCTGCCCCCGGGTGGCAGTGGTGCCTCGGATTCCTGCAGGGCTCCATTGGAGATGGTTTCTCTCTACAACCGTGTTGGGATCCGGGGGTGCTGCCAGGAGGGTGCTGCAGTGGTCCCTGAGCCCATCTGGGCACCCACCCAGGAAGTGCAGTCGGAAATGAGTCATCAAACACTTGGAGCACTTCCGGGTGGGCTATAAACGGAGCCAGCAGCCCCCGCTCTGGCAGCCAGAGTTGTTAAGGAGAGGGACTAAGCTTGCCGGAGAGGAGTGGAAGAGAAAATATTATTGTATTGTGTGCTTTTGTGTTACTGGGACTGAGTTGTGCCTGTGGGAAATGGGGAAGGCGTTTCCCACATGGTGAAGAAAAAGAAAAACGTCTTTGTTTTTTATAAGTTTGCCTCTAGCGTCAGCCTGTGTTGGGTTGGGTGGCTGGCATGCCCCCTTGAATTGTTACAATAAATAGACAGATAGATGTGAAAGACACTATATACTAGATAAATAGATAGATAGATAGTGCTTACGAAAGGCACTACATAGGATAGATAGATACACAGATAGATAGATCGTGCTTACGAAAGGCACTATATTAGATAGATAGATAAAGGCACTATATAATACATAGATAGATAGCGCTTACGAAAGTCACTCTATAGATAGATAGATAGATAAAGGCACTATATAATACAAATATAGATAGACATAAAAAGCCAGAAAAATACAGTATAAATATGAAGAATTATTATAATTTTAATTAATAATAATTCTTTACATTTATATAGCGCTTTTCTCACTACTCAAAGCGCTCAGCAATAGCAGGTTAAGGGCCTTGCTCAAGGGCCCAACAGAGCAGAGTCCCTATTGGCATTTACGGGATTCAAACCCGGAACCTTCCGATTGCCAGTGCAGATCCCTAGCCTCAGAGCCACCACTCCGCCTTGGTAGTTATGTCACCAATGTACAAAATCACATATAACGAGAATTATCTCTAAGTATATTAACAAAATGTAGGTATTTACTAGCTGTAAAGTGAATAGAACTGCACACACTTATCACTTACAGTTTCACTGTCTCATCTTGTCACCAATACTGACCTCGCTCCATTTGTTTCTGATTCACTTCAGAATCGTTTTTAAAATTCTTTTACTTGTTTTTAAATGTTTGAATGGAACAGCCCTGTCTTACCTTTTTTAGAACGTCTTCACTTGTTTGTGCCAACAAGAGTACTGTGGCCTACTAGCCAGATGCTCTTAGTTGTGCTGAAGTCGAGGTTGAAGCAAAGGAGGGAATCAGGCTTTTGCGGTGGCTGCTCCTTTTCTTTGAGATGGCTTGCCTCATCTTATTAGGTCTGCCCCAACATTGGCCGTTTTTAACTTATCATTAAAATCCTACCTCTTCTCACTGGCATTTGACCCTGCAAGAGGCTGACATTGTGATTGTATATGTTGGCTCATGTATTGTACATTCATGATTATAAACATGTATGCAAGGGTGTGTGTATTTTGAGTTTATATTTTAAGTAATGGTTGGTTATGTTTGCAGTTCTGTGATGCGTGTGTATGTATATTTTATCTGCTGCTTTTGTCCTTTCTTGTATAGCACTTTGGACCAGTTTCAGCTGTTGTAAATGTGCTCTATAAATTAAGTTTGACTTGATGTTTGCTAGACCAACTTAGTACCATTCACCACAGAGAGAACAAGACCACCTCAACTGTGGGGTGACTTATTATACTGCCTGATGGCTGATGGTAGAAACACAATATAATAAAGTACAATGCAACTTATTTTTTGTGTAGTGCTCTTCACTGAGTGCAGGCACAGAGTGCTGTCAACAGCTCTCTGTCAAAATACAAATACAGATGATACTTAATACAGAAATTGTACACATAAAAATGGACATTTGCTAAAACATACAGAGAACAAGGTAGAAATGATTAAACATAAATGGATATCAACAAAATTGGTCCATTAATTCATTATTGAACTATGGCCAGTTGAAATTATAAAAAGAGAAAGTCAAACACAAAGTCACAGTCCTGGAGACCTCAGCCAACTGGCCCCCTATCTTCTCCTGGGTTTTTATAATGGAGTCTGTGCTGGCTGTCCAATCTGACGAGAGAATCTTTCCATTTGATGTCTCCAAAGCTTCTTTACCTGAGATGACTTTTCCATGTGCAGGAGAGCAGCCTGGCAATGAAGCAGTGGCACCATCCAGATTCAGAGTGGGGAAACAGAATAGAGAAGGGTTAGTAACAGTTTAAAAATATTGTTTTACTTATATTTCTGAACACAAAGGACTAACAAACAGAACGTGCAGTATGGCCAGCTAATCAGCAGCTCTAGTCAGGGTATGCTAAACTAAAGTAGCAAGACTTTAGACTGGATATAAAAGCTGAGACTGAAGGGGCATGTCTTCTAGTAGCAGGAAGATCATTCTTCATGACGACCCACTACCATTGCAAACAATATTAAGTTTTGGCCCACCGACCCGAGACCGAAATTAAAGCAAGTGAAATCCTAATTTAAAAGATCAAGCTCAGTCTTAAATGGAAGATAAATCTGATGACAGTTTGAAACATGGAGTTATACTGCCACATCCTGGCAGCCTATAGTCCTGCTTCTCACAAGCCCCATGAGAATCCTAGGATCAGAAGAACCACTTCAGTTTAGTGTCACCACGTGGTTGTTAAACTGTCTCCATTGTTAAAGTTGCATTTGTATAAAAGCCCTTGGAGTGGCATCCCACCTCAAAAACACTATTTTTAACCTTTCTCCATTGTAAAACTAAGTGTATTTATTTATTTAACATCATAATTACAGGTATAAAATATACATTGTATCAAATTTATGCTGTCAGGTTTCTTGAGTGTCTCAAAGGTACATAAATGTTTACTGAAAACTCACATAACAAGTTTTTAAGATAGTGAGAAGCCCACCATCAGAGAATCTCCGGTGTCCGGAAAATTGGTGAAAGCAATGATGAAAGGCAGCCTGCGTGTTGGGACAAATGATATTTGTGTCACCTGATGTACAGTAACTGCCCAGGGGAAGAGTGGGAAAATGCGGTCAAATGTTATTTAAGATTATGTCTCTGACACTTGGAGATAAGAATAGTGGTTCATTGATCTGAACCTGAAACTGGGACCAAAACTGTAAAACTGAGCACTCAGTAACTAATACGCATATCATATGTAATTATTTTATATTGCAGGATAGTATCTGTTGAGATATTTGGTTGTAGATTTATCCCATTTCCTTATTTATTCTTTGTGTGCAGCTATAATAGCATCATGATGGAATTTCTGGTCGTTCATCAGACCTTATAGCAGGAGACCCAACAATTGTACCACGTATTACCAAGACCACCAGTCAATAAAATGGAAGCTGTATGGGACGTGTTTGACATCTACATTAAATTAATTTTTACTATTGAACACATTTTATAATTTTGTTACTATTATGTGTAAACTCATTTTTCATGCAGGTCAATATTTTGTGTATTTATTTTCATGATGCTGTAGCCACATGATGTACATGTCGTGTGACCTGAGACATCATGGCAGTTATGGTATGTAAGACCACAGATCGCATTGAACAGATTTAAGATCTGTTGTACAGAATCAGGAGACAGGGAGAATTTTTTAATCAAAAGGATCAGGAGAATGAGACACAGTCAAAAGGTCAAATTGATTTTGTTACTTGTTATGTACAGTATTAACATGTGTTTATGTATTTTACTGTTATTCGTGTTGTTAGCAAGTTATTATGTTTTGTATTTATATGTATTTTCCATTATGTATATCATTATGTACTGTCTTTTTTAAATGTACCTCTATTCCTTGTTCTTTCTAGTTGGAGCCCCAGGGGGCGGGGCTACCCTGATGTCACCAATTCTGAGTCCGCCCCCTGGCTATTTAAGTCAGCTGAGAAAGCTCAGCAGCCAAAGATCATTTCTTTTATTGTGGAGTTCTAGGAGTATTGCTGTGTTTCATTGAATTTAATGTTTTTTGTGAATTTCTTGTTTTGGTTAAGGATTCCGGTTTCGGATAGTGTTTTTCAGACTTGTTTGTTGTAGGATTGCCTTTTAGACAACTATAGGGTGATTCAGATCTAATTATGAAATTTTCATTACGCTATAACTTATTAAGTTTATTACATAGAGAATTCACAAAAAAATATTTTTGTTGCCGATAGATGGCAGTGAAATCGGTGAATTAATTCAATGTAAGTCCATTTTAGTTTATTACAAGATATTTCAAACAATTCTTTTGTCTTGTATTGTCTTCCTGCATTGCATTAAAAGTTGCATAATTAGATCTGGACCACCCTGTACTTTTGTCTCTTTTTGCTCTTCAGAGCATTTTCCTGGATTTTTCTGTTTTTGATTCTTTTTTGCTGTTTTTCACAAGCCAGGGGTTGATGGTTATCCATCCTCTTTTGGGATTTTTTTGATAGTTATAGACATCTGATGTTGTTTTGCCAGCTCCCTATTTTTCGGAGCCTGCTCCAGCTGTAGACAGCAGATAGTATTTGGTGCCTGGCTAAGTTTAGGAGATCAGGTTAAATCTAGGTCCTGGCCTGCTACTGGGAGTACTTTTGAAGGCTTCTCATTTTGCCTTGTTCAAGACTCCACTTCATGACAGTTACCAAAATCTAACTGATTTGCCATCAAGTTCAAAATTCTAATTTAAAATCAAAGACCTTAACAACAAAAGTAAGTTTGTTAACTAGGAGAAAGAATCACACACCAACATTGTTTTTATCCTAATCTCTGATTTCCCGTAAATGCACAGGCTGACCTTTATACCATCACACCTATGATGTTACATATTCCTGGAGTCCTATGAGTAGATTGCCATGGCAACCAATAATAATAATGCCTGAAAATGGTAGCAACTATAACTAAAAAAGTGGAGATGAAGCAGAAAATTGAAATTGTTCATCTTATTCAGGAACCCCTCTAGACAAAAAACAAAGGCCGGAATTTAATTCATCAGACAGAAAAGAAAATTATAGATGTGTACTTTGCTGAAATAATTTCAGGATATTCCATGAAAATGAAATGAAAAACACCAATCATAATACCTGTCTTTTCGGTATGACTAGTAAACTCAACATAATAATTGTTTTGATTCTTGTTTTATTTTTTGACTTTTGAATTTTGGCTTAGAGGAAAGTTCACTGCACATTTAATGTAATTGATCCTGGCCTAATTGCTGACACATCTTTACCCGATCCTTTTAGAAATGATACTTGTTCATCTTTCTTATGCGCAAAATGATGCTGCTGATTAATTTAAAGTAATGTAATCAACAGTTACTTGATAGTTTTATATTTTTTTCTGAGTCATAGAAATGAGGAAAAATACATCCACCGATCAAAACCGAAGCCTTTGAACGGCAGGATAAAAACTAAAAAAGAGAGAATGGTTAAACAGAAAGATAGAAACTCAAATCGTATGCCAAAAAAAGTAAAACAAAAGATCCCAAAAACTGCTTTTTCTTGGAGCACCTATTTAATCCAGAGGTTCAGGTCCTTAACACAAAGAAATTATTTCTTATTTGTTCTTTTTTGTCTTTTCTAAGGTTATAAACCCACTGTGATGAGTCATTGTTTTAACATGTTTGACATTATTTGGTATCATTTTATGTTTACTGGATATTTTTACTGGACAGTCTTAATGGGGCCTAGTGGTTTAGGCCTTGAACTCTTAAGGTTGTGAGATCAAATCAAATCCCGCTCCTATGTGATAAGTCATTTCACCTGCTTGTGTTCCAAGTGGAAAAAGGAAAGGAATGTAATCAATTGTTTCTCAATTGTTTTAAGTCACATTGGATAAAGGTATCAGCCAAGCAATAATAATAATTTTGTCCTTCTTTTGGTGACATTTCAAAATCATTCTTGGTTGCACGTGCCTCCATTTTGTGTTATAATTTGTTATTTCATTTGTTTGTGCCTTTCCAAAGTATTTAATGAAAAATATATGTTTTATATAGGTTTTTGTATCCCAATGGATTCTAAGTTAGACCTTAGTTTTCATCCAGAAAGTTTTTAATTATTTTACCATATTTTTATAGAGGCCATTTTGTTGATCGTGAACTCTGCCATTTTATAAAGCAGTAGTCACCCTGTAAATGAATTGAGCATCTGTGATGGCAGGGGAACAAGGGAAGAAATTTCATGACAAACACTTCACATATATACAATTTTTCAGAGTAAAAGACATTAGTAAGTGTGTGAGTTTTCTTGGTTAGCAATTCTTGTACATCAGCGTTTGACTGTGATTTAGGGTTCTGTCTTTGATTTTTGACAATCGTGTTATGGACTCTCTGGTTGTGAATTTTGCCTGTCCCTTGTTTCACGTCTTATTTCCTGGTTGTTTTCTAAAACTGTTGCTGCCTTTCTCATTCAGGACAGTACACTTACACGACCACTGCCAAGTAGTCTCTGTGCCCATGACCGATCTTGTGCCACACCTTGTCATAATGCTTTGCCTATAAGATGGCGGTGCATGGCAGCATGCATCCAAATATTCACAAAACGCAGAATATTAGTGTTAGTTAGTTAGTTTGAGGACTCTTTACATTGAATTCACATTGACTATGATTTTTTGTACTACTAAGGTGTATATGTTTCGTTAGATTTGCTCTTTTTGATATTTTTGACTCCAGCCTGTTTTCTAACAACACTATTGCTACAACATCTTTAACAGGTATGAGGTAAAGTGAAGAATTCAAAATTTAAAAAAATTAAAATGAATGTAAAAGTAGAGGTCCTGTACTTTATATATACAGTAGACACATAATAAATTATGAAATGCTCAGAGTAAAATAGTTGGAATTAATTCCAGTTTCCCTCCCTTTGAGATACATAAGAGGGACACTTCTTCGTCTATCTCTGTTCATAACGTCAAATGCCACTGTCATGACCAATTCATTTCTATAGTGGCATAATTCACTAGTGCCAGGACTGATGACACAAAAATGAAACTCTTTGGGCAGAACTCCAAGCACTATGTCTGGTGAAGACCAGGCACTGTTCATCACCTGCCTAATGACATCATTATGGTGAAATTTGGTGGTAGTAGCATCACGTTATAGGGTTGCAGGAACAGGGAGACTGGTCAGATTTGAGGGGAGGATAAATGCAGCCAAGTACAGAGAGGTCCTTGAAGAAAACCTGCTGCAGGGAACACACTACCTTAGACTGGGGCAACAGTTCACCTTTCAGCACAACAATGCCCTGAAGCACATAGCCAGGACAATCCTGGATAGACTTCAGCCTTTGAGTGGACTGGCCAAAGCACAAACTTAAACACCATAGAATATCTGTGAAAAGGCCTGAAGATGACAGTTTAAAGACAATTCCCATTCCATCTAATGAATCTTGAAAGGATCTGCCTGGAAAAATGGGATAAATCCAGGTGTACAAAGCTTGTAGAGATGTACCCAAGAAGGTGTAAACTTGAAATTGCTGCCAAAGGGGCTTCAACAAAGTACTGAATAAACAGTCTGAACTGTATATGAATGAGAGATTTGAGTTTTTGAATTTTTAATAAATTTGCAAACCATTCTTCAAACCTGTTTTCACTTTTTTTCATTATGGTGTACTGAGTGTGGGCGGCACAGTTGCACAGTGCTAGTGCTGCTGCCTCGCAGTTAGGAGACCCGGGTTCGCTTCCCGAGTCCTCCCTACATGGAGTTTGCACGTTCTCCCCGTGTCTGCGTGGGTTTCCTCCGGGCGCTCCGGTTTCCTCCCACAGTCCAAAGACATGCAGGTTAGGTGCATTGGCGATTCTAAATTATGTGTGCTTGGTGTGGGCGTGTGCGTCCTGCGGTGGCTTGGTTCCTGCCTTGTGCCCTGTGTTGGCTGGGATTGGCTCCAGCAGACCCACGTGACCCTGTGTTCGGATTCAATGGGTTGGAAAATGGATGGATGGATGTACTGAGTGTAGATTGTTAGGCACAAATAGCAAATTAAATTCACAACACAATAAAGTGTGCAGAAAGCAAAGGGTGTCTGAATACTTTCTGAGTTCACTGTATGCCTAAAAAAATGCCTGCTTGTTTCAGGCTATGATTAAGAAAGTCAAGCACTAGTAAAACAAAAATAACTTTTATTTGATTAAGACATGCAGGCTGTTTTTGAAATGGCGTATTAATTTTGTGTTATGGTTTAAAAAATATGGGCAGTGTAATTGCACTAGCTTTAGTTAATAAATGCTTTTGAAAACAAGCACCTTTGTTAAGAATGCAGCAGAAGATCAAGAAGGCAAATGTCATGGCTGGTGTAGAGTGAAGTGAAGACACCTGGGGTCCAGAGCCAGTGGTATGTGAAATGGCGTAAACAACTATTTTAAGGATTGAGTGGAGTTTGAGATGCCAGGTAGTAACAAATGTTATAACTCCATAAGGTAAGGCTTAGTTTATTATTATTATTGTTGTTGTTGTTATTATATTTTAATTAATATTAATATGATCATAATAATTACATTTACATAGAGCTTTTTCTGACTACTCAAAGCGTGTTACATAGAGATTGGGGAGTTACTTTAGCCACCAATGTGATGGCAGCCATTCTTGCGCCAGTGAGCTCGCCACACATTACCTATTAGATTGTGGAGGGGTGAGAGAGATAGTTAGCCAATTAGAAATGAGGGATGATTAGGGGGCCAGAATGTCTGGGCCATGGTGGGTAAGCTAGTCAGGACATCGGGAAACACCCTACTCTTGATCAGCAATGTCTTTATGTCCATAGAGAGTCAGGACTGTGGTTTTACGTCTCATATTTACACTGCACCATATTTACAGCACAGTGTCCCCATCACTGCACTGGGGCACTGGGATCCACATTCAGACCAGAGGGTAAGCTCCCCCTGCTGGCCTCACCAACACCTTTTCCATCAGCAACCCCAGCTTTTGCTAGATGGTCTCTCATTCAAGGGCCTGAACAGGCTTAGCTTCAGAGGGATGGCCTCTTCTGAAAGGCATGAAGTATGTCATGTATGTGATAAGGATTTTGCATTATGCTTTAACTCTTTCAGGGTGGATGTCGACTTTTGTCGATGGCAGGGGTTGAGGGTGGATGTAGAGAATGATAATCAGCTATAAACGTCAATAAAATTCACCATTACGTTATCGGCAAACCATCTTTTCTAAGAGGACTGTTAGACTTAGACTTGATTTGGACTCCCTGCATGTGTGTGAGTAGCGTAGACAACGTCTAGAATGGCATCGCCATCCGGTGCGAGAGTGAAACGAATGCACAAAGCAAAATACTCCATGTGCATTACTGTATGCATTTATTTTTTTGTTTTTTGTGTACTATTGCTGAACTGGACTCTGTTTTGAATGTACAGTAAGTACTATAGGAAATCAAAAATGAAAGACAGATAGAAGAAGCATGGTAATTAAAAAAAATAACTAACTTCACCTTTTTGTTGTCTGGTACAAATCTTGTAATCGATATTTAACCCACTTCCTATTGTCCAAATGACTTGAAATTTTGCACACTTACTCACTTCTGATGACAATACAGGAATCAATAACCAGTTTCACTAATTGATCAATTAATACATGTTAATTAAGAAATGAAATTTTCATATGAAGAATATTTAAAGATTACACCAATAGATGGCGCTAGTAACGGATAGTAATATTAAAGGAAGTGCTAAAATATTGATTACAAAATTATACTAAAACAAACCCAAGACTATCCAACCATTATCCAACCCGTTATATCCTAACTACAGGGTCACGGGGGTCTGCTGGAGCCAATACCAACCAATACAGGGCACAAGGCAGGAAACAATCCTTGGGCAGGGCGCCAGCCCACCGCAGGGCACGCAAACACACACACCAAACAATTTAGATTTCGGCAATGCACCTAACCTGCATGTCTTTGGACTGTGGGAGGAGACCAGTGCACCCAGAGGAAACCCACACAGACACGGGGAGACACTTCGTCGTCTGTCTCTGTTCATAACATCAAATGCCACTGTCCAGACCAATTAATTCTCCTTATAAAGGTGGCCAAGTGGATCAGAATAGCTGCACACACACACACACACACCAATCACACATTAGGGACAATTTAGGATCGCCAATGCACCTAACCTGCATGTCTTTGGACTGTGGGAGGAAACCGGAGCACCCGGAGAAAAGGATATGGGGAGAACATGCAAACTCCACACAGGGAGGACCCGGGAAGCGAACCTGGGTCTCCTTACTGCGAGGCAATGAAAAATCACACTCTTCAAAAAAGACAATAAAAGTTAAGAACTTTCAGAAACCGGACCAAACATAAAAGACAGATGTCAATCGCATTCCTAGCAGCAGATTTTCCTCTCCGTGTAAGGTGGTCTGTAATAGCTTCATTTTGGGCTGTGCTACCCATTCATTTTATCCAACTGATATTTTCCAGGGAGGAAGGCTGGCGGTGTCAATCCATTTTACTTTTCCCCTCTGTAAACACTTGTTTAAGAAAAAAAATCCTATTCTCGTGTTTCTTTTACAGTGCATTAATAGTCATTTCAAAGCAGCTTAACCTTAGAATTTACACTGCAGTAGGCCCTGGGTGGGAGCACATGTCACTCCATAAAGAATTTCCAATACAGCAAGCGGGATGAGCTTTTGAGCTCGGTAATCTGAGTACCGAGTTAGTTTAGCTCACGCTGGCTGTGCCCTGTGATCCTGTTTACCACATTATCCAATTTCTCGGAGACGTTTTCCTAAGTGGTTTCATAAAATTTCAAAAACCAACAGTAATATATGTATCTCGCAAAGGGAAGAAAACTAGAAATCTATTATAATCTCAGATTTTTGTCTGTAAAATACAAACAGAGTTTGCAGTCAGATGTAATTCCAGTCAGATTAAGTCTCATGCCTAATAAACTAAACGGCTATACAGAAGAACACAGCCAGCCATTGTCGAAGAAGTAGGTTTATATGTGGCCGACTTCACTCTGTCTCTTGTTAAGGATAACCCTGAATCACAAATGGGCAGTGGGTCAATAGTCTGACTTCTTATCAGCCACTTCACAGCCCGCCATATCTAGGCTTGGTATCACCCCACTCTCCGGCCTGTCAATATCCAGGAAGTGATAATCTGATACTTCCCCCACATTTTGTCATTCATTTGAATTCCAGGACGATTACACAGAGCACAGAAAGAGTAAGCAGTTTCACCAAGCCTGCCTGCCTGCCTGCCGCTGCCTAAAGTTTATCAGCAAGAGTGAAGTGAAGACACCTGGGGTCCAGAGCAAGTGGTATGTGAAGTAGCATAAAAAACTATTTTAAGGAATGAGTGGAGTCTGAGATTCAGGATTGTGTGAATGCTGCAGGAGATGGACAGCATGGGATCCACAATAAAAGAAATTGAAAAGACCTGCTCCTTGACTGGATGGGAACAAGAATCCTTACACGGCAGGGAGGCCAATATGCTGGAAGGACCATGGGAGTCTTGGTACTCTTATCTCCTGATACGCAACATCCCTGGGCTTTGGGTCCACTTTGAATACCCACAAGGCATTATGGGAATTGGAGTCCCGGAATACAGCCCCTGTTGGGTTCCAAGGGGGTGCCATGTGGGGATACAGTATGGTCCCTACTTTGTGAGATCCTTGTCTGACCCGAAAGAGCTTCCAAAGCACCATGTCCTAGCCCTTGAAGTACTCCTGGTTCAAGGATGAAAGGACCCGCTTCTCCTTAACCAGGCAGTCAGAGTCAGGATTCAGTGGATGAGGCTTGATGGGAGGATGGGAGGAGTGTGAAGGAAGAGGATTGTTTTCTGTGATGCTTATATTTTTGATTGTCTTAGACAATGTGTTAAGGTAATGTTTATTGATTAAAGGGACAATATTTGAACCAGTGACTGCGTTGGATGTGATAGTGTCTGGGGTATGGGACTCAGTGATGCACCCTATTGGTTATAAAAGTAACAAGTGTTAAAATTGTATAATGTGTGAAAGGCACTATATAGCGCCTGACCCGACACAGATTGGACACGGGAGGCACGTGTAAAATAAAAGGACTTTTTATTGCTCTTCAGCTGGAGGGCACGTCTTCCCCGTACTCCCCCCAGCCACAACACTGTCTCAAACACCAGTACAGCACAAGCACTCTTCTCCTCCTTGGCACCACCACTCCTCCCTCGCAACCTTGTCCTCCTCCACCCGACTCTGGACACTCGAGTGGACACTCCTCCCGGCAACCTCGTCCTCTTCCTCCCGATTCTGGCCTCGAGTGGTGGTGGCTGGGCCCTTTTATAGCCCACCCGGAAGCGTTCCAGGTGATTAACCACCTGGTCCTAATTGCACTTCCGGGTGGGGCTTTAGACTCGTCCAGCCAGGCTGTTGGAAGCAGACAGCCCCCCCTAGCGGCCCCAACCATGCTGTGGAGGACTCCATCTCCCATGGAGCCCTGCGGGTCGTTGGGGAATCACCGTCGGCCAGGGAGGCTGCCACCAAGCGTCCCGGGGGAGGTATTGCACTGCCCATGGCGGCTCCCCCGGAACATAAGCAGCAGGGGCGTCCCTGCCGGGCATGGGACCCGGCTGTCCTTCACAAATGTATGGCTTACTTTAACAACAATGACAATAATAACAATAATAATAATAATAATTATAGATCTCTCTATTATAAAAGGAAATCCTGGGGCGAGACTTTCTCGGAGAAAATTTCAACTCCTGCGAGAGATAATTTCAGTTCCCACGAGACAAGACTTTTTGCCAAGAGATTTTGACAAGTCCCGCCCTCCTCTCAAACATTTACAACCACGCCCACGGTCCACTCACTTCTCATTCGTGTGAATGCTACTGTCAGACACAGTTCCTGCGCTCTCAGCTCCAAGCGGGGTCAGAAATAAAAGACATAGAGTAGAAGACAAAGTAGAACGTTGTAAAGAGGTTCAAAAATGTTGGTGCGATACACACGCAGAGCAGGTTAGAGATTATGAAGGTACTAAAATTCGAAAATCTCAAAAAACTGATAGTAAAGATCGAATTAGAGCTAGCAAACGGAAATTATTACTCGGTGAAATAACAGAACAGCGAAAAGAGATTGAATATATGGACATATATGACAGAAGTATGTAGATATTGTTCAACTTTAAACTTTAAAGCCAGAGACTTGTAGATCATCTAATTCATGTTGCCATCAGGGAAAAGTAGTGTTTCTTCCCAATGAAGAGGCCTCCCTATCTGCGAGAATTAAAAGATTTGTTGTTTGGTGAAAGTGAAATCCACATACGCGAGGGGCAGAGAAATGAAGTGGCGCATAATGCAGGCCAGGGAGTTGGCGAGTGAAGCGAGCAGAGGGAAAAGCCCCCTAGTTATTTATATAATAATAATAATTATCATTATTATTACGTTTATATAGCTCTAACTAATCAAAACACGTTACATAGATACTGGGGAGTCACATCAACCAACACTGCAGGAAATCATTTAATGGAAGATTTTACAGAACAATGCAACCAACTGTCCTGTACAATATTATTCAATCAAGTACATTAACCTACATTATATTTATTAAGTACAGAAGTAAATGTAGTTTGAAATGAACAGAAAATTGAATCAAATGAACAACTTCAATAATATTTAATCTGTTAATAACGTTTAATTTATATATATTTAATTTGAAACTAAACACATTGGGCCAAAGTAAGTAAACCAGCTGCATACGGTAGATGGGTACAGTGATGGCTTAAAGCCTCTGTCCACACCAGATCTTTTGTGGCTGTTGGTCTAACTCCTTTTCTTCTCCACAGCTGTACCTCAAGGATCAGCGTTGTGTCTGCTTCTCTTATTCTCCACTTTGTTCCTTAGGCGATGTCATTTCTTCTCATGGCTTCACCTACTGCCTCTATGCTGATGATGTGCAGATCTTCCTTTCATTTCCCTCTTACAAACCACAGGTTTCAACCCAGCTGTCTCTCTGCCATCTTATGGATGGATGCTTTTCACCTTTAACTTAACCTTTCCAAGTCATATATCTCGTACTTGGCTCCTAAATCTCCTTCCTCAGGTTTCTCTCAGTCATGGTCAGGAATCTTGACATGACTCTGGACTCCTCGCTTTCATTCATTGAATGTATATCTTCAATTAAATAGTCCTGTCGTTTCTTTCTTTGTAATACTCACAATGGTTTGACCCTTCCCCACTAATTATGCCACGCTTCTCCTTGCTCAGGCGCTGGTTCTCTTTGTCTCTCTCGGCTGAACTATTCCAATTCTCTCCTGGCAGGACTTTCCATCACCTGCTATCAAACCCCTCTAGCTCCTCCATAAAGCATCTGCTAACCCGTTGTTGTCTGTTCCTCATTTCACTTCTACTACTCCTCTGCTTCAGTTTCTCCACTGACTTCTCATTGCTGCAAGGATCAAAATTCAAAACTCTTGTCTTAACCTACAGTTCTCTGAGTGGTTCTGCTCCTCAGCATCTCCAGTCTTTGGTCTCTCCATATGTCCATTTAATCTCCATTCTGTCGGCTGGCTGCCAAGACTGGACGATGCTCCTCCATTCTTGCTTCAAAGCTGTGGAATGAACACCTTTTGACTTTATGAATGTCACCCAGTTTCCTCCTGTTTAGACGTCTTTTAAAAATGCACCTTTTCATTGAATCTTTTGGAACTTCTGGCTGCTGTTGTACTGACAAAGAGTTTAGGATCCTGATGTGTACCTTAGTCCCGTTGCTGGTATGATGATGTAGTAGTTGTACTCCCTTGTGCCCGCTTTCATATCTTGTTCTTTTGATGCTTGCACCTTCATTTTTGTATGTGTAACAACTTGTTTTGTTAGACATTTTAATAGAAGTAGTCTCAACACACGATAAAGGTTTGGGGCAGCCACCCGTATATTGTCCCTGGCTGCAAAAGGGTAAAGAAAAAAAAGTTGCTGTGTTTAGGTTGAGTACCAGGACTGAACTGTTGAGGTTTGGACAGATTGTGGTTTAATAAGCCATGAACCAGAAGTGATGTCATCTGCCCGGGACCGGAAGTGACGTCAGTCTGGGCGCCAGGACAGGAAGTGAGGTCAGTCTGGGCGCCGGGACAGGAAGTGACATCAGTCTTCGTGCCGGGACAGGAGGTGATGTCAGTCTGGGAGGCAGAACCGGACGTGATGTTAAATCAGGCAGGTTTTTCCCATATATGGCCTGCAGAGATAACAGAGGTGGGTTTAGTATACCCTGTCACCCCCTGTCCTGGCGGGTAATTACCTCCACTTGGTCCTTCCTAGTCGCCTGTGTGTAACAACACCTTGGATAAAGACATCTTCTAAATAAATAATAATAATATATTGTGGGATGTTTGTCTGTGTTCATCTGTTTCTCTTCTTCGTCAAGCACATGCTCTGGAAGGGCAAACAAGCTGTCAGTTACCTTCACTTATAAATTTCTTTGAGTGTATTAGTGTGCGTGTGTGCCTGCATGTGCCTCCATGTATATACTTGTATATTTAAATAAATTATGTATCTAAAAAAATACTTGTGCAGAAGTTTTGCAAATCAATAGGCCTGTTCCCATGTCTAAACAGAGCTGACAGCTAAAATCACAGTTAATTTAAACAATTTCTGAGGCAGTTATCGTTGAACAAATGTCAAAGTGTTTTTGAAGATAACGACAGTAAGAAATGGACCACAATCAATAAGCAGCTTTTTGACAAAGGTAGGCCAGTTACTTCAGAAGTTCTCCATAGGTATCAACATTCAGGACAGATATTTCTAAAAAATTTCTATGTTTACTGTAATGTGGTCATGCAGGAGTTCTACGCAACATAAAATGCATCATCTACTGAAAATTTTAACTTTATATTGTGAAAATCAATTTCATTTTTCCACAGAATGCACACATACACCAAACTAAAATCAAACTTTGACATTTTGAACATCGTAGAATTAGAATCTGAACTCAATCATTTTTTCATGGGAGTAAAAACAAGGCCATCCAGCCAGTGTTGACTACAAGTTAGTGTCACACACGTGTGCATGTGAAGCAGCTAAAAGGACCAAATGAAGGTAATTCCATGCCAGGCCAGGGGGTGGCAGGGTGTACTAATCCTTTCTCTATTATCCCTACAGACCAAACACAGGAAATTCTGCCTGATTCCGGCTATGATGACATCACTTCTGGTTCCGGCTACGAAGACGTCACTTCCGGTTCTGGCCACCCTGACATCACTTCCAGGTCCGGCTACAATGATGTCACTTCCAGTTCTCTGCCTTAATATTTAGCCCACTTCCCAAGTTTCCTTAGTTCAATGGTGAACTCGAATCTGTACACATCAGTGCAACTAATTTTGCCTTTTGCAGCCAGGGCTCAAGTACATGGGTGGCTGCCCCAAGCCTCCTTCTGTGTGTCGAGGCTAGTTATTTCACAATTTCTTGACGGAATGCCAGTTCATCACAAGGCATTTGTGGATGCAGTGACAAAATGTTCACAGACAATGGTTTTCAGAAGTGTTCCCAAGCCTGTGGAGTGATTTCCACTACAAAACAATAGTCATGACTGGGATGAGCTTGGCAGATGAGGACAAGCACACAAAAAGCAATGGGCAGGTACAAAAGTGTGCTAGTGCTTTTATTAAAATCAATCCAAAACAGTGATCAAAAGTGCAGTGCTTTCAAATGTCAATTAGTAAGTAATCCAATAAAATAATGGAATTAAAAACCAGACATAAAACGAAAATTAAAAAGCCATCACAGTCTTTGGATCAATGTTGCTTTCACTCCTGGACGAGCCCAGCACACCTCACTCTTTGTCTCTCCAGCTTATCCATTGCTCACTCAGCTGGTGGAGACTTCAACAGCCGCGATCCTCTCCAACCTCACCCCCATCTTGGCTGCCTTGAGCGGCATCGGCCAGACTTCTCGGGGTTGGTTGTCCTCTCCTCTACCTTCTCACTCACTCCGGAGTACCTCGGATCCCTGGAGAGGACGCCACCTCGATCTCACCCATCCCTCTGAACAATCAGTGGGGACGATCCGTCCCTACAAAGCCAATCCTTCGCTCCTTCGTGGGACTAATCACCATGCCGCCTTTTCCCATACTAGCTGGCTGGCTCGTTCTCTCTTTCCTCCCCAATGCTGCCCTCTCTGCTTGGTTTGCATTCCCTTTTTTTTTTTCTCTCCTTGTTTTTTCCTCCCCCCTCCAATCCTGCCTTACCCGGTTTATATGCAGGGAAGCGGTTGCAGGTGCGATCATCTGATTGCCACCCCGGGCTGATAATGAGACAATCAGACTGTCCATGTATGCCAGCAAGGCAACGCACGGTTGGCTGACTGCATCGCCAGAGACGAGCTGTCTTCTCAGACAATCACTCGCACCTGCTCCACTCCCCAGCCCGAGCACATCCATTCTTTATTTATTCAAAAAGCCGCCCAGTGCCATGGACCGCTCTCCACACCTTGTCCCTTACATTAAGAGACTTCATCAGATACTCTGCACCATTTCATGTATTATGTATGAGATGATGAAATCCACAAATTCTTGTTTAGCTAATTTTCTTTTTTTTTTGTCTAGTTTGACTTTCGTCATTCATTGTACAAATTCATGTTGATTCTATGCAATGTTAATTTTTTGAAATATAATTAATACATAAAAAAGAAAACAAAAAGAAATCCCCAATTTTTTTAACTTTCTTATTTTTTTTTTTTGTCTAGTTTGACATTGACGTCATTCGTTGCACAATTTTGGGTTGATTGTATGCAAAGTTAATTTCTTGAAATATAATTAATAAATAAAAAAAAGAAAACAAAAAGAAATCCCAAAATTCTTTGCAATTTTATGTTGAGGAACGTTCTTCTTAAATTGCTGCACTGTTTGCTCAGCAGTCTTATACAGAGTGGTTTACCCCTCCCCGTTGTTACTTCTGAGAGACTCCGCCTCTCTGGGATGCTCTTTTTATACCCAGTCATGTGACTGACCCTTAGCCAATTAACCTAATTAGCTGTTCCACCAGGTAATTTTTTTTTTAGCATTACACATATTTTCCAGTCTTTTGTTGCTCCTGTCCCAACTCTTTTTGAAATGTGTTCTGGCGTCAAATTTAAAGTGAGCATATAATTTTTATAAAACAATATAATTTGTTTATATTGATGACATCTGGTGCTGCCGCGAGTGGCAGCCTTTTCAGCAGCTCCGTGTACGACTTTTATTTTTCTACCTTTTTCTCTATTTTACTGATCACTCCTATCACTTTCTTTTATGTGGACACGTTCCCTGGACACTTTTTACTACTTTTACTACTTTACTACTACTATGTGAATTTCCCCTTGGGATTAATAAAGTATCTATCTATCTATCTATCTATCTATCTATCTATCTATCTATCTATCTATCTAT
>JANRMT010062841.1:18993998-19017010 GCA_026402145.1 Polypterus bichir lapradei
GATAACAGAGGTAGGTTTAATGCGCCCCGCCACCCCCTGGCCTTGTGGGTAATTACCTCCACTTGGTCCACTCAGCTCACTCATGTTGCACGTGTGTGACAGTATTTACTCCTTTTTTAATTCTTTCAGTTCATAAAATAGACTGTAACTATACTTTGATGTATTCATAAAAATGCCATTGCTTCAGTTTGCTTGCTGTTGAAGTTGTATTTACTATTTTTTACTTCAGATGTTGACAAAATATACAGTTTGACCAGGTGTGTTTGAAACCTTTTCATGGAACTGTTTTCAAATTGAGGGTATGTCAACACCGGTGTACCTTCTTGTTGGATGAGGGCTACTTCTCTTCTGGGTTGGCATCTGCATCTCAGAGACTGTAAGAACAAAACAAGTAAGAGACCCAAATCGTTCCCCCATATCCCCTTCAAACCAGTCCACGCACTACACCCACACACAGGACCCTATCAGTGGGTTTTATTGGGGTACTGCTTGGTGGAGAGACCCTGTCAGCACAGCAAAAGAGAAATAATAAATGAGATGAGTCAGTTAGGTGGTGTCTTTATATGCAAAACAATTAATACATTATTTTACATTTGACGTCTAGCATGTAGACAGGGATATTTTAAATCCATTTTATCCATCTTTTACTCCCTCTTTCATTATATGTTGCTAATAGTAAAATGTGTACTTTTTTAAAAACATCTAATACATTGTGAACCACAATTTGGAGAACTTTGTTTCCTTGTCTTTTCTCTCTGGGCTGAAAACAGCATAATGGCTGGCCTCTGTGGAATAAAACATGCCCGTTCATTAATAAAGGTTGCATTATTTGTCTATTATTGACATATGAGACAGCACAATCATAATAGAGAAAACACTGGACTGTCAATCTACATAATGATTTTCCTGGAGCATAACAGTTGATTTTTGCGTGCAGACATTGTCACAACTGAATGACAAGCAGCTGCGGCCAGTAAAACATGTAGAATGGGAAAAAAAAGTTGCCCTGTCAGTCTGTAAGCCAAAGGGCATAAAATAATACAAAAACAGGAACGAGGGCTTTAAAGTCAGTTTTGTACCTATCATCATAAGTCAAGTAATACCTTCAGAAATCCAATACATGTTGGAGCAAATTGCGATTCCCACTGGTAAATGACACTATTATTTGTTATATATGGCCGGCATGACCTAATCGATTCTACATTGCCTGCAAAGTACCAAAGATTTCATTTATAAGCTGCAAGGGCTTGAGTGGGCACTTTTAATTAGAATATTATAAAGATGTTTTTCTTGTGCATTTTGTTTTCCAAGAATTTGTTGAATTGACTTATTTAATACTATAATGGTCATCATTGCGTTTACATTAAGCGATTTAACACTGGTAATTACTGCACATTGTGATATAAATAGAACTCCACAACAATGGAAAAGAGTTGGGGACCGTCCCTGTACAATGTCAAATGGACAATAAATGCAAAAAAGGCAATAATTCAGATCAAAATACTTTAACAGCAATAGAGAAAGATACATTAGACAAGATAGTATAGATTTATACTGTGTAAAAATGGCTGACAGAAATGAGATGACAGGAGATGACATCATAGCTATCAGACGGAAGTGACATCATTATTGGGTGCCGGAAGTGACGTGATACTGGAAGTGATGTCATCGAGGTGGAGCCGGAAGTGAACTCATGGCGAGAGCGCCAGAAGTGACATCATCATCTGGAGTCAGAAGTGGTAGTGGCTCTTGGCAGCCATCTTGGGAAGGTTGCTGGTTCAAATCCCCATCACTGACAAAGGAGATCCTACTCTGCTGGGCCCTTGAGCCAGGCCCTTAACCTTCAATTGCTCCAGGGGCGCTGTACAAAAGCTGACCCTGCACTCTGACCCCAAGGGGTATGCGAAAACTAACAAATTCCTAATATGAGAAATTGTATAAGGCAAAATAAAGGAAACCCAGAAATATGTTATATTTCTTCTTTTTGTCTGATGACAGAGAGAGAGAGAGGCATTAGTACCATATATCAAGCCCTTGTCTTGCGATATTTCACTCACCTCCAGGCTTGTTGACTGCCTCCTAAGCACATGTATGTGACTTCTTCTTCTTCTGCTTCTTTCAGCTGCTCCCGTTAGGGGTTGCCACAGCGGATCATCTTCTTCCATATCTTTCTGTCCTTTGCATCTTGTTCTGTTATGCCCATCACCTGCATGTCTTCTCCCACCACATTCATAAACCTTCTCTTAGGCCTTCCTCTTTTTCTCTTCCCTGGCAGTTCCATCCTTAGCATCCTTCTCCCAATATACCCAGCATCTCTCCTCTGCACATGTCCTAAACCAATGCAATCTCGCCTCTCTGACTTTGTCTCCCAACCGTCGAACTTGAGCTGACCCTCTAATGTCCTCATTTCTAATCCTGTCCATCCTCGTCACGCCCAATGCAAATCTTAGCATCTTTAACTCTGCCACCTCCAGCTCTGTCTCCTGTTTTTTCTGATCAGTGCCACCACCTCCAGCCCATATAACATAGCTGGTCTCACTAACGTCCTGTAGACCTTCCCTTTCACTCTTGCTGATACCCATCTGTCACAAATCACACCTGGCACTCTTCTCCACCCACTCCACCCTGCCTGCACTGTCTTCTTCACCTCTCTTCCACAATCCCCATTACTCTGTACTGTTGATCCCAAGTATTTAAACTCATCCACCTTTGCCAATTCTACTCCTTGCATCCTCACCATTCCACTGACCTCCCTCTCATTTACACACATGTATTCTGTCTTGTTCCTACTGACCTCCATTCCTCTCCTCTCTAGAGCATATCTCCACCTCTCCAGGGTCTCCTCAACCTGCTCCCTAATATCGCTACAGATCGCAATGTCATCAGCAAACATCATAGTCCACGGGTACTCTTGTCTGATCTCGTCTGTCAGCCTGTCCATCACCATTGCAAATAAGAAAAGGCTCAGAGCTGATACCTGATGTAATCCCACCTCCGTCACTCCTACCGCAGACCTCACTACTGTCACACTTTCCTCGTACATATCCTGTACAACTCTTATGTACTTCTCTGCCACTCCCGACTTCCTCATACAATACCACAGCTCCTCTTGAGGCACCCTGTCATATGCTTTCTTCAGGTCCACAAACACGCAATGCAACTCCTTCTGGCCTTCTCTAAACTTCTCCATCAACATCCTCAGAGCAAACTAAGCGCATGTGTGTGACAATGTCCACAAAATCCCATCTATGAGGAGTCAAACTTGAAAGCAAAGCAAAGTGCACCTAAAATGGGGAGCAGATTACATGAAATATTATTGCTCTTCAGAGAATAACTACTGTGTAATGAACGAAAAGGTGAATCTTAAATAAAGATTAACAGATTAAATGTTTGCATTTGCATTAGAACAGTGTTTTCCAACCTGTTGGCCACGGCCAACAACGGATGAAACACCCTCACCCCCATTGCTCTGACAATTATGCTCGATTCCCATTGGTAGCATTGCAGGTGGATCAGAACTGAACATGGGTGCCCCCAACCACTCTGACAAGTGTATTTGATTCACCAAGGACGAAAAGCATTGTTGTGTGTTCTTCATTGCTTCTAATGCTCTGATGTTGTGGTGATCACATGGGACCCCCAACCCCCACACAGACAACAACAACATTTAGATAGATAGATAGATAGATAGATAGATAGATAGATAGATAGATAGATAGATACTTTATTAATCCCAAGGGTAAATTCACAATTTATTTATATGGCACATTTTCATACAAACAATGTCGTAGCTCAAATTGCTTTACAAGATTCAATAAAAAGGAAGTTAATATAAGACATAAACAAATAAGAATAGGCAATAATATACAGACAATGGTCATGTGGACATCTGGGACACCTGCCATTCAATCAGTACATGTGGGTGGCAGCATGGTACCCTGATCAGGAGGTGGTGGCACAGATTGACACCACAGAAGGACCAGAAAAGACAGCAGAGAATGGTACTGATTAAAATGGAATTGCAGAACCCAGAGAAAAGGACTAATAGGGATACAACTAAAATGTAGCTACGAAAAACCATATTAAAATTATGGATTTTTAGCAGTTTTTTAAAATAGCCTGGCAAATTTCTATTGATACAGTATTCCAGATGTTTGGTGCATAACAGCAAAAGGCCAACTCAACACTTCTTTTCAGGTTGGATCTTGGAATTATAAGCAGACCTTCATTTGAAGATCTGAGGTTACGACTTGGAGTGTAAGGGGACAGACATTACAAAATATAGGAAGGGGTGAGATTATTTAAGGTTCTGTTAACCATTGATAGTATTTTAAAGTCAATTCTAAATGACACGGGTTACCAACGTAACGACACTAAGACTGGTCTGATGTGCTCAGATTTTCTTTTTCTAGTTAAGATTCTGTAACTGTAACCGACTGATATCTTTCTCGGGTAGTCCTGTAAAGAGTGCATTACAGTAATCTAGTTGACTGAAAACAAAAGTGTGAACTAATTTTTCAGCATCTTGTAAAGTTATAAGTGGTCTAACCTTTGCTATATTCCTCAAGTGAAAAAATGCAGTCCTAGTTATCTGA
Source organism: Polypterus bichir lapradei (assembly GCA_026402145.1). Classification (NCBI taxonomy): domain Eukaryota; kingdom Metazoa; phylum Chordata; class Cladistia; order Polypteriformes; family Polypteridae; genus Polypterus; species Polypterus bichir. The sequence continues at coordinate 18,998,594 of JANRMT010062841.1, forward strand.
TTAATATGAGATTTAAAACTTAGATCAGAGTCAATTATTACCCCTAAATTCTTTACCTCTAACTTGACTTTTAAGCCTAAGGAATCAAGTTTATTTCTAATACCCTCATTATATCCATTTTAGCTAAGATTTCTGTTCTGTTCAGAAGACCGTGGGCCACCATCCTACCTGGTTGTTCACAAACACACTGGCATGTGAAAAACTGGGTTGTAACACAACAAAGGTTGGGAAAAACTGCATTAGAAAGCATTTTGCCCCTTGAGAACAAACCAAGTTTTATCTATCTATCTACAGTATCTTATCTTGACTACTATACTAAAGTCTATCTATCTATCTATCTATCTATCTTTTTCATTACAGGGTCGGTCTTGACAGCACTAGGATCAACATAAGAACCAACCCCAGAAGGGACTCTGGTTTATCACAGGCCACACTCAAATCAATGTAAATTCTCCAATCAATATAGCACAGACCTGTCATTATGGGTGGGACTCAGGAGGCCATGCCTGCCCAAATCTGATTGAGTTATGATTGCAAGGCTCGCTAAAATCAAAAAGCTATTCTTTAACTCATAAGCAAAGCCTAAAGGTCAAATATGAGGTCTAAAAACAAAATCAGTCAGCCCCAGACTCAAGAAGAAGGATGCACAGGACAAAAGGAGCCCTGAATTAATTTGAATAAGAAAGGGAAAGGAGAACTGTATACAATTCCTGGCCTTAAATAACAAAACAATGTCATTAAATATATTTAAAGGCTTTAATTAAAAAAGCCTGCTGCTCATTTAATTTAAATTATTTTATCAATGCTTTATTAAAATGCTTCTCACTTCCTGTCCATATAAATCCAAATGCCTGTGTTAAGGGATACTCCACCCAAAAATTATTAAAAATTTTTTTTGTAATATGTTACTTATCCAATGTAGTTTATGATGATGCTTGAGAAAAAAAAAATAATCTTACTGTATGTGCTCATGCAGAATGGAGGAAAAAAAGTTTTTGATATAATAGAAGCCAACAGTGACCAATGCTGCACATTAGCAAACAGTGTAAAAAAAGTCCATGGAAAAAAGAAAAACAAATCTCACATTTTGTGCATTATTGCATAATCCTTATGTCACTTATCTAGTTGTATGCTAAAAATGCATGTTTTTCTACTAAAATATTGATAAATAAATACTTTCAGAATTATTAGTGCACATCATAAACAAAAAAAAAACTAAAGCCTTATGGAATTGACGTTTTGAACTGAAGATCTGCCTCTGCCCCTTTTTCATTGGTCAAGAGTCCTGTCTTCCAGTCACAAAAACTGAGTGATTATGCATGAAGTAGACAATTGAAGAGGACCTGTCAGAGACCTCTGAGAACTGTGAAGGAGTCACTGTCATGGTCTGGAGACTCCATGAAAGGTAAAAAGGGTGCGAGCTCTCCAAAAACCTTCACAAGCTAGGCCAGCCCTCCTATGCCTGTCTGCATTAGGCCTCACTCCAAATGGGTCAGACTTCTAACTCCACAGGCCCAAAAGAGATTTAACTCTTTGAACGCTGATCTTCCCAGTGTTTTGGTACTATAACCCTAGCCTCCCCAGCAATTTTCAACAATTTTGAAAAACAAATATTCTGATTTATAAAAGTAAGATTTTACCGAACAAGCCGTGTCACTTTCAGTGTCACACTTTTCATCATTTTCTACCATCAATTGTAAGGACTTGACGCCAAATCTGCACTTTTGAGTGATATGCTTCAAAACAGTTCTTAGTGTCAGATGTAAATGAACAAGAGCACTTTGCATGGTTTTCACCATCTTCCAATCAATTGCCTCGTGTCTCCCCTTCCCACAGTGCTCTTGCTTTTGGCGTCAAGCGCCCAAACTCTCTCAAGTGTGGTACAATCCACTCTGGGGACAGTGGCAGAAGGCGAGTTTGACTGGAGTGGTACACCTGTCAAACCGTAACACAGATGTCCTAAGGTAAGCTCAGGGAAGAAAGAAACCTTCCATAGAGCAGAAGGGAAAAAAGTTATTTTTGTCCGCTTGTACTTCTCTGTGCATAATGTGTGTCTATTGTTTTGCTTTGAGCTGCTCCCATGCTAAAGTAAAACTGAAATTCTTTCCATTTTCTTCTTGAGAGCTATGAGAAAAAACAAAACTGACCTGTAGATAAGAAAAACCAGCAGCATGACAGTGTAACTAGACAGCAGTATATTATGTGCATAGTCTCTTATAGCGAAGGCCAGTATTCTGGCCAGCTGGGTTTTGACAGCAGTGAGTTTAGCAGCCTTCCAAGAATATGGCTCTACAGCAGTGGACTGCAAGATTTAGAGAATCTGGCAAAACAGCAGTAGTCTAGTGTAATTGATATGCGTAGGCCATTACTCAGGCCAGCAAGGTTATGACGGTAGATAGGTGGGCTGTTACACCGGCATTTCTGGTATATATCACTACGCGGTTGGCCAAAAAAACTTAAACAACTCACAATATTCAGGTGTCTTCCAAGAGAAGGAGAAATCACAAAACCTTAACTTGGAAAAACAGCCTAAGAAAAGGTTTATTTGCAAAATACCAAGAAAATGCAGAAAAACAGAGGCATTTTAGAAATTTCCTAAAAGGCAATCTACAGTGAATAAATCCCAAACAAACACAATTCAGAAATCAGAATTCTTAGACATCATAAATCAAAACCAAGAAACAGTAATACTCACAATGACAATCATACCAATTCCCACTTGAAATGCCTGTCGTCACCACTTTTATAGGGCTGGGGGCAGTTCCCACACAGAGATTGACAGGTGACTCCGCCTCTTGAAGCCCCACCCCTAAAGAACATGGAACATGAAGGTCATATTTAAAGAGACATTACATGTGAAATCACATATGAAACCAATGAAAATTGCATAAATACAAGAAGGGTAATAACTTAAAACAATCAGTAACCTTATTAGAACATGAAATAAAAATAAATTAATTTTCATACATGACATTTACAAGTTACAGTGTGTTAAGATTGGAGAGACTGTGCAGACAACAACTGTGCCCGGGTGTTTCACCAGTCATAAAAGTAGCAAAGAGAGCTTGCCAGAAGGCCCATGGGTGACTCTGAGGTCAGCATGAAGAAGGTTCTACTGTCTGATGAGAGTAATAATGAACTTTTTGGCCATCAGATTATACTCCATGTTACCTTCATCAAAAATGCGCATGGTGGTGGTGGTGGTAGCCTCCTCTTCAGTGGATCCTGGAAGGCTTTTGAGGATAAAATAAATGCAGCAAGATATGGAGAAATCCTGGTTGAAAATCTGATACAGTCTGCAAGAAGCCTGCACCTTGGGAGATTTGTTTTTCACAGTGACAAGGACTCCAAACATAAAGTCAAAGCTACACAGGAATGGCTTCAAAAACAACAATATGAATGTCCAGAAGTGACAAAGTCAGGGTCCAGATCTCATTCCAACTGAGAATTTGTGCCTGGACTTGAAAAAGACTATTCACCCACGATCCCCATGACACCTGACAGCGCACAAGCAGTTTTGTAAAGGAGAAGAAGAAAGCGGAGAAAATGGCAGTGTTGAAATGTGGAAAGAGTGGGAGACCTGTGTATGCAGACTTAAGGCTGTCATGTCTGCCAATGATGTATCTACTAAACACTGACTTGACTCACTTAAGAGTTTTTTGTAATGAATGCAGACTACCTTTGCAGAGATTTGCATCAAAAAGTCTTTTTCTGTTTAGGAGTGTCAAAAACGCCAAATGAAATCCACTGTGAATCAGTGTTTTATAATAATAAAATGGGAAAATCCACACCATAACATACCATACAATTGTCTAAGCCTGCTTAATCCTCAGCAGGATCGTGGAGGCCTGGAGCCTATCCCGTTCAACAGGCATAAATATTTCTTAGGAGCATTACGGAGTCAGGAGGCAGAGGACAGAGCTTGTGAGAGAGGAGTGGAAGTGGCAGTAAAGAAAGAGAGAAGAAGAGAAAGGACTGAACATTGTGGGTTTGTGCATTGTGTTGTGCTGAGGACTGAGAAAAATAATAAACGTGTGTGTTTTTGGGACTTCTGAGTCTGCGTGTCTGTCTGTGTTGAGGCTGATCTTCCACAGCTCTCTCAGAGCACTTTTTTTATATATATACAGTACAGGCCAAACGTTTGGTCACACCTCCTCATTCAATGTGTTTTCTTTATTTTCATGACTGAAGGCATCAAAACTATGAATGAACACATGTGGAGTTATGTACTTAACAAAAAAAGGTGAAATAACTGAAAACATGTTTTATATTCTAGTTTCTTCAAAATAGCCCCCCTTTGCTCTGATTACTGCTTTGCACACTCTTGGCATTCTCTCGATGAGCTTCAATAGGTAGTCACCTGAAATGGTTTTCACTTCACAGGTGTGCCTTATCAGGGTTATTTAGTGGAATTTCTTGCTTTATCAATGGGGTTGGGACCAACAGTTGTGTTGTGCAGAAGTCAGGTTAGTTGGACGATCATTTATTTTTCAACAGGACAATGACCCCAAACACACCTCCAGGCTGTGTAAGGGCTATTTGACCAAGAAGGAGAGTGATGGAGTGCTGTAAATGGTCATGAAAATAAAGAAAACACATTGAATGAGGAGGTGTGTCCAAACTTTTGGCCTGTACTGTATATTCATTTTATTGAATTTTTTTAAAATCAAATAACACTCCATACACATAACTCGAATTTTACAAAAAGAAAAAAAAAGTAAAAGGTTCAAAACAAATCAACCCCCAGCCCTGAGAAAGAGAGCTAGGCCAGCAGTGTGAAGCTTTATGCTAGTAAAGACAAATGAATGGATAAAATAATAAATGAATAGAGATAAATGGAGTAAAAGAGGAGAGAGAACTTGTTTCCTCGATTTAAATGCTTATTCCAAAATATTATTGATTAGATCCTGCCGGGTTTTGAAAAAGTTTTGTACAGATCATCCCTCTAAGTGCGAATTTGATTTTTTCCAGTTTCAAATAGTATATAACAACAGTTATCCACTAACTTAGAATAGGAAAGTTAGGATTCTTCCAGTTTAGCAAGATAAGTCTCCGTGCCAATAGTGTAGTAAAAACCATTACAGTTTGTTTGTCCGTCTCCACTTTACGCCAGCCTGTGAGCCCACCAAACACAACTGTTAGTGGATTAGGAGGGGTTGTGACATCCAAGGCTGTCTGAAAGGCATTTAAAGATTTTGGTCTAGAATGATGTTCATTTGGTGCAGGCCCAAAACATGTGACCTAGTGAGGCTGGAGCTCGATTGCAGCGTTCGCAGGTTGGCTCTCACTCTGGAAACATTTTGGACAATTACAAACAAGAGAGATGCACTCGATATTTAATTTTAAGTTGAATAATTCTATGCTTTGCACATATGGAGCTCGACTGGATTCTCTACATTGCTACTTTCCACTCCTTTTCTGAGATGTTGAGTGAGAGATCCTTTTCCCACTGTCCTCTTGGATCTTTGAAAGGGAGGGACTGTAAAATAGTTTTATATATTACAGAAATGTCTGTCCACGAAACTGAGCAATATTTTTTCCGGTATAGAGGTAGGTGGAAGGTGAGGAAAATCGGGCAGGTTCTGTTTAACAAAGTTTCGAATTTGAAGTTAGTGAAAGAAATGTGTTGCTGGTAAGTTAAATATGGAGTGTAATTGTTCGTAGGATGCAAAAACGTTGTCTATGTACAGATCTCCAAGTAATTTAATCCCAGATGTTTTCCAGGTATTACAAACTGTGTATGTTTGCAAGGTTTGAAAAAGGTGATTCTCGTGCAGAGGTGCCTGTGACGATGCGGGTTCTGCTCCATGCTCCCATCGCTGTTCAGGAGCCCTTTAACCCAACACCGTCGATAAAGTCACCAAGATGAGCTAGATAGTAGAGGCAACAACTGAGCAAGGGGATGGTTCAAAAGGTGCAAAGTGTTTTTATTTAAAACAGTCAACAAATCAAAAACAAAGTGTCCATAAAGTGCAGTCATTCAAAGTTCAATAAATAATCCATAAGAAAAAAACGTGGAGGTAAAAACAATAGAAAAAAACAATCCTTTAAAATCAACGGGGTTCAAATAACGCTGGAAGCAGTCTTCTAAAAACCAATGACAAGCCTGGTGCTCTTCTATGCTAGCGTCTCACCTGCTTCTCCCGACTAGGCTTTGCAGCAGGCGAGACGCTCTCTGCAGCTGCCCTTTTCAACTCTCACACACAGGTCTGGAGAACTCCCGATCCTGGCTTCGGTCTGACACTTATCCCAGACCCGAGACTTGGACTCCTTAGTCTCCAGGACGCTCACACCAAGGACTACAACACCAAGCCTCGCGACTCCCGCTGTCTTTCCGGTCTTCTGCGGCCAGTTGCCTTTCCCTGGTCACTCCCGCTACCTGATCGCTCAGCGGGAGCGACTACAACTCCAACTCCTGGGTGTCGGCCTAACACCCAGACTTCTCGCAGCTGCCCAGCTGCTCTCGTTCGCTCGCTCACCCACACGCTCCCTGTCTCTCTCTCTCTCTTGCACGGACTTGCTCCCTGTAACCTCCATCCTTTACTTTTCTTTTTTTTTCTCTCTGATCTTTCTGTTACCCCTTCCAACCGACTCACTCTTCTTTTATACAGTGAGGGGCCATAGCAGCTGCAGCACATTAGCCACGGGAACAATCACGGATGTGGGCAGTCCCTCACCTATGCACTAGGTGAGAAACACCCACACCGCAGATCGCCCCATGGCTTGCTATGGCCCAACGCCCCCTCACTAAGCCGCCGCGAGTGCGGTGATTATTTATTTAAAAAAACGGCCTTTGCTAAGCGAGCTGTGGAGCCATAACACCACAGTGCCACAGAAGAAAGCTTCTCTATCTTAAAGTACTTCCTACATTGGTTCCATATTCTGAGTGAGTGAAGCACAATTGGGTTTTTAGTATATTTGCAATAACATGTATTTATAGGGGAGCAAAGAAAAGAATATAAAGAAGTACTGCAGGATTTTATTTCTGTGTTTGTTCATCTATTTCTGTTGTAGATGCTAGAAGCACTGTTGCCCCATTGAACCCACCAGACAGACGTCCAAGACAAACGTTTAAAAGCACCAAGAATAATATTTAATAATTCTTTTGAATAAAGTGCACAAAGCACCGCACACTCCACAATTCTCCAATAAACGATAATAAATCAATACCAATAACCAATCCTCCACTCTCAGCAGCTCCATCACACTTCCTCCCAACTCGGCTCAATCTGCTGGGTTTCCCACAGTCCTTTTAAAGTCCATGACCCGGAAGTATTCCTTCTCCGGGTCAAACGCCTTCTTCAAGTATCCCGGAAGTACTGCCTGTTTCCGTCCTCGTGACTCTGAAGTACTTCCGGGTTAGCATCATGGTAATAGTCCCCTGGTTCTTGGTGAGCTTCCCCTGGTGGCACCCAATAGGGCTGAAGAGACTGACTCCATGTCCCATGCTGCCCTGCGGGAATCCGAGGAACCATTTCCATCCAGGGGAGCTGCCATCTAGCGTCCCGGGGGATGTAGTGCCCTGAAAAGGCTGCTTTTCTCTGTTGAGGGACGTCCCGGCCAGACTGAAATGCCAGCCGTCCATCACACTGTCCATGTCCAGGTTTTTATAGTTTGTATGTTTGCTGTCCAGTAATAAAACTGAAAGTTAGGTAGAGCCATGTCACCTTCCATCTTAGGTCTCTCAGAGCACTTTTAGTCACAGGCTCTGTCCACCATGGTGTGCAAAAATGTGCCTCTGAGGGGGTGTTTTCTGTCTACTGCTGTTTGACAATTCAATGCTCCCACCTGATCTATTCGTTAAGATTATTTTAGTTTATTTATTGATCAAGACAGCTTAGCAATTAGCAAAACAAATGAGCTCAATGGACTGAATGGTCTTCTCTCATCTGTCAGATTCCTTGAACTTCTATATGCATGCAAAGTATAATCCGCTCTTTGAGGGACTCTTTGTCGCCCAGTCCAGAGTTCATTCCACACACACAATGTTTTCAGAAGGCACTGAGACTCCACACGACCATACAAAGAAAGAAGCGACTTTAAAAACTGCTGTGGACGCAGGAGTGTATGGATCTGTAAGTGGGGTGAATCTGGAAGAACACGGTTGGGCGATTCGTCTCTCTGAACAAAATTCAGACCCTCATGTCCTGATTCTGGGTGATATGGAGAACTGGTGGCTACAGCAGGGCCAGGTTATGAAAAGCATCGTATTTTTACTATGGTTTTTAAGCCAGACTTACACAAGGTGAAGATTAATTTGAATAACACTGCATCAGGTGCAGGTCACGTTAAAAAAAAGAGAAAGAAAGGAGACCTTCCAAACAGCCCGTGTGTTTTCAGAGTTAACAAAAAAATGTTTTGTATAAGAAACCCCTAATGCTCCGTTCCTTAAAATGTCATATGGATTGATTTTATGGAAGCATTACAATTTTAATCATTGGTGTAGAACTAGATGTTAAAATACTGTGCCCTGGAGCTATAATGAAATTGGACATGAGCCAGGAAATTGTGTATTTACTTGATACAAGTGTTAGGTGAGTGTTTACTTTATGTTTCTAAATTACATTTTCTACTTTTTAATTTCAGCTCTGTTGAGACAGAGGGGACCTTTTCCCAGCATTCCCAATTATTACCATTAACCTCATCTCTGCAATTCTTCCGCAATGCAAATGTCATGACCTGATACTGCCTGCCCATGGGGCGGTTTGACAGCGCTGTCTCAATCTAAATTAAAATTAAAGCGGAGCGAGGCTTTAAGCCAGGCGCTTGCTCTTGACACTTGCAATTACAAAACTTGTAGTAGGAACAAGATTGCACTACACCTCCGGAATGGAGTTTAATCAGAGACATGGAGTTTTCACGCAGATTTATAATTTCACAACTTAATATGCCTTCATGTTTTTATGTTCTGATAATTAGGAACACTGGTATCTTGCTTTTAGGCAAATGCATAGCAAAATTGATATTTTAAATGTGAAAGATTACATTAGGGTACTGGCAAGCTCCAATTTATGTTTTTGTTATTACAGATTTACATTTTGTCTTATGCATATTTTGATTCTGTACAATATTTCATGTCATTCGCTCAATAAAATCGTTGCACCTAAGCCTCTAGTACTCTAATACTCAGAAAGTATTCAGACCCCTCCACTTTCATCACATTTTTATTATGTTGTGCCCTTGTGCTAAAATCAATTCAATTACCCTTTGTGGTGGATGGCCGGCTTTATATTCTGGTCCTCACCCCCAGGCCACCAGGAGGAGCTCTCCCGACAGCGTGGACGGGCCCCGAGTTCCAGCAGGGCCTTATGGACTATGTAGTTTTTATGCACAGCCCTGCTGGATACCTTGGGGGCCACTGGGAGTCACTGTCAGAGGGCCCGTGGACTCGTATATGCCCTATAAACCGGAAGTACGTCATAATCCCGGGACAGGAAGAGACGACGTGCTTCCGGGATGAAGATATGGACTGTTTACCCTGACCCGGAAGGAGTAAGGACTTGTGGACTCTTGGGCAGGAACACCTCTGGGTCAGGGGGTATAAAAAGGGACACTGGGAAAGCCCAGACACTGAGCTGAGTTGGGAGGAAGGGTGGCTAAGTGTCTGGGAGAAGAGGATTGATTAGTGTTGTTATTGAGTAGTGTAGAGTGGAAGGTGCTTGGTGCACTGTGATAAAAGAAAAATAAAAGAGTCTGGGACTTTTACCTGTTGTTTGGAGTGGTACCTGAGGGTTCAAGAGGTCGGAACCTCTACTGCCACACCATCCATCCATTATCCAACCCGCTATATCCTAACTACAGGGTCACTGGGATCTGCTGGAGCCAATCCCAGCCAACACAGGGCGCAAGGCAGGAAACAAACCCTGGGCAGGGCGCTAGCCCACCCCCACACTAGGGACAATTTAGAATCGCCAATGCAGCTAACCTGCATGTCTTTGGACTGTAGGAGGAAACCGGAGTACCTGAAGGAAACCCACGCAAACACGAGGAGAACATGTAAACTCCATGAACCGGGAAGCGAACCCGGGTCTCCTAACTGCGAGGCAGCAGCACTACCCACTGTGCCACCGTGCTGCCCTCAATTCAATTATTTTTTTCCCAAATCAAAGAAAACTCAAAATCTCAGAATGACAAAGAGAAAACAGGATTTTTGAATTTGTTGCTGATTTATTAAAAATATAAAAAAAAAACCTGAAATATTCATTTGACACAAGTAGTCAGACCTTTTGCTACAGTATGACACTTGAAGTTCGGCTCCGGTGCATCCCATTCTATTGATCTTCACTGAGATGTTACAGCACCTTGTGGTCAGTTCACATGATTGGACATGATTAGGAAAAGACTTACATCTGCCTGTAGAGTTCAGCAAAAACCAAGCCATGAGATCAAAGGACTTGCCAGCAGAGCTCAGAGACAAGATTGTGTTGAGGCGTAGATCAGGCGAAGATGTGGAAAATATCAATTGTAAATATACTCCTCAAAAAATGAAAGGAACACTTTTTAATGAGAGTATAGCATCAAGTCAATGAAACGTCTGGGCTATTGATGTGCTCAGTGAAGTAGCAGAGGGGCTTGTTAATCAGTTTCAGCTGCTTTGGTGCACTAGAGGGGCAACAATGAGACGACCCCCAAAACAGTAATGGTTTAACAGGTGGAGGGAGGCCACTGACATTCTTTCCCTCCTCATCGGTTTTGTCACTCGTTTTCCATTTGGCTACAGTCAGTGTCACTACTGGTAGCATGAAGTGATACCTGGACCTTACAGAGGTGGCACAGGTAGTTCAACTTCTCAAAGATGGCACATCAATATGTACCATTGCCAGAAGGTTTGCTGTATCTCCCAGCACAGTCTCAAGAGCATGGAGGAGATTCTAGGAGACAGGCAGTTACTTCAGGAGAGCTGGACAGGGCCACTCGTAGATGACCCTTAACCCATCAGCAGGGCCCACCGGTATCTGCTGTTTCCTTAGGAGGCATTAGCACTCCGGAAATGTGTTCTTTTGAAATTGCAGCATGTTAAGTAACCGAAAAATATAGAAATATGAGAGAAAAGGCGATATCCCTCCCATCGTGATTACGGTGGTACAAAAATCACATGAGAAAACGATATACTTTAGCTTACTTTACTGACAGTTTACGCGGTTACCGACGGGAAGCTTATGACAGACTTTATCAAGGTGGGAGTCTTGATCTACGCAGTCTGCCATTTTTTGTCACCACGCTGAGAGGATTTTCCGGACGGATGACATAATCTTCCGCCCGACAGCTTCAAAGTGTATTGGCATTAGTTCCATCCTTATATACTGTCTTATCCACGTGCTGGTCCTCTCTGGTCTCCAAACAAGGACAGGAAAGGTTCAACTCCACCTCCAAAAATACAGGAATAGCACAATGCCTACTTGCAGTTCTCATTCTCCCAACAAGGAAAGAAGATTTTTGTGCTGACAGAGGACAGAAATATACTATTCTGTCTTTTAGGCTGACTATACAATCCTCCAGCTGTCTTTGGCTATCTAATCCAATGCTTGGTTGGCAATTCTAAATGCTGAGCCCGTGTGTACCATACTTGGTCTGCCTATATAACAGTGTGCACAGAGATAGTGACATTAAACTAATATTATAACAAACATATTATAACATCTGCTCCTTTGGGCAAGGAGGAACACAATGAGCACTGCCAGAGCCCTACAAAATGACCTCCAGCAGGTAGGCCACTGGGGTGAATATCTCACCAAACAATCAGAAACAGACTTCAAGACGGTGGCCTGAGGACCCGACGTCCTCTAGTGGGCCCTGTGCTCACTGCCCACCCGGCACCGTGGAGCTCGATTGGCATTTGCCAGAATTGGCAGGTCCACCACTGGCGCCCTGTGCTTTTTACAGGTGAGAGCAGGTTCACCCTGAGCACATGTGACAGACGTATAAGGGTCTGGAGAAGCTGTGGAGAACGTTATTCTGCCTGTAACATCGTCCACCATGACTGGTTTGGTGGTTGGTCAATGATGGTCTGTGGAGGCATATCTACAGGCTAGACAACGGCACCTTGACTGCCATTAGGTATCGGGATGAATACCCCCCCTTATACCAGCATAATGACAACCAAACCACGAAATCAGTGACGTTTCTCGATCAGGGCTTGCACAGAAATCAATAGTAGACCTCTGCCTACTCTAAGGATCACGGCAAGGTCCAAATTCCATTCTCTTAAAAAAAGTTTTCCACCTTTATGAACACTCCGTCCATAGCAAGAGCACGCATTTCTGTGACTCATTCATAGGTGACACACAGGGCCATCTTAATGTATGGGCACAATGGGCACTAGCGTGGGGTCCCAGTAACAAAGGGGCCCACAATGTTTCTGATGTCTGTGTAGGTTTCCGTTTTGGGCCCCAATGCACTACTTTACCTAGGGGCCTATAATGCAGGTAAGACGGCCCTGACACTTGCACGCGCAATGTTTGATTCTTGTCATATCATAGAACAGGAGCACTAACTAATAAATGACCTACAAATGATGGAACACTGCAAGACACTGATTGCACCACAATAATGTCGAACAACACACCTTACACAATTTTGGCGAATCATAATGCATCCTTCCCCTTTGTCACACCCCCTGGAATGCCATCTCAGACACCCGGGGTGCAGGCACCCCAGATTGAGAACCCCTGCCCTAGAGTAAAGGCTACCTGTGTTCATCTGTTAGACAGTTACTGCTGTAGCCTAAGATAGGGAATGAGTGAGCACCCACTGGTCTGCTTGGCAGTTTGGTCGCAGGTGAAAATGCAGCTAAAATCGCTGAGCTCAAGAGCGCCACCTGCTGGTGTTTATTTTAAAGGGGCAGCATTTAGCATGAGAGGCAGCTTGATTGGCTTGAAGCTGATTGCCAAGCTGTGCTCAAAAGGCTGAGTCTATTGGTGGAGACAGGTCAGCAAGGTCAGCAAGGTGACCATATGCTGGTATAAGCGGGAGTATTCATCCTGATACCTAATGGCAGTCAAGATGCCGTTGTCTAGCCTGTAGAGGTCTGTGCGTCCCTCCATGGATATGCCTCCACAGACCATCACTGACCCACCACCAAACCAGTCATGGTGAACGATGTTACAGGCAGCATAACGTTCTCTGCGGCTTCTCCAGACCCTTTCACGTCTGTCACTTGTGCTCAGGGTGAACCTGCTCTCATCTGTGAAAAGCACAGGGCGCCAGTGGTGGATCTGCCAATTCTGGTATTCTATGGCAAATGCCAAATGAGCTCCATGGTGCCAGGTGGGCAGTGAGCACAGGGCCCACTAGAGGACGTCGGGCCCTCAGGCCACCGTCTTGAAGTCTGTTTCTGATTGTTTGGTGAGATATTCACACCAGTGGCCTACCTGCTGGAGATCATTTTGTAGGACTCTGGCAGTGCTCATCCTGTTCCTCCTTGCCCAAAGGAGCAGATACCGGTGGGCCCTGCTGATGGGTTAAGGGCCTTCAACAAGGGGCCCTGTCCAGCTCTACTGGAGTAACTGCCTGTCTCCTGGAATCTCCTCTATGGTCAGGTCAGCAAGGTGACCATTTTAGTTTGGCTGTGGTTTTGTATTTTTAAAGTATTTCATGGTTTTGGTTTTGTTTTGCATTTTAGGAGAGATGTCTTGCTTATTGGGGTTTAAAGCTGCTTCTATGGTCTTTTGGGGAAATATTGGTGTGGTAAATCTGAGTTTTCTCAGGGAGGGATTGGCAAAGGAGGTTAATATCAGAAAGTGAAGTTGTCTTTTCATGTTCAGGAATGAGTGTTTTTGACCGCTGTTTACTTTGCTTTTAATTATTTATTTGCTTTTACGGTGCACACCCTACTGCTGGCCAGGTATGGTGATATTTAATGATTTAATTGAACTCTTGGTATATGAACCTTTGGTTTAGTACGGTCTGCAGGATAGCTTATGTGTGTCTTTTATGTGTTTTGTTGAGCATTTCCATTTAGAATGCATGTATTTTTAACATTTGATTTATGCAGTATTGTGCGTGTTTGCGTGTGCGTGTGCTTTGTTTTTTAACCCTTTGTCAACTAATCCAGCAGCCACTCTGTGGTTTATTTTTTTTATTCTATGAAATTCTTACCGTAGATCCCGGAATATAGGCCAAGAATTTCATCCTAGATTTTTGGCTTGGAGTTTGGGGGTCGGCTTATACAATGAGTATCGTTTCAGATTCAAGATTTCCAGCGCAATGCCGGTTTTACCGATGAATACGGAAGTAATTAATGATGAAACCACAGCGCCAACTATCAGATGAAGAAGTAACTTTGCATGCCGGTACTTTAAATTAAATAAAGAATTTATTCAAAAAAGTGTTTTAGTTGTTGATTTAATTAATAAAATTTATAATAAATTATCGGGAAGTTTAAAATAAAAATTTTTGTTTTGATTTACGACCAACGTCTTGCGTTACGACCCGAATGCGGTCACGTGTATCCGCTTGCGCGATTGTAAACAAACAACCGAGAGCGTTAGTAAGCGTCAGTCGGAGCCCAGATACATGTTTGTGGATGTAATTTCGGTCATTGCAGTGATTTACCTATATATATAATTCACTAAGACCATGGCAAGCAAGACACATAATTGCTAAGGAAGGAAGAGAATGTAAAGAAAGTGATCACAATCGAAACGAAGATGGAAATTGTGTGGAAATATGAGAGTGCTGTTCGTGTGACCGATCTCGCTAATATGTACAGCATGTCGAAATCCACCATCTCGACAATTTTACAAAGAAAAGATTTGCATAAGGAGGCTCCTTCTAAACAATAGCCACCTTCTGTTTCATTCTCCTCCTCCTCCCTTCCTGCAGCCCAAAGATGTCAAATTAAATGGTGAGTACAGTATGAAATTGTTGTTTCTAGAATAGAATAGAATGCCTTTTATTGTCACTATGCACATCTACAATGAGATTAAAAGCAGCTCCTTCAGTGCAGAAAAAAAAGTTCTGTATAGGGCTTGTATGGTTGTTTTTTTAGCCTTAGCATAACGTCGGATCTGCGGCCCCGCTTCTGCTTTCTTTCCCTCCTCCATCTGTGTCGTCTCCTAGACCCGACAACAATCCACGGAGAGCCCGCTGGTCTCGCTATGTTGTCTGGGATGTTGTGCGTGTGATGAAAAACACTCAAAACAGATGTCTGGCTATGGACACCGATGTCTATAAGGTTCTGACGGGTGAAGCGGATGTTCGCCAAACCGATCGTGCACAAACAAGCAAAAAAAAAAAAGTACAAACACAACAAAAAAGTGCACTGAAAAGGAGAGCCCTGAGCCGCTGCAACCATGCGCGCCGCCATGCTCCTAGCTTAATCTAGCCTACTTCTGGTAGGCTAGGCACTTTTTATAACTTTTTGGTTAGTACATTAGAAAAATTATTGGTGTTTTGGTAAATTATGCACATTATACAACCCTTTTTTATTATGAAAAGGTTAAGTAAGTGTTGCAGTGGGAGGTTTGGAACGCATTATGGGTTAGCCTTCGCAAACTAATTAAGTTCGTAAATCAAGGGTCCACTGTATTGCGTATTTAAGTTAGTCAAATTTATAACGAGTCTCCGGAAATCCACCCGCCGATGTACCGTATTTGCGTATATAGTTTCAACACAAAGATTTCATTTTACCAAACTTCTCCGCAGTCACTTCCTGGTTTCCATCAAAAATGCCGGCAGTCTCAAATTCTCGCCGATAAACATGATAAATATACCTGAAGAGACACTTTTAAGGAAATTTAGAAAATTTTGCTTGGAGAAAGGGGTGGGCTTAAATACCGGTCATCGGCAAATACATGTAATTTAAGAGGTAGAGAAGGGGGTCGGCTAATATACCGAGTCGGCTTATATTCCGGGATCTACGGTAACAGTCTCCAGTTATTAAAAATAAAATAAGTTATAACATTAGCTTATATATAAATTAATACAGACATCCCCCTACCACTACATTAAGTTTTATGGGAGTTGTGTAGTCATGTTATAATTATGTAGACTTAGTGGGTGTTAAACTGCTAAAAGGCTTTGTGCCGTCTTAAGACTTACTAAGTACCAGTAGATGGATAGAATGATAGATAATTCTTTATTTGTCCCCAAGGGGCAATTAAAATTTTCCAGAAGCTCCAAAAAATAAATAAAATAAATATGATAAAAACAATCTACAACCAACACACCTAAAAATCTCTGGCCTGGATAACAAAGAGCAGCTATTGTCATTACAGGCTTGTAGGTGGTAGTAAGATGAAGTCCGACCTGCTTGGATTGTGCCACAGGTTTATATTTAAAGATATTAAAATTTGGTTAGAGCAGTGTCCATGAAAGGGACAGGCCTAATAGACCTTGATTCCTTCTTTGAAATCACCAGCATTAAGAATGATTCATCAAAAGGACACTGGTACAGAGTAAATCATTTCTGTTGCTGAGTGAGCTGAGTTAACTTTCCTTGGCAGTGACATAGTGGCCAAATTCACTCCACAGTTCAATGCTTGGATCACACATCTATTATCCAACCCGCTATATCCTAACTACAGGGTCACGGGGGTCTGCTGGAGCCAATCCCAGCCAACTCAGGGTGCAAGACAGGAAACAAACTCCGGGCAGGGCGCCAGCCCACCACAGGGTGCACATACACACACACACACAAACACACCAAGCACACACTAGGGACAATTTAGGATCGCCAATCCATCTAACCTGCATGTCTTTGGACTGTGGGAAGAAACCCACGCAGACACGGGGAGAACATGTAAACTCCACGCAGGGAGGACCCGGGAAGCGAACCCGGGTCTCCTAACTGCGAGGCAGCAGCGCCACCGTGCCGCCCTTGGATCACACATTTAATTATACTATGCTCCCTTTTTCATCACTGCACATTCACAAAATTCTCCAGTCCTCCTCCTACTTTTTCTACTCAGTCTGATCAAACTCATCCAGCATTAAAACTGCACCTGAAATAAGAGGTGTAAGCCGGTTCTTCACAGTACCTAAATATCGCAGTACCTGAGCTCACCATAACTCACTATGAGATATGAAAGTTCGAACAACTTGTATGAAAACAATAGAATATTTCTCATTATATGAAGTCAGCCCAGATTTGAATCCTTTCCACTTTACTTTAGTCCTCGCTTCGGATCTTCACCTCTGCCGTCTCCAGACAAGCTTGTAACTTCTATCCTTGTTCAGGACAATCGCTCTTTCGCCCCACTTCACCTACGAATGAGCAGCTCTCCCGACAGGGCATAACGGAGCTCTTTAGGCAGCAGCAATAGCAGTACTACCAGGTAAATACAGGAATGTTTAATATGAAGTGGTCTTGTGCCGCTAAGGCTCACAACGTCAAGGTGACAGTGATTTATTTATTTTTATGGCGGAGATCCCCGGGACGCTCCCAGCCTTGGCCCGACCCGCACACACTCACAAACAGAGACAAAATAATGCACACTGGAATCAAACAACATTGAAAGAATATAATGAAATTAAATGAAATAAATGAAAACAATACCACCCCTATACCCCTACGGCGATATTACATTAAACACATAAACACAAACAACCCCCCACAGCAAAGTCCATGGAAAACACCACCGGATGTAATGAAATGATGACGACAGTAAGTCCAGAGATCTGTACATTGAAAGGGAATGAAAAAACAGTCCTACTGGTAGACACTGTTAAGGTGAAGGCGGGTGGACGGTTCAGGAGCGCTCCTTTTCTTGCGGGGAAGCAATGAATCCACAATCAGTCCTCCGCATACAGGTAGACAGTAGACGATCCAGACCCCAACAACGAAATAATCCAGGACACAACAACTGAATACGGTTAATCAACAGAAGGCAGCCAGACAGGTACAAGGAGAACAGAACACAGCAAAATACACTTTTTTCTTCTTTGCCCTCCTCCTTTTAAGCCACTCTGACCACCTTTGACCCCAACAGCCCCTGCAGGGACTGCTGGGAGATGCAGTTTTAACTAATAATAGCACTGCTACAACTATATCCCACTTCACATTATTTATTCGCTGATGTTATAGACGTTGTCACGCACGTGCGACTAGGAGCGAGCTGAGTGTACCAAGTGGAGGTAATTCCCCGCCAGGCCAGGGGGTGGCGAGGTGCCTGCAGACCAAATACAGGAAAACCCATAGACATATAAAGGTAGACGCCACATTCACTGTGCTGCCCAGTCGACACGATACTTCAGCGCGTCAGCCATATTGTGAGTGGCAAAAGTGCCATTTAAACTAATACAGGTAGACATGGAAACCGGGTTTTCTAATGAAAAAACAATAACGTTTAAAACAGTATCGTTTACATACAACAGATTTTGGTGAATAATGGCAATTATAAAATAATACTAATAATGGCAATTATTAAATAATAATAATAAAAATTATTATTATTAAATAATTCCTCCCATATAAGT
>JANRMT010062841.1:19041545-19063184 GCA_026402145.1 Polypterus bichir lapradei
GATAGATAGATAGATAGATAGATAGATAGATAGATAAGGCACTATATTATAGATAGATAGATAGATAGATAGATAGATAGATAGATAGATAGATAGATAGATAGATAGATAGATAGATAGACTTCTGAAGTCCAAATTCCCCACCAGGTACTTTAAGTTGTAACAGGTGTCACAGTGTCACTAGAAAATATGTCATCAACAATGCCATTGTATCTCGTCCCCCGTGGTAAATTTTACAGTAACGTCAAGTCATCTACACAGGTGAAACAGAAAGATGACTTGCAGATTGTTTCCGAGAGCACATGTTTGAGCTGTTAAAGTCAAGGACCTTACAAGGCTCATTATAAATCACTTCACATCTCATTGATCATAGCCACACTGATCTTCTTTTAAAGACTCCTTTCACAAAATATAGAAGAACCTAAGCTCATTCTTAACTTGGGGTCACATACTCCCCAGGTCTTAATGACAGACTGACTTTCTAATTTCTTGCCCTTCATCTTATCTAATGCAGTTTTTTACACCCAATCTCATCTTTCATGGGCTTGTTCCTTTCTTCTCTTTCAATATGTGTGACCTTCTTTTTCCTTTTCAGTTGCAGACCTGATGACTGCTATATAGCCGAAACGTTGTGTCTTTAACATTCTTGTCTTTTCAGTGTAGAAATAACCTTTAACTTTTTTTTATATATGTAATCATGTGCGTGCACATCAGCTTAAGGGCTGTGTTGAGCCAGGAGTTGGCGCTGCGTTCTAATGCCTTCTCTCTTCCTCCCTCTGTTGAATGAAAGACTGACGGTCATTCCACCACTATATATATATATATATATGTGTGTGTGTGTGTGTGTGTGTATATGGACACACACTGTAGTTTACAACAACATAATAGCATTGATTACATACTGACCTTCAAAACTGCTTGAACTGATTGCAGTCATTGATTGTATCAAAAATGTAGCTCAGGGAAACAGGCCAATGCTGAATGCATTGTGTCCAATAGTTTTTACAAATTAATTCCCAATAACGTATTCCATGTCATCAATACCTCTGCTCCCAATAACTCATCCCGTGTCATCTCATAAATATTTGTCAACGGCCATAAAGGGCTTTTTCATTTTATGTGACTGCCCTTTGGTGTTTTTTTCAGCCTATGCAATATTTTAAAGAATAAAGAATCAGAGAGAATATCTTAAAACCTAGAATTTGTATCTAAGACATTTCTGTGAAAAAATGTCTCCTAATAAAGAAAAGAAATGTATTTTATTTTTTTAGGCTATTTGAAAGAATGTCTAAGATTGTGTAGAGAGAAATGGAGCACTTGACAATGGAAATGGAACAATAGCAGGTTGACTGTACATCAGCCTTCAGCATGTTATGATTCTGTTTTTTCTTTATTTTTAAGGATTTGTTTAGCATTTATTTCTTGTTCTTTGTGTTTCTTTGTGGGTTTTGGAATAAGGAAAATCCACATGTAGTGTTTACCCCATGCTTAGAACAATCAGTAAAATAGTTCAAACGTTTGAAGTCTTATTGCGACCCCATTTTGTTTTTCGTGGGTGCCACCATTTTAGGCTCAGTGTGTGTTCTATTGATAGAAACAGGACTACTGGAGGTCGTGACCCATTATTTCACTGTAGTGAGCATTTAAAGGTCAGGGTCACACACACGTCCTGGTCACCCGTGACTGTGGATAGAATCTTAAAATTCTGCAAGAGCTGATAGTAGTTAGGGACGTCACAGCAAGGAGACCAGGGTTCACACCTCAGATCCTCTCTGCCAGAAGTCTGCGTGTTCTCCCTGTGTCCGATTTGTTGTTGTTTCAAACTTCTTCCACTACAGAATTACGGAGTCTACTGTGCTGTTAGTAATTTTGAATGGTGCAGAAATTGTTTTGCATTGACCACACGTGGACTCCTAACAAGTTGCAGAAACATCTCAATGACGATCCATAAAATGGCACGTCTCATAGCAAAGAGTGCGAATACTTGTGTCAATGGGATATTTCAGTGTAGTCTGAAAGGTCAAAATGGAATTTAAATGATTTTAGTCCAACGACATGTGAAACAAGTGAAGGGGTGCGAATACTTTCTGAAGGCAATGCATACAGGACTACTTGGAGAAACATCTACCGCAGTGTAACAAAGATAATCGTTTCAGTTTTGCATTCTGAGGGAGGCCTCAACTTACTTGTTTTTAGGAACAAGACCGTCTTCCTTTTTTGTTGTAATACTAGTGAAACTACAGTCCACAAATAAAATACTGCAAAAGGTTAGATATAAACATTAGGAAATTCTCCACCTGGGATGTAAAATCGAGTTTCAACTATGTGACGGCCTTCTCGATTGTCATCGTACATTTCTGTCTCTTTCTCGTTCTTACACTGTGTATTGTGGACTTTTTCTTGCGTGCCTATGGGGTATCTTGATTGTCTCCGTGTCAGTTGCTCTGTATTCAGGATTACTTCTTGCTTGGCTTTCTACTTCAGTGTCTTCTCTTCTTATTCTTTCTTGTTCGTCTTCACTTAATGTTCCGGTTTCCGGTTGGGTGAACGTTGGCGTGTTTTGTCTACCGCTGGCCGTTTTTTTTTGTTGTGTTTGCTGTGGGATCTTTTTTCGTGTTCCTGATTAGGACTTTCTGAGTTTATTTTTTTCTCCTGAGCTTTTTGGAAACCTACGATTGTTTGGAGATCTACCTGCAGTCGTTCCATTGCCTTCGTTAAGATCTCGCTGCCCGTCTTAGGGTTTGCACGAGCCCTAAAATCAGTTTTTACCAACTGAGGAAACTTTCTAAGTTAAAATCCTTTCTTTCACAGAAGGACTTGGAAACACTCATACATGCCTTTATTACATCTTGGTTAGATTATTGTAATTCCTTATATGGGGGACTGCTAAAATCTGCTCTGTTGTGCCTTCAGCTGGTTCAAAATGCTGCAACTAGCTCTTTAATTGGTTCGAGAAAAAAGGATCACATCTCCCCCATTTTAGCCCCCTCTCTCCACTGGCTACCGGTAAGTTGTCGCCATCATTTTAAAATCTTGTTGATTGTTTTTACTAGTGTGTGCTTGGTGTGTGTGTGTGTGTGCCCTGCAGTGGGCTGGTGCTCTGCCCAGGGTTTGTTTCCTGCCTTGCACCCTGTGTTGGCTGGGATTGGCTCCAGCAGACCCCCGTGACCCTGTAGTTAGGATATAGAGGGTTGGATAATGGATGGATCGATGATTGTTTTTATAGCCTGGCCTGGTCTTGCTCCAAAATATATCTGTGACCTCCTTCACCGCTGTGTGTGGTCCTCTGCTCCTTGTAGTTCCAAGATCTCGGGCTGAAGTCGCAGAGACACAACTTCCTGAGTTGTCACTCCTAGGCTTTGGAATGACCTGCCTTTTCACATCAGGTCTTTATCCTCTATCGAGGTTTTAAAAAGTCGGCTTAAGACTTACTTGTTTTCTTTCTTTCACTGTTGTCAGGGATGCCAGGGGCAACGACTCGGCCGGGACGCCGTGAGGGACCGGATGTGGGTCTGCGCCCACCCTGGATCACGTGGGGGCCGCCTTCCTGGTTGCTTTGGGGGCCACGGGTTGAGTGCATGGAAGCCCCACCCTGCAGGGGCCCGTGGTCACCGCCAGGAGGCGCCCCAATGCCTTGGGGACCTGTTACCCCAGCACTTCCGCCACACCCAGAAGTGCTGGGAGGAAGAATTAGAAGGACACCCGGAGAGCTGCCGGGAGAACAGCCGGCACTTCCGCCACGCTGGGGCGTGGCCAACGGGGGAGTGTCAGGAACCACCTGGAGCTCATCCGGGAGCATATAAAACGGGTCGTCTCCCTTCATTCAAGGCTGGAGTCGGGTGGAAGAAGGACAAGGCATGAGAGGAGTGTGAAGGCGGCCCGAAGAAAAGGCATTTGTGTGGCCAGGACTGAGTGTTGGGGTGTTTTGTGCACGGAACTGGGTCTGAGTGACTTCACAATTGTAAATATTATTGTAAATAAATATGTGTGGTGGTGATTAACAACATGTCCGCCTGTCTGTGTCCGGGTCGGCTCCACACTGTGTATAATGGGATTGTGGTGGATGTTATAATTGGTTGTTTTATTAATCTGCTTTTGCATGATTGCATGCATTATGTTAATTTTAATTCTTCTTTGTACAGCACTTTGGTGCAACTTCTGTTGTTTTAAATGTGCTATTATAAATTAATAATCTAATCTAATGTGCTGCTGCAATTTGCTTGATTCTCAGCAGATGTCTCTGATCTTCCTTTTATTTCCGTCATTATAGTTGTTATCTCTTGGTGTTGCAATCACTCTGCTGTAAACACACAATCACAGGTCACTTTGCTTACTTTATTTATATAAAAATATGAAAAAAGAAGATACACATGGAAAGAAAAGTGAATGTTGACAGCCAAGATCCACTTAATTACTTGAATTTATTTCTTGATGATGATGCGATTAAAACAATTATTGTTGAGAACTGTTATGCTGAACAATGTCGGGTAAATGACCGTTGTCACAAACGTGCGCATTGGAGGCAGCTAAAGGGCTTGAGTAAGGGCAGTTCCGAGTCAGACCGGGATGTTGCAAAGTGCACTGATTGCTTTCCTGCAGACCATCCACGGGAGATTCCACCTGGCCCTGTTGACATAACTTCAGGGTTCTAGCCTATGGAAGAAGTCCTTGTTGGCTCCGTACCCTGTGATGTCACATATGGGCTCGAGCCTATGGCTGAAGACCCTTATGAGCCCAACCCTCTGACTTCACTTCCTGTCTTTTCCTTTAAAAGCCTCTACCTTTTCCTTATTCCCTCAGTTCTGTTTTGGACTCGGGTTTTGTGCACATCAGTGCTGTATAAACATTTTTATGACTTTCCAGCCAGGATGCCAAATTCACAGATGGCTGCCCCAAACCTTGCTATGGCTCTGTGTGAAGTTTCTGACACCACATTCCTAAGCAGTTTTCCCCTTCTAAGATATACCACATAAAAGACATATTTTGACAGTTTATACGGCATTAGAATTATTTTTATTATTATTATTCATTTCATATTATTATTATTCATCATTATTATTATTATTATTATTACTTTAACATTATTATATTTCTTACACTTCTGACTTTGTACTTTTATTGTTTTGTATGTTTTAAAGTTGTGGTGGGCTGGCGCCCTGTCCGGGGTTTGTTTCCTGCCTTGCGCCCTGTGCTGGCTGGGATTGGCTCCAGCAGACCCCATGACCCTGTAGTTAGGATATAGCAGGTTGGATAATGGGTGGATGGATGGATGTTTTAAAGTAGAAGGATGAAATTTCATAAAAACGTAATTTTTCAAGCCAAAAAAGTGCAACACTTTTTATGTTTTTTTTTGAGAAAAATGCTAGGGAGGTTAACGCCCCCCGGCCATTAGGGTCAGAGTCATTTGCTCTTTGGTGGGCATCTTCTCAGAAGAGGCAAACGTGTTAGCGACTGTGCCTCCACTCACTCTGGGGTGGTATTCCTTACCTCTGATAAACCTGCATGCGTGTCACGTGTCAAATAGGAAGACGTAACAGACGGGGATGCCCACTTTAACTAATCCTGTTTAACATCTACACTGAGAGAACAATCAAAGAAGCCCAGACAAATAAGGAGCCAGATGTGGAAGATGGAGGAAGATGGATTAGGTCAATTACTTTAACATGGCTTTCTCATAACTTCATTTTAGTTTAATCCTGACGCCTGTATATTCAATTAATTATCATTACTATTCATGGTGGCTCCAAAGTTCGTACTGACCCCTACTTTCTCTTCTGTTCTTTTTCCGGTTTTCTGTGGTGGCGACCTGCGCCACCACCACCTGAGCAAAGCACTGTGATGTCCTTACATTGATGGATTAAAGGCCAGAAGTCCATATGACCATCATCATCAAGTCCTTCCATGAGAACCCTGAAAACAATGAGGACTGACTGAGGTCATTCATGTTAGGTAGAATGCCTAGAGGTGTCTGGGTGGTCTCGTGCCCTTTGAACCCCTGCAGATTTTATTTTTTCTCCAGCCGTCTGGAGTTTTTTTTGTTTTCTCTGTCCTCCTTGGTCATCGGACCTTACTTTTATTCTATGTTAATTAGTGTTCTCTTATTTTAATTCTTATTTTGTCTTTTTTTTCTCTTCATCATGTAAAGCACTTTGAGCTACATTATTTGAAAATGTGCTATAGAAATAAATGTTGTTGTTGTCAGTAAGATTTGCAGATGATAAAGCAAAAACATCAAGAAATAAAGAAGGATGACATAAACTAATGAACAAATTAGATTACACATGTAAGAAGAATGGAATGAAGACCAAACTAAACTTATATGCATAACAAAGGAAACAACAATTACCATATATACTCGTGTTTAAGTTCTCCCGCGGATAAGTCAGGGCTTGATTTTAGCAGATAATTTCCGGTATTTTATAAGTCAAGTGCGGAAAACTCACACTATCTGTCCAAGAGATTATAATATGCTAACACCCACCTGAGAGAGTAACCACAGAGCACACGGCCTTTTTTTTAATATGTATGGTGCCTACGTGACCACACGGTAATACCTGAATTATTCCGAAGCGATGTTTGCACTGTTTTGTGTTTTTTGTATCTCACACCCTCATACACCTTTATCGTAAGAGCATACTTTATCTACACTCAGAAGAAAGAAAATATGAAGCTGGTTTTAAATTAAAAGTCATTGAAGTGGTAAAAGAAATTGGTAACTGCGCTACTGCAACAAAACTCGATGCTTCTGAGAAACTGGTGTGAGATTGGAGGAAGCAAGAAGATGTAAAAAAAAAAATGCAGTGTCACATTTTTGAACGGGCATATAAGTCAGGGTCTGATTTTATGATCGATGTTTCGGGTTTCAGGGACCCAACTTATACGCGAGTATGTACAGTAGTTTACTGGTTTACTTTAAAGATTCTTCCTGGGATACACTAGGACACATCATCAGTGATGCTTTCTGAGGTCATTTGTGTCTCACAACATCAGCCAGGGTTGATCAGGCCCAGGCTCTTGTGCCCCCATAGTAATAGCCCACGATTCGGAACTCCTGATCCAAAGCCACCTGGAGGCCCTCTCTGCAGCCTCCTTAGTGAACAGTATGGCTCTCCTTCTCACAGCCCCTATGATGCCAAGCAGGATGTAGACCTTGCACAATGAGCGTCCATTAAAGCCTCTACAGCCCACCTCAATTGGCTCACAACGAGCATTCCAGCTCCTCTTCCAGCACTGCTCCACCAACTCTTGGTACTTGGACCGCTTTCGTTTATTAGCCTCTTCGATGAGGTCCTCCCAAAGGACTGCCAGCTCCACTATGAGGACCTGCTTGGAAGAGGCAGATGTTAACACCACAGACGGTCACAAAAAAGTTGGTGGAACACAGTCCGGGAACTTCAGCTGCCTGCCCAAGTCTACTTTACAGCTCCTAGTCCAGCACCGAGGTGAGTGGGCCAACTGCTACTGCGGGCTGTGGCTGAGGCTCCTCTCCCACCCTGACTAAGGTGACGTCCCTCTGGCTGTGGCCATGACTTTAGAGATGGTAGCAGCCCTCACTGAGGGCTATGGTGTAGCTACTGAAGATGTGCTCCATTGAGCCTTTTCCGGTGCAGAGAGGACATATTGGAGAATCACTATTGCCCCAGTTGTATAGATTATCTGGGCTGGATAGGACATCATACATAAATTGAACCACTTGATGCACTGTGGGTCAGCCTGTCAAATGCCCCTCCAAAATAATTTCATCACCAGCACCCCCTCCTAACTTATCCATGCTGCCTGCTGCCATGTGCCCACCATCCTGCTGATTGGCTCCTCCTCCTCCACACCTGCCCACACCTCCTCCAGGACTAGATGGTGTCAGTCCTTTCTATGGAACTTGTCATAACAAGGTTGTGGAATCAAACCAATAAGAATAAAAATTGGAGAACACACCTTGGAAGAAGAGGGCAATTTTTAACATCTGGGAAGTATGCTGTCGAGGGATGGAAGAAGATAAAAATAAGTAAAGCAATGGGAATAGCAGCCTTTAATGTCCATCCATCCATTTTCCAACCTGCTATAGTGAAATTAAAATTGCTAACAAATAGAATGGACATACCACTGAAGAAAAGAGTCATAAATATGGTCATCTGGAGTGTTACATTGTACGCAGAAGAGACATGGACAAGGAGGAAAGAGGATATGAATAGACTGGAAGCATGTGAAATTTGACTAATGGGAAGGATGGATAAGATCAGTTGGATGGGTACGTTATCAAATGAAAAAGAGATGGAAAGAATTGGTGAAGAAAAAAGTGAGAAGAAGGCAACAAATGTGGATGGGACATGTGCTAAGAGGAGATGGACTGCTCAGAATAGTACTGGAAGGAGAAAAATGAAGAGAACAGCCGAAGCAAGATCTGTCATATTACCTGAAGAAATGAAAAGAAGACCAGAAGACAGGGTACAATGGAGGAACTGGCCATCGAAAGACCTGCCTACAGCAGATAACTAAAAAAGAAGAAGAGAGGTTGATGTTCAGTGATCAATAAAACACCACAGTTACACTTGATTATGAATTCTGATCATGTATGTACTGTTTCCTCTTGGATTATCAGTAGATGGAATCACAAGGACGGTGCTTTAATTGCAATACACTTTTCTGGCCAGCAGGTTGCCACAACCTCAATTTTTTTGAATTTTCAGATCTATATTCAGGATTACTTCTTGTTGTCTGTGTGGTTCAGTATCTTCCCTTCTTATTTTTTCTCATTTTTTGTCACTTAATCACATTCTGTAATTTGCTTGATGCTTATCAGATGTCCCTGCTCTTCTTTTTCTTTCTGCCATTGCGATGGTTATCACTTGGTTTCTCAATCACTGTGCTATAAACACATGACTGCAGGTCACTCTGCCATCCTTTATGGCCACCAGGTTGCCTCTACCTAAAATTGTTTATTCAGGACTAATTCTTGCTCATCAATGTGTTTGGCATCTTGTCTCCTTATTTTTTCTCATTCATTGTCACTTAATAGCTTTCTGCGATGTGCTGGATGCTTAGCAGATGTCAGTGCTGCTCTTTTTTTTTCTGCCATCATGGTGTTTATCACTTGGATTTTTCGATTGCTTTGCTATAAACGTGTGACCACAGCTCATGGCCACCATGTTGCTGCCTCCTAAATTTTTTTGAATTTCCAGAACATATCAGGTCATAAACTTATAAGACTAAGATCAAACTTCTAGCCCCAGAAATTTGCAGCATAACAGATAGGCAGATCTTAGTATTTTATATGTATTGTGACCACAAGGGTGCACCACTGAGACCTACAAACCTCAGCTGCAATAGCACTCCACACAGTCCCGGGTTCAAAATAAAGTGTTTTTATCATAAATAAGCTACCAAATGTGCATTAATGTCCAACCACAACTATAAACAGAAGAGATGCCTCTCTTCTCTCTCCTTCTGCTCTTCTTAGGAGTGTCACCCATTGCCTCCGGACTCTCCTATTCAAGCCGGACCCGGGACTACTTCCTGTGCCACTGCGTGTCTTCTTAGAAGCATTTCAGGCTCACATGGAAAGCAGGGAGATCCTCCATCCAACAGCACCCTCTACCGGCACCCAGGAACCCTGACAAGGTTGCACTTCAGAATTCCAACTCCCAAGCACCCCTGTGGGTGTCCAAACTGGGATGCTACCAGAGGATCACTGACACCTGCCATATGTGGAATAAAATTGTTAGCAGCCTCTAACTTCTGCTGGTCCATCCATTATATTACTCCGGCCAAGCACAAAGTTGTTTCTTTTGTCCAGCCGGCCAACCCATTTGTCCTTCCAGTCTGGCTTCCAGTCCGGGTATGAAACTATCCTCTTTCCCAGCCGGGATGCTTGTTCTGCTTCTCGGGCATCCACAATATAAATATACTAGAGCTACTATCCATTTAAGATGGGACACAGTCTAAATAATTAACATATACATCAGTGTTAACATTTGCTGGGCACCATGCAATACTTACACTATATTGCCGAAAGTACTGGGACGCCTGCCTTTACACACACATGAACTATAATGACATCCCATTCTTAATACATAGGCTTTAATATGGAGTTGGCCCACCCTTTGCAGCTTTTAACAGCTTCGACTCTTCTGAGAAGGCTTTCCACGAGGTGTAGGAGTGTGTTTATGGGAATGTTTGACCATGAGAGTATTTGTGAGGTCAGGCGCTGATGTTGGACGAGAAGGCCCAGCTCACTCGCAGTCTCCGCTCGAATTCACCCCAAAGTTGAGGTCAGGGCTCTGTGCAGGCCACTCAAGTTCCTCCACACCAAACTTGCTCCTCCATTTCTTTATAGACTTTGCTTTGTGCACTGGTGTGTGCAGTCATGTTAGAACAGGAAGCAGCCGTCCCTAAGCTGTCCCCACAAAGTTAGGAACATGAAATTGTCCAAAATGGCTCTGAACACTGGAGCAGTAAGAGTTCCTTTCACTGGAACTAAACTCTTGAAAAACAACCCCACACCATAATCCTCCCTTCACCAAACTTTTCACTTGGCACAGTGCAGTCATGCAAGTCCCGTTCTCCTGGCAACTGCCAAACCCAAACTCGTCCATCGGATTGTGTGATTCGTCACCCCAGAGGTCACGTCTGCACTGCTCTAGAGTCCAGTGGCAGTGGGTTTTACACCCAGCATCCGACACTTTGCATTGCACTTGGTGATGTAAGGCTTGGATGCAGCTGCTCAGCCATGGAAACCCATTCTCTATGCACTGTTCTTGAGCTTTTGGACATCTGTAGCTATTGACTCTGCAGAAAGTTGGCGACTTCTGCACACCTCAGCATGTGCTGCCCCAGCTCTGCGATTTGACGTGACCTACCACTTCATGGCTGAGTTGCTGTTGTTCCCATTTGCTTCCACTTTGTTATAACACCACTGACAGTTGACCGTGGAATATTTAACAGTGAGGACATTTCACGAATGGACTTATTGCACAGGTGGCATCCTATCACGATACCACGCTTGAATTCACTGAACACCCGAGAGCGACCCATTCTTTCACAAATATTTGTAGAAGCCGTCTGCATGCCTAGGTGCTTAAGTTTATATACCTGTAGCCATGGAAGTGATTGGAACACTTAAAATCAATGATTTGGAGGGGAGTCCCAATACAATATAGTGTATGTCTTTGTTATATGCCACTGTTATATGAAATTCGCAAAAGCAGTGTTAAAGTTTCTGATGCACCATCTGTTGGAATGTCAAATGCAATGCATCATTTGTGATACGCCATCTTTTGGAATAATAGAGACAAAATAACCAGACGGACACACAGACAGACGCACAGACAGATTCTTTAATTTGTGCTTATTCTAATATTACATAGTGTAGTGTTTTCACAAGTAAACAAGCACACACTCCCCAGCCTTTTCTTGGATGGCCTAAGACTTTTGCACGCTACGGTAAACAACATGTGGAGTATAAAAAAATGTTTTAAATTTTGGTGACTATTTTAGTACCCTGGCAGACGGCCGGGATGCCCCTGCAGCATATGTTCCAGGGGAGCAAGCATGGGAGACCCAATACCTCCCGCTGGACGCTAGATGGCAGCCTCCCTGGGTTGCAGCAGTGCCTCGGACTCCCGCAGGGCTTCATGGGTGTTGGAGTTTGGTGCAGCCATGTTGGGTTCCACAGGCGCCACCAGGGGGTGCTGCAGCGGGAGCTGCTGGGCCCTTCTGGGCAGTTATTTTGCCACACCCGGAAGTGCAGCCGGGTGTCGGCAATCAAGCACCTGGAGCACTTCTGGGTGCCTGATAAAAGCAGCCAGCGACCAATACTCAGGAGCCAGAGTCGGGAGGAGGAGGAGGAGGAGGAGGAGGAGGACGAAGCTGCCTAGGAGGAATGGAGGATAATACTTTAGTTTATTGGTGTTTTGGTGTGTGCTGTGCTTGGGACTGTGTACTGCCTGTGGGACACGGGGACGACGTGCGCCCACAGGTGAAGAAAAATAAACCGTTTCTTTTATTTATACACGTGCCTCCAGTGTCAGTCTGTGTCAGGTTGGCGCTGGTGAATCGTCTATTTCACAGTACATACAGTAGAGTAGAGTCACAGTACAATCGTTAAAGCAGGAGGAAAAAAACTCTCCAGGCAATGAAAGTGACCTTCCATCTTCTGAAAGAAAATTCTCTTCAGCTTTCAGTCACCACATTGTAGGAAATCCTTAACTGCATAGGAATACAAAAAAAAATCAAAACCAATGTGACTTACTTTTTTCATGAAGTGAAGTAAAGAACATTATTGCCAGTGAGGAATGCATAATTCATGCTTACAGATTTCTAGCATTCAGGTATGAGTCACCTGACAAATGGCAGCAATATTAAACTGCCTGGAGGGAAGGAACCTACAAAGCCAGGTCAGCAAAAACTCGGAGTAGTTTCAGTTAAAACAGGGAGGAGTGCCTTTACTTTGACGTGTGAATAGACTGCCAAAAATAGAGCAACACTCACTATTGTCACAGACTTTGGAAGCTGGGTAAAGAGAAATCTTCTATATAAGTGGCTCCATTTGTAGTAAAGTTCAGGGTGGTGCCTGTGGCCTGTTAACTCTGCACCTCCCTCCAGTTTGCTGTGGTGACTGAGCTGTCACTCCCATTCTCTTTGTTGTCCCTGTGCGATTTCTTTAGTACAGCTCTGGCATGTTGTGTGAGAAGAGAATACTGGAGAGAGCAAGGGAGGAATTTGTCACTTAGCCTTTGTGTGTGGCACCTCACAGGTGCCAGAGTGATAGCCGCCAGCGTGGGTGGTAAATAAGCCGGAGTTTTGTGTTCTTGTCCGCTGTCTTCAGAGTACGGCTACATCAGCATGAATAGATAAAACAGAGAAGAAGTTCCATGCTGAAAATTAGAAGCACATACAGTAAAACTCACCTTTAACATTGTATTAGAGACTAGCTTTTTAAATGTGAGGACAGTGTTAAATGAAGGGAATTGTCAAAGAGTAGTCAGGATTCCATTAGAACATTCTAGACGAGAACAGGCCATTCAGCCCAACAAAGCTCGCCAGTCCTATCCACTTATTTCTATAAAAATAACATCAAGTCGAGTTTTGAAAGTCCCTGAAGTTTTACTGTCTGCCACACTACTTGGCTGCTTATTACATGTGTCTATTGTTCTTTGTGTAAGGAAAAACTTCCTAATGTTTGTGCAAAATTTACCCTTAAGAAGTTCGCTTCCCCGGTCCTCCCTGTGTGGAGTTTGCATGTTCTCCCCGTGTCTGCGTAGATTTCCTCCGGGCACTCCAGTTTCCTCCCACAGTCCAAAGACATGCAGGTTAGGTGGACTGGCGATTCCAAATTGTCCCTAGTGTGTGCTTGGTGTGCGTGTGTGCCCTGCTGTGGGCTGGTGCCCTGCCCCAGGGTTTGTTTCCTGCTATGCGCCCTGTGTTGGCTGGGATTGGCTCCAGCAGACCCCCGTGACCCTGTGTAGAATATAGCGGGTTGGATAATGGATGGATGTTTCCAATTGTGTCCCTGCTTTCTAAATGAACTCATTTTAAAATAACAGTCTCAATCCACTGGACTAATTCCCTTCATAATTTTTAATCTTCTTTTGCTTTAATTGTATAGACTCAGCTCTTTTAATCTTTCCTCATAACACATCCCCTGTAGCCCTGGAATCAGCCTAGTCGCTCTTCACTGGACCTTTTCTAGCGCTGCTATGTGCTTTTGTAGCCCAAACTGCACTCAGTACTCCAGATGAGGCCTCACCAGTGCATTATAAAGGTTGAGCAGAACCTCCTGTGACTTGTACTCCACACATCAAGGCGCTATATAACCAGACATTCTGTTAGCCTTCTTAATGGCTTCTGAACACTGTCGGGAAGTCGATAGCTTAGAGTCCACTACGACTCCTAAATCCTTCTCATAAGGTGTACTTTCGATTTTCAGACTACCTGTTGTGTATTCAAACCTCACATTTTTACTTCCTATGTGTAATACTTTACATTTACTGACATTAAATTTCATCTGCCACAAATCTGTCCAAGCCTGTATGCTGTCCAAGTCCTTCTGTAATGATTTAACGGATTCCAAATTATCTGCCAATCCACCTATCTTGGTAAAGTTTAGTGCTGTATGGAAGATTGTAAATGCTAAAATGAAACGTAATCCAACATGTTAGCTGCATTGCAATGCAATGCACATGCACGGGTATTGCATTTAATTTTGTCATAATTAAAGACATATCAACCAAATGACTGATTGATTTTCACGACAGCATACAACTTTCTTGTCAGTTTAAATTGCAATGCTATATGTCCATTGATCATGCGTCATAACTTAAAGAAAAGCAAATGTATTGCATTTCATTTAGTGGCTGCTCCTGATGTATTGCATTTCGATTCAAGACAACGGACTAATCGTGGCAAAACTGAATGTGATTAAATGATCCATCAGTGTCAAAAGGTGGGGCAAGGGGTGTCAACAGTTAACAGGTAAGAGGCGCTCACACCAGCGGCTTCTTCATTCAGCACTAAAGATGGCAAATGGTGAGTTCATAAGGCAGGGGATCCACCATATCAATGAACAGGTGGAAGCTGGAGATCTAAAGAACGATTTCATTCTCCATGCTTCCGTTAGGTCAGATTATCCCGGGGCATAACGTGAACTACCACAGCTATGCTGATAACAAGCAGCTGTATTTATCAATAGCGCCTGATGACCCCGACTCTCTTGATTGACTGACACAATGCCTCATTTGTGTTTCCGAATGGATGAGTAGTAATTTTCTCAAATTAAATAAAGGAGAAAACATATTTTAGTGATTGACAAAAATGGATATAATGAGGTTATTAGAAATAAACTTGATGCATTGGATTAAAAGTCAAGACGGAGGTAAAGAATTTAGGGGTAACTATTGACTCTAACCTGAATTTTAAATCACATATTATTTAGATTACTAGGACAGCATTTTTTCACTTAAGAAATATAGCAAAAGTTAGATAGACTTTAGTTAGATAGATCTAACTTTGATAGATGCAGAAAAATTAGTTTACGCTTTTGGTTTCAGTCGGCTAGATTACTGTAACGCACTCCACACAGGACTAAACAAAAAAGACATCAATCGATTGCAACGAGTGCAGAATGGAGCTGCTAGAATCTTAACTCAGAAACGAAAATCCGACCACATCACACCAGTCTTAGTGTCACTACACTGGTTACCTGTGTCATTTAGAATTTACTTTAAAATACTGCTTATGGTTTACAAAGCCTTAAATAATCTGCTCCATCTTATATATCGGAATGTCTTACACCTTACACTCCAAATCGTAACCTTAGATTTTCAAATGAGTGTCTGCTTAGAAATCCAAGAGCTAAACCTAAAAGAAGTGGTGAGGCGGCCTTCTGCTGTTATTCACCTAAAATCTGGACTAGCCTGCCAATTAAAATTCATCAGGCTAATACAGTGGAGCTCTTTAAAAAACTGCTAAAAACTCATTACTTTAACATGGCTTTCTCATAGCTTCATTTCAGTTTAATCCTGATATTCTGTGCATGCATTTAATTATCATTATCATTCATGGTGGCTCCAAAATTCATACTAACCCCCACTTTCTCTTCTGTTCTTTATCTGGTTTTCTGTGGAGGCGACCTGCGGCCCCACCACCTGATCAAAGCACCATGATGTCCCTACATTGATGGATTAAAGGCCAGATGTCCACATGACCGTCATCATCAAGTTCTTCCATGAGTACCCTGAAGACAATGAGGACTGATTGAGATAATTTATGTCAGGTAGAATGCCTAGAGGGGGCTGGGTGGTCTCGTGGCCTTGGAACCCCTGCAGATTTTATTTTTTCTCCAGCCGTCTGGAGTTTTTTTTGTTTTTTCTGTCCTCGCTGGCCATCGGACCTTACCTTTATTCTATGTTAATTAGTGTTCCCTTATTTTAATTCTTATTTATTCTGCCTTTTTTCTCTTTCTTCATCATGTAAAGCACTTTTGAGCTACATTATTTGTATGAAAATGTGCTATATTCTGTAAATAAATGTTGTTGTCCTCTATATCGACTGGTTGCTGGAAAAGGCGGATATAATAGAAGCAGCAATAAGACAAGAATTACCAACTGCTGCAGTAAAATCCATCAAATGTATTTAAGAGCTAATGTCCCGAAGAGCTGCATGATACAATTATGAAGATCAATAGTTAAGGTATCCGTACATCATATCAAAAATATTGTCATAATTGTGATCAGCAACCTTGAAGAAGCATAAAGCGACACTCCACATGCCTATATTACCAATCCCCATTTTGTTTTCTAAGTTTTATAAAAAAGAGTAAATTTGACCCCTTGTATTCCATTAGGAGGTGAACCCCCTAGGTCTTGTTGATGTGGCATGCACAACTTAAAGTTCTTCTGATCATTTTTGCTCAAGACACTTATTAGCTTACTGTTTATCATAATGGTGTAATTTCCTTCACATATTGCACCATATGGTCCAAATATGGCCTAAACTAGGGTTTTTGAAGTCTAGAGGATCAAAAATAGGGAGCAACCCCAAAAAGCTTGATGTCTTTTAAAACTCCCAGTCTGCTGGGTCTGAGCAAATACAATTGTACCGTATTGCTTGGCTAAAAATAATGGAGTGCCTTATATGCTTGGGGTGGAAGCTATCACTTCTCAGGTAGGTCCGTCCGTCAGTCTGTTGGTTTGTGAAAAACAGAACTTACAAGGGTGTTGTCTTTCAGTTGAACGGTGGTGTCAAGGAAGCTGACTTCTATTTTTTGAGTAATTAAGCTTCAGTTTTATGTTGGGGTGAAAAGAATTATATTCATAATGAAAATGGAGGAGGTCCTTCTCACTGGCAGTCCAGATTATGAAGATGTCGTCTATGTAACGGAGAAACAACATTGGTTTTAAGATGCACATTGACATGAAATCTTCCTCCAATTTTGCCATAAATAGGTTTGCAGTCCCCATTTGTTGCAAATAGAAATCTTGTCCAAAAGAGAATAGATTACGAGTCAGAGTGAATTTTATCATTTGTATAACTGACTTTGTGGGTAAATCATGTCATCTGAGGTATGTTTCACATGCCAATATGCCATCATCATGGGGGATGTTTGTGTAAAGTGCATCAACAGCCATTGTGGCCAGTAAGGTTCCCTCAAGGAGGTTCCTTATTTATGTAATTTTAACAAATTAGTGTGTTTTAACCAATAGTATCAGCTAGATTCTCCTTCTCTCCTTTCATACGGTAATAATGACACTGATTTTATGCTAGTATTGCTCATTTTATTAATAGATATTTTTCAATTGCTAATTATTAGATGTTTCTCTCTTGGGTATACTGTATGTTCAAAAATGTTATGTTTAACAAAGATGAATAACAATTAGTGAGAGACCCTCCATCGCTAACACACATCAGTCGATGACATTGTCTTATCACTTGAGTTGCGGTCTGCTGTTAATAAAAGCCACTGAGCCACCACAAGCCTATTTGTCCTCTTAGTGTTGTTAAAAAACACTCACTTAACGTCATCCACTAACACATGTAATTGAATTCTGTTATCATTATTACTTTTGTTAAGGACTCATTGTTACACCACTTAATACAACAAAAATGTATTAACTGCCCCTTAGATGAAATAAATAAAAAAGGCAAAATGCGCCAACTTTCACATCAGTTAACTTAGTTGCCGAACGCACCGGAATCTTACATTGTTCGAACTTGTTTGTAAATATAGTGTGTGTTTTTGTTAAAATTGACGCTATTATTCAATAAGGTTCCAAGATACTTAAAGCTGCTAACTCCCTCAACTTGTTCTCCACTGAGGACCAGTGGTTTCCCTGGTTCAGCATCCTTCCTAAAATCAATGAGCAGCTCTCTTGTTTTCCTCATATTTATTTGGAAGTTCTGCTCCTGCCACCACTTCTGTATCCTCAAAATGTGTCCCATTGTTAGAGGCGTCAATCAGTGCGGCAAACTTAACAGCTAAACATTTGCTGGAAGATCCTCTCAAGCTATCATTATAGCGAGAGAAGAGTAGGGGGGCGATCACGGTGCCTTGTGGGGCTCCTGTCGATCTATCATGGACTGTAGCGTTATACTTATCATCCTTAACTAACTGCTCCCTGTCAAGGGGGAAGTCCATAATCCAGAGGGTGACATTGGGGAGAAGTATCCAGCTGCAGCAAGGACAGTTTTTAGCCTCTGACAGATCTGTGCACCTCAAACACTGTGAAGCCCACGACATAAGCACACACATTCATTCTGAAATGACATTTATTTCTATAGCACATATTCATTCAAGCAATGTAGCTCAAAGTGCTTTACAAGGCAATAAAAAGATAGTTATATGAAATGAAAAACAAAAAAGAATAGGCAATAATATTAAAGAACAAGCGACAAAAGAAAAAAGGTAACGTTAAATGGCTGGGAGGACAGAGACAAATTAATAAACCTCCAGCTGGGCTGGAGGAAAAAATAAAATCTGCAGGGGTTCTAAGGCCAAGGAGACCACCACAGCCCCCACTGGGCATTCTACCTGGCATAAATCAAGTCCTCCTTGTTTTCAGGCTTCACATGATAGTATTTGATGATGTTGGTGTTATGGACAGCGGGGACCCCTACCTTCAGTCCATCAATACAAGGTGCTGCATGGTGCCTCGGTCAGGTGGTGGTGGCACAGATCATCACCACAGAAGAACTAGAAAAGACAGGAGTGAATAGTGGAGATTAGTGAAAAAGAGGAAGGCCTAAGAGAAGGTTTATGGATGTGGTGATGGGGGTGACAGAGCAAGATGACGAAGACAGGAAGATATGGAAGAAGATGATCTGCTGTGGTAACCCCTAATGGGAGCAGCTGAAAGAAGAAGAAGATATGATAGTTCTATGCCTATATAGTCTATCAGGAATACGATTAAAATGTAGCTATTGAAAAGCCAAATTAAAATAATGGGTTTTTAGCAGTTTTTTTTTAAATGATCCATAGTACTAACCTGGCAAATCTCTATTGGTAAAGCATTCCACATTTTGGGTGTATAACAGCAAAAGGCCACCTCACCAATTAGTTTGGCTCTTGGAATTATAAGCAGAACCCAAAATTCGAGGATCTATGATTACAACTTGGGGTGTAGGGGGACAGGCCTTCCAAAATATAGGAAGGGTGGAGAACGTTTGCCTGTTTATG
Organism: Polypterus bichir lapradei; assembly: GCA_026402145.1. Lineage (NCBI taxonomy): Eukaryota > Metazoa > Chordata > Cladistia > Polypteriformes > Polypteridae > Polypterus > Polypterus bichir. Next base: position 19,060,711 of record JANRMT010062841.1, read on the forward strand.
TCAAAGCTGTGCTTGCATAAACTTTCAGTCACTATTACTATACAATACTATTTTCGACACAAAAATATACCTTTATCTATTTTTTTTACCTTTATTTTTGAATTTGCTCATGGAATTAGTAAAGTTTTATCTAACACAACCCAACCTAACCTAACCCTAATCTAATCTAATCTAACCCAACCTGACCTAACCTAATATAATCTAACCTAATCTAATCTAACCCAACCTAACCTAACCTAATCATGTTATACAGTTTGTTGTTGTAGGTAATAATACAATAGCAAATAATATGTTACAGTAAATTACTTTTAAAGCAAACATTGCAAGTCTTACTTTTAAGTGTTACTTTTACAACACAAAGTTTGTTGCTTTTGGATTATATGACCTGTATTAACACCATATTGTCATGTTTAAATAAATGTTTAGTTCTGAGGCTTGATAATGTCTGAGTTTGCTGGAGAGTGGGTGGGGTCTAAAGAGACCACTGATGACAGGGGCGTCATTTTACGGGCCTCAGAGTGTCTTACGTCGATGAATGAGCCTGAGGCTTTAGAGTGTCTCATCTGCAGCTGGGGTTTATTGATATTTGGGTCCACCTGTGACTCTGTAATTTGCCAAAAAGGATATCTAACTTCATGAAGTTAAAGGCTGAAGTAAAGTCATAAACAGCATTCTGACAAATAAATATGGTTTCTTCAAATGTGTTTAACTGCTATGAAGAACAGTCATGACCACATCCTCCACTGAACAGTTCTGTCTGTATGCAGCCTACAATGAATCCAAAGAGGAGTAAGTAAGGCAAGCAAAAACCAGACGTTCCAGACATTTTCCCAAGAGTGATTTAAAGGCCACTGGACGATAATCATTTAATTCGATTAGATTAATGGATATTGCTTTTCCTCCTTCACCTTCTGGATCAGTTATGAAATATAAGCACGTATAAAAAACCTTAAGATGACGGCTTCGGCCCTTTCTTTAATTCCCCTGTGATTTGCTTTCCAGCATACATTTCAGACCTTTGGTGGCCTCCTAAGGATCCGTTTTTGCTCAGAACAAGCTGAAAAGCACAAATACCTTTAGTCTGTCACGACTCCCTCTTGACCTACAGTTATTTAAAAAATGCTCTGTTACCATAGAATTAAAGCTCTTTCCTTTTATACTATATGGATTCAGGATATGAAAGACAGGTTGCAATCCCCTTTGGAAGCAGTAAACAGCTTTATGCTGTTTTTTAAGTGCAAGCTTTCAAAAATAAGCATTTTTCAGTATTCCAGTAATGAGCCTATAAAAATGTCAGCACAGGGTGGCACGCCGTGTACTGAAAGTGCAATGTGCATTTCTGCAAGGCTTCTAAACTAATAATAAAACTAACATCCAGAACAAAAGAGAGGCGTCTGGCCATGGAAGAGTGGAGCTAGAAATATAAGAGGCGATACTTGGCATCTTTTTTATACAACTTAGAACGTAATGTTAAGCCGGTAAAAGGGAACGAAGCGTGATTCAGATGGCTTATGTTCCCAACAAAAGGACAACTGTAAATACAATCACTTGTGTGGGTGTCATGCTTCAATGAAAAAACAACACATGGGAAAGCAGCATTCCACCAAGTGAACATAAAATGAAAAGAACAAAAGGAATCACATATTTTGTTTGAGCCCTTTATGACAGCGTGTCTCAGGTTTAATTGTCTGCTCTGCAAATCTGCTTGAGCTGAACAGCTCAACTGACATGAGGGTTTATCTCCCTAGATGGCGTGTTGATGACACCTTTTACTAAAAGGCAATATTTTTCAAGCAGGCTTCCTAAATCCACACACTCAAACATGAATGACATGCAATGTTGATTACAGCTCCTGTGAAATGGAAAAAAAAACACAATGGCCTTTGTGATGGAATACACAGTAGCTGTGACACGCCTTAAAGAAATAGGCCAGCCATAGTGTTGACATTAAACTTTATTCTGCCTTCTGAAACAGGATGTACTGCAAGGGGACTTTTGCTTTTTTAAGTGCATGCAAAAAGCCTATTGTGATAGCCATGTCCGTCTGTCCGTCCGTCCGTCTGTCTGCATGAAACAATATAGGTCCCCATGGACCAATTTTATTGAAATGTGGCACACTTATTCTTCAAGGAACATTTGTCCAGACAGTTAAATTTTTATTGAGATGAATCGTGAACAGATTGTTACTGTACACAGTTCTAAACTTTCTTAGTAAATCTCCCATTGAAAAGCACTGGCAAATCGGAGAACTCTGTCTTAAAGTGGAGAAACATTCTGTGGGACTTCAACTAGCAATGACTTCACAGTTTCAGTTTTACCCTAAAAACAGTTGCACAAACTTATATATTTTGTATATTTTCCTCTTTTTCATCTCCAATATATGGGATATTTATTTTTGGTATCAATATTAAATGCAATCCAACGCATTAACTACGTTGAAATGTGTATTATCGTGATAGTTCCCTCTACTTACC
>JANRMT010062841.1:19064447-19081072 GCA_026402145.1 Polypterus bichir lapradei
TTAGTGACGTTGGAAAGTTCAATATGGCGGCCGACAGTGGTGTCATAGCAACGAAATAAGTATGTACATCGGTTTCCGTTAAAGTTTAATATGGCGGCCGACAGTGGCATCATACCACCGAAATAAGTACCAAATTTCAGCCTTCTACCTACACGGGAAGTTGGAGAATTAGTGACGTTGGAAAGTTCAATATGGCGTCTGACAGTGGCATCATACCACCGAAATAAGTATATACATTGGTTTCGGTTAGCGCAGGGAAGCCGCCTACCAAATTTCGTGAAGAATGGGCCATGAATAAGAAAGTTCAATATGGCGGACGTTGTTGACCGTTATGACCGTTACGCGTAGAATTTCAAAATGAAACCTGCTTAACTTTTGTAAGTAAGCTGTAAGGAATGGGCCTGCCAAATTTCAGCCTTCTACCTACACGGGAAGTTGGAGAATTTGTGACATTTGGAAAATTCAATATGGCGGCCGACAGTGGCGTCATACCACCGAAATAAGTATGTACATCGGTTTTAGTTAGCGCAGGGAAGCCACCTACCAAATTTAGTGAAGACGGGGTCAGCCTTCTACCTACACGGGAAGTTGGAAAATTGGTGATGTTGGAAAGTTCAATATGGCGGCCGACAGTGGTGTCATACCATCGAAATAAGTAAGTATATCGGTTTCAGTTAGCGCAGGGAAGCCGCCTACCAAATTTCGTGAAGATGGGGCTATAAATAAGAAAGTTCAACATGGCGGACGTTGTCGACCGTTATCGACTGTTATGACCGTTACGTGTAGAATTTCGAAATGAAACCTGCTTAACTTTTGTAAGTAAGCTGTAAGGAATAAGCCTGCCAAATTTCAGCCTTCTACTTACACGGGAAGTTGGAGAATTAGTGATGAGTGAGTGAGTGAGTGAGTGAGTGAGTCAGTGAGCCAGTGAGTGAGTCAGTCAGTCAGTGAGGGCTTTGCCTTTTATTAGTATAGATAATAATACCAGTAGAACAAAGAATAATAGAAAATAGGATTAATAGTAAAGTCTGGATATATATAGTCTTTAGAAAAAGCTTACAAAAAATTAAAGATGACAAGGACCTTTCACTCTTGCAGTTACTCTTCTATCACAAATCACTCCTGCCACTCTTCTCTAGCCATTCCACCCTGCCTGCACTCTCCTCTTCACCTCTCTATTTCACTCTCCATTGATTTGGACGTTTGAACCCAAGTAATTAAATTCATCTACCCTCACCACCTCTCCTCCTTGCAGTCGCATCCTTCCACCACCTTCCCTCTCATTCACACACATATGCTCTGTCTTACTCCCACTGACTCTCATTCCCCTTCTCTCCAGTGCATACCTCCACCTCTCCAGGTTTGTCTCAACTTGCTGTCTATTCTCACTATAGATCACAATGTCATCCACAAAAACATCATAGTTCATAGCATCATAACATCATAGCAGTGAAGTGACCCATCTTAAATATGTTTGGAACTTAAAAAATGGCTGATCAGTAACAAGTTTTCTTTTTGTTCGGCTGCAAGTAGTCATCCATGGAGAAATATACTAAGACAAATAGACTGAGAAACAGTTTCTATCCTTCAGCCGTCACCATGCTGAATGCTGCTAAGTGGTCAATCTGACCGAGTGCACCTTCATGTTTACAATACAAGTTAACATTGGATAAGGGACAAGTGCAATATGACGCATGTATGAGTAGAAAACATTGTTCTGCTGTTATGGACTATTTTGGTACTTATTTTATTCCCTTTTTTATTTTAGTTTTAACTTGAGTAATTATGTTTTGTTTTGTTTTTATTTTATTTTTTTGCACTGGAAAATTGCACCTAAAAATTTTGTTGCACAATGTCTCATTGCTACAATGACAATAAAGATTTTGATTTGATTTGATTTGAAATGAGAATTACAGGCTCGCCATTGGTCTTCTGTTTAACTGCTGTCACAAAACCCACAAAGAGCCATAGCAAGGTTTTTAAGCAGCCGCCCATATATTTGGTTTCCTGGCTGCAAATTGAAGTTTTGAATGATAGCACTGCTGTGCACAAAACCGAGTCCAAAACAGAAATGTGGGAATAGGGAAAAGGTGGAGACTTTTAAAGGGGAAGACAGGAAGTGAGATCAAAGGGGTCTGGCTCATGAAGGTCTTCAGCCATAGGCTCGAGCCCAGACGTGACATCACAGGGGCCGGAGCCGGCAAGGTCTTCTTCCATAGGCTTGGTCCCGGAAGTGATGTCAAGAGTTCCAGGTGGAATCTCCCGTGAATGGTTTGCAGGAAAAGGAGAAAAAGAGTCAGTGCACTCTGCCACATCCTGGTATGACTCGGAACTGCCCTTACTCAAGCCCTTTAGCTGCCTCTCATGCGCACGTGTGACAGTGCTCACAACCAACCTAAGCACTATGAGCCATATGGTTCTGCAACTACCACAAGGAAGATGGAAACTATAAATGCTTTGTTTTTTAAGTTTTTGTTTCATTTAAATGGTGGATATGTGTATTTTCAAGACATTTCCTGCTAATGGAAAAATTGCTGTAAACAGCTTCAGACATGTGTTTGGTTTTGTGCTGATCAACTCCATCCAGAACGGCAGATCGGAGCAGACAAGCAAACAGGAAATTAATTCTTACTTCAAGAAAAATAGTCCCTTGAATCTGTGATGAAATAATTATTTCTAGTTTCCCTTCATTATCACGATGTTGCCTCATAAACACGGAAGGCACGTTTCCTTAAATTGCAACCTTTGCTGCTTCAAAGTTGGCATATTTGTTAAGTTTTAAGGATTTTCAATTCACCTATTGACCAATGGACCCTGGTACACTTCAGTCCCATTGTACGCTGCAAGGAAAGATGTTTTTAAAATTGATGAAAAATGCTTTTGAGAAATTTTTCCCATTATTTCAAAATGACAAACTATACATTTTTCATTCTGTCTTCGAAACAAGCACACAAAATTTCACAAATCTGCAACATCCACTCATCTCAAGGCATACAAACCCATTTAAAGACACATAAATGAAATAAGCTGAGGACACAACACTTGCTGCTGTGCTACTTTAACTTGTTCGCTCAAACCCTGGTCAGACATTCTATATTAAGTTCCAGCAATGAATATCTCTAAATGTCCTTTATAATACTGCATAGTCTGCAGACATCGATTGGAGTCCTCCTTTTGAATTACTTGCAGTCAGACAGTCTCAGGTCTTACACAAATCTTCCCCTCACTCATAACCAACTGCAAGGTCAGCAGCAGAGACATAAAGATGTTGATGCTAGAAATCGAATTAAATAATTTTACTATTTCAAGTTCAAGAGCATTTAAAGTAGCTTGTAATACTCACAGCTCCCAGAAGTAGTCTAAATTGACAACAGTTCAGGGACACACACACACTCACAAGTGCTTGAATTAACATCCTGACACACTACAATAAAGACCCCAAAATGTGATGACTAATGTGTCAAAATGATAGCAAAAACATGCACACATTCATTTAATAACCTGTCTATCCAGTTCAGAGTTGTGGAGATCAAATGGGGCAGCTTAGCTCTACAGTAAAACCTGTGGGTTGTGAGTAACTTGGTCTACAAGTGTTTTGCAAGATGAGCAAAAGTTTTTATTAAATTTTAACTCGATAAACGAGCGAGGTCTTGCAATACGAGTAGTACATAATGTGAACACAGTGAATGTGGCCCAAAGGGGACATGGCCGCTCTTCTGAAACCCCCTCTTAAACAGTGATACAATGGGAAACAAACACAGCTTTTCTTCTTCTCTTTGCGGAATCAGCTGTTAGCCTACTGCTTGCTGCCGTGCCGCACGATCTGTATCTTACGCGGGGCTTAGAAAATTTAAAACACCATATCGCGGCTGTCCTAGTGTCTGACTGCCTTCCTCCTGCCTTCTCTTCCTCCAGACATCCTCTGTTCCAGTCGGGGCCCCCAAGCTGAGTGAACCTGTGCAACTTTGTGACCCAAGCGTGACGGTATATGTTTTGTCTGCCGAGCGTTATGTGATCACAACTGAGACGATGGTTCTTCTGTCTCTCTCTCTCTCGCTGCAGGATTGTGGGTAATCATCTCCAATGCTCGGTCTCAGTCGGCATGCCTCACTCATATAGTCAACATATGTACGAGCGTATCTTTTTCTTCTTTTTCTTTTTTTGGGGACTCCAGTTAGGAGTTGCCACAGCTGATCATCTTCTTCCATATCTTTCTGTCCTTGTCATATTGTTCTGTTACACCCATCACCTGCATGTCTCCTCTCACCACATCCATAAACCTTCTCTTAGGCCTTCCTCTTTTCCTCTTCCCTGGCAGCTCTATCGTTAACATCCTTCTCCCAATATACCCAGCATCTCTCCTTTGCACATGTCCAAACCAACGTAATCTCGCCTCTCTGACTTTGTCTCCCAACCGTCCAACTTGAACTGACCTTCTAATGTCCTCATTTCTAATCCTGTCCATCCTCGTCACACCCAATGCAAATCTTAGCATCTTTAACTCTGCCACTTCCAGCTCTCTCTCCTGCTTTCTGGTAATCGCCACCGTCTCCAACCCATACAACCATCCTGTAGACCTTCCCTTTCACTCTTGCTGATACCCGTTTGTCACAAATCACTCCTGACACTCTTCTCCACCCATTCCACCCTGCCTGCACTCTCTTTTTCACCTCTCTTTCATAATCCCCATGACTCTGTACTGTTGATCCCAAGTATTTAAACTCATTCCCCTTCGCCAACTCTACTCCCTGCATCCTCACCATTCCACTGACCTCGCTCTCATTTACACACACATATTCTGTCTTGGTGATCCTACTGACTTTCATTCCTCTCCTCTCTAGAGCATATCTCCACCTCTCCAGGGTCTCCTCAACCTGCTCCCTACTATCGCTACAGATCACAATGTCATCAGCAAACATCACAGTCCACGGGGACTCCTGTCTAATCTTGTCTGTCAACCTGTCCATCGCCACTGCAAATAAGAAAGGGCTCAGAGCCGATCCCTGATGTAATCCCACCTCGGTCACTCCTACCACAGACCTCACCACTGTCACACTTCCCTCGTACATATCCTGTACAACTGTTATGTACTTCTCTGCCGCTTCCGACTTCCTCATACAATACCACAGCTCCTCTCGAGGCACCCTGTCATCTGCTTTCTCCAGGTCCACAAAGACGCAATGCAACTTCTTCTGACCTTCTCTATACTTCTCCATCAACACCCTCAGAGCAAACATCACATCTGTGGTGCTCTTTCTTGGCATGAAACCATCCTGCTGCTCTCTAATCATCACCTCACTTCTTCACTGAGCTTCCACTACCCTTTCCCATATTTTCATGCTGCGGCTCATCAATTTTATCCCCCTGTAGTTACTACAGTCCTGCACATGAGCATATACTGTTTACTAAAGCATTGTGAGGTTAATTTGTTTTATGTATTTTTACTTTATATTTTTTATTAATCATTTTTGTATGAATATTTTTGTGTTGTGGAATGAATCATCTGAGTGCCTATTATTTCTTATGAGGAAGTTCACTTTGATATAGGAGTGCTTTGGATTACAAGCACGTTTCCGAAACGAATTATGCTCACAAACCAAGGCACCACTGTATTAGCTAAACAAACAGGCTTGATGAACTGTATGGTCTCTCTCTTTTGTCAGATGTTTCTTACCACAGCAGCATTGGATGCAAAACAGTGTCCAGCACTGGACTGAGCGTCAATCGAATTAAGAATTGCCGTTTAACCTAACATGTATGTCTGAGATACAGGACAAAAAAAAAAAAAAACAGTGTACCCTAAAAGAGACCAAAACAGGCCCACCAGAATCTTCAAACTCCACTCTGATAGGGCCCAGGCCAGATCTGGTTCAATAATTAGAAATTGTACTTCTTCATCTTTTAATACGATATTACGTTTGTAGAAGGAGTGAGCAAACATGTTTATTTGATATTTGGACTTCAGACTTCACACATTATACACTTCACGTCAGAATTTGGCCAATTATTAGTAGAACATGAAAAACGTCTCTATTTTAGTTATGCGTTCAGCATTTCTTGCCTCACATTTCCTGTCATCCTTCATTTACACAGATCGTTGTAGACACGGAACACACATGAAATGTATGTGTTCCAAATAATGATATATTATTTACCCTCCAGGCATCTCACACTCAGATGAACAGACTTGAGCTGGGAGAACTTGGTGTACAACTAAAGCTGTTTTGATGGGGGCATTAGATAGCAGGCTGCCTGCTGCCGGTGCTGATCGACACATTTGCAAAACAAAAGACGCTGATGAGGAGGTGCGAGGGAATTTAAGGTGGCCCGGGATTACAAGTTATTTCATAGGCTTCAGGGATTCTAGTGTTAAAGGTCAGATTACTTATATGAATGACAGATTTCAGTTTTTGACTTTTTTCTGAAAACATGTTTTCACTTTGTCATTATGTGCTAAAGAGTGTAGATTGAATGGTCAAAAATGATAAATGTCCTGTGAGGGATGGCTGGCAGCTCAGCCCGGGCGGGACACACAAGGATGGAAGGATGGGGAAAGGCAGCTTTTCTAGGACACTGCCTCCCCCAAAACGCTAGATGGCAGCTTCCCAGGAGTGTAGCGGTGCCCCGGATTTCCACAGGGCATCCTGGGGCTTGGAGTCCAGTTTCTCAGCCCTGTTGGGTGCAGTGGGTGCCGCCAGGAGGAGCTGTAAAAGGACCTGGGGAGTCATGCTTCTCTCGCTGTACTAGGAAGTCATGAGGGCGGAAACTCCAAAGTACTTCCGGGCTGATTAAAGAATTGAAATTCTCTGTCTGACCTGGAAGTGTTGGCAAGTCACAGGGATGGAAGAGTAGAAGCACTTCCGGGTCAAAGACTATTTTTTTTTTTTTATTTATTTTTTTATTAATTTTATTACAATCCATACAAAGCAATCAAGTTTTTACAAAGAGAAAAATTAAGAACAAATCGATCCCCACCCCTGAGAGAGAGAGCAAGCCAAACGGCGTTAAATTTAAGGCTTGTAAACATACCTAAATTAATAAATTCTCTGTGCCTTATGAACTTATTTTAAAATATTACTGATTAGATCCTGCCATGTTTTGAAAAAAGTCTGTACAGATCCTCTAACTGAGTATTTGATTTTTTCCAACTTCAAATAATATAACACATCGGTTTCCCACTGACTTAAAAGAGGAGAGTTTGGGTTCTTCCAGTTTATGAGAATAAGTCTACGTGCCAAAAGTGAAGAGAATGCAATCACAATTTGTTTGTCTTTCTCCGCTTTAAACCCATCTGGAAGAACACCAAACACAGCTGTTAATGGGTTTGGAGGGATTGTGAGTCCAAGGCTATCTGAAAGGTAATTAAAAATGTTTGTCCAGAATAATGTTAATTTGGTGCAGGACCAGAACATGTGACCTAGTGAGGCTGGGACTTGGTTGCAACGTTCGCAGGTTGGATCATGTCCTGGGAACATTTTGGAGAGTTTTAGTCGAGACAGATGTGCTCGATATATAATTTTGAGTTGTATGATTGTATGCTTTGCGCATATGGAGCTCGAGTGAATTCTCTGCATTGCTACTTTCCACTCCTTTTCTGATATATTAATTGAAAGATCTTTTTCCCAGTGTCTTCTTGGATCTTTGAAAAGGAGGGACTGTAAAATGATTTTATAAACTCAGCACAAAAAGAAACGTCCCTTTTTCAGGACTGTGTATTTCAACAATAATGTTTTAAAAATCCAAATAACTTTACAGATCTTCATTGTAAATTGTTTAAACAATGTTTTCCATGCATGTTCAATTAACCATAATCAATTAATTAACATGCACCTGTGGAATGGTCGTTAAGACCTTAACAGCTTACAGAAAGTAGGCATTTAAGGTCACAGTTCTAAAAACGCAGGACACTAAAGAGACTTGTCTAACGACTGTGAAAAACACCCAAAGAAAGATGCCCAGGGTCCCTGCTCATCTGCGTGAACGTGCATTAGGCATGCTGCAGGGAGGCATGAGGACTGCTGATGTGGCTAGGGCAATAAATTGCCATGTCCACACTGTGAGACGCCTAAGACAGCGCTACAGGGAGACAGGAAGGACAGCTGATCATCCTCGCAGTGGAAGACCACGTGTAACAACACCTGCACAGGATCGGTACATCCGAATATCACACCTGCGTGACAGGTACAGGATGGCCACAACAACTGCCCGAGTCACACCAGGAACACACAATCCCTACATCAGTGCTCAGACTGTCCGCAATAGGCTGAGAGAGGCTGGACTGAGGGCTTGCAGGCCTGTTGTAAGGCAGGTCCTTACCAGACATCACCAGCAACAACGCCGCCTATGGGCACAAACCCACCTTCGCTGGACCAGACAGGAGTGGCAAAAAGTGCGTGAGTTTCTGCATGACAACAATGTCAGTGTTCTGCCATGGCCAGCGAAGAGCCCAGATCTCAATCCCATTGAGCACGTCTGGGACCTGTTGGATCGCAGGGTGAGGGCTAGGGCCATTCCCCTCAGAAATGTCCAGGAACTTGCAGGTGCCTTGGTGGAAGAGTGGGGTAACATCTCACAGCAAGAACTGACAAATCTGGTCCAGTCCATGAGGAGGAGATGCACTGCAGTACTTCAAGCAGCTGGTGGCCACACCAGATACTGACTGGTACTTTTGATTTTGAGCCTCCCTTCATTCAGGGACACATTGTGAAACATTTTTAGTTTATGTCTTATGGTGTTGACTCTTTTAGTGTTCATACAAATATTTACACATTAAGTCTACTGAAAGTAAAAACAGTTGAAAGTCAGAGGACGTTTCTTTTTTTGCTGAGTATATATTGTAGAGATGGAGTCTAAGTCCTTGAGATTGAGCAATATTTTTTCCAGCATGGATGAGGGTGCAAGATGAGGAAAATCTGGAAGGTTTTGTTTAACAAAGTTTCTGATTTGAAGATAGTGAAAGAAATGTGTAGCTGGAATGTTAAATTTGGAATGTAATTGCTCATAGGATGCAAAGACGTTGTCTATATAAAGATCTCTAAGCAAGTTAATTCCAAATTTTTTCCAAATATTAAAAACTGCATATGTTTATGAAGGCTGAAAGAGGTGGTTCTCTTGCAGGGGTGCCACAGATAGAAGCTTCTCCGTCTTAAAATGCTTTCTACATTGGTTCCAGATTCTAAGTGAGTGGAGCACAATTGGGTTATTAGTGTATTGCCGATAACGTGTGTTTATTGGAGCACAGAGCAAGGAATACAAAGAAGTACTGCAGGATTTTACTTCTATTGCGGTCCAAGCCTGTGTATGTTCTTCTATTTGTGTCCAGGTTCTTATCGCCTGTATATTTGCTGCCCAGTAATAAAACTGGAAGTTAGGTAGAGCCATGCCGCCTTCTGCCTTTTGTCTTTGTAAGGTCGCTCTTTTGATGCGTGGATGTTTTGAATTCCAAATAAATGAGGTTATTGTCGAATCTAATTGCCTAAAAAATGATTTATTAATATATATTGGGATGTTTTGAAATAAAAAAAGGAGTTTAGGAAGAATATTCATCTTAACAGTGTTAATTCTTCCAGCTAGTGTGAGATGAAGGGTTGACCATCTATGCAAGTCTTGTTTAATTTTTTCCATGCAAACGGCAAAATTTTGTTGATATAGAGCTTTATGTTTACTTGTGATGTTTACCCCTAGGTATTTAAACTGTTCTGCAATGATAAAAGGTAGGGTATCTAATCTAATATTATATGCTTGAGAGTTCACTGGAAAGAGTACACTTTTATTTAGATTAATTCTGAGACCAGAGATCTTTTGAAATTCTGTGAGTGCTGCTAAGACTGCAGGCACAGAATTTTCTGGATCTGATATATACAGTACCATGTCATCTGCATATAATGAGATTTTCTGTTCCAGTCCTTCTCTGCTAATCCCCTTTATCTGATCAGTATTTCGACAATGTATTGCCAGTGGTTCAATGGCAATCGCAAACAGCAGCGGTGACAAGGGGCATCCTTGTCTAGTGCCGCGTTCTAGTTTAAAGTAGTCTGAGGAAATGTTGTTGATGCAAACTGAGGCTTCTGGGTTAGTATAAAATAATTTAATCCATGCACAGATGTTTGGGCCAAACCCAAACTTCTCCAATATAATAAAAAGATTTTTCCATTCAATCATGTCGAATGCTTTTTCTGCATCCAATGATAATAATATTTCTGGGGTGTTTGATTTAGTTGGTGAGTATATTACATTAAACAGGCGTCGAAGATTGGAAGATAAGTGCCGGCCCCTAATACATCCAGTTTGGTCTTGTGATATTACCGAGGGGAGCACTTTCTCCATCCTTCTGGCTAAGATTTTAGAGAGTATTTTAACGTCATTATTCAGAAGTGAAATTGGTCTGTATGATGCACATTGTAATAAGTCCTTATTTTGTTTTGGAAAGACAGTGATTAGTGCTTGGCGAAAGGTTTGTGGAAGAGATTGGTTATCTCTGGCTTCTGTAAATGTTGCTAATAAGAGGGGAGCTAGCTGAGCGGAGAATTTCTTGTAAAATTCTGCAGGGTAACCATCAGGGCCTGCTGCTTTCCCGCCTTGGAGTGATTTTATAGCATCTAGTAATTCTGATAACGTCAGAGGTTTATCAAGTTCCTCCGCACTAAAAGCGTCTATTTGTGGTATCTGTAATGTATCCAGAAATGCATTAGATTGTGCATTGTCTTCCTTAAACTCAGTAGTATATAGAGATTTATAGTAGTCTCTGAAAGTGTGCATTATATTTTGGTGTTCGACGATTTTATCTCCGTTCGTGCTAGTGATTACCGAGAATGCGTTGCGCACTTCTTGCTTGTGAATTTGTTGAGCTAAAAGCTTATTAGCTTTCTCCCCATGTTCATAGTAATGATGTCTGGATTTGTAAATTAGTTGTTCAGTTTCTTTAGTTGTCAAGAGGTTTAATTCCGAATGTAGGGCCTGCCTTCTCCTATGTAGAGTCTCGCTTGGTAGTCTGGCATGTTCTTCATCTATTTTAGTAATTTCGCTTTTTATCTCTGCTATTTTCTTGGCCTCGGATTTATTTCTGTGGGAAAGATATGAGATAATCTGTCCTCTTTAAGAAGGTCTTAAGAGTTTCCCAGAGTATTCATGCAGAGATCTCAGGGGATGTATTTGTCTCTAGAAAGAATTTGATTTGTTTGGATATAAATTCAGTACAATTCTCGTCAGCTAATAGAAGCGGGTTGAGGCGCCATCTGCGGGTTGAGTGCATGGGGCTTAGTAATTTTAGCTCCAAGATCATAGGTGCATGGTCAGAAATAACAATAGCATCGTATTTGCAAGATTTAATCTTAGGCAAGAAGTTATTGTCTATAAAGAAGTAATCGATCCTTGAGTAACAATGATGTACTGGTGAGTAGAAAGAATATGTTCTTGAATTTGGGTTTAAAAACCTCCAGGGGTCTGATAAGTTGTGTTCAGCTATAAACTTTGTAATTATTTTTGCAGTATTAGATGCCATTTCCTCTGTGGAGGAAGTCCTATCTAAAAGTGGATTTAGAACACAATTAAAGTCCCCAGCCATTATAACTTTATGAATGTTCAGATTGGGAATGGATGCAAATAAATTTTGTATAAATTCCTTATCATCAACATTAGGTGCATAAACATTTATCAAGATCATTTTACAGTTAGATAAGTCTCCCATAACCATTACATATCTCCCTTCAGGATCCAATACTACATCTGATGCTGCAAATGGAACAGTTCTATGTATGAGAATTCCCACACCTCTAGTTTTCTTCGTAAAGCTAGAATGGAACATTTGGCCAGTCCAGTCTTTTTGCAGCCGGAACTGATCCTTGCTTATTAAGTGAGTTTCCTGTAAGAATACTATTTTAGCATTTAGACCTGTTAGGTGAGAGAGTACTTTCTTTCTCTTTAATTCGTGATTCAGGCCTTTAACATTCCAGCTTACGAAGTTAACTGTCCCATCATGGAGACACTGATTCTGAGTTTTTGATGTCATTTTATAGTCTTATTATAATTATAAAGACTGAGATGATAGATTAGGTATAGATCAGGCCTGCTCTCTTTCTCTCCCCCCCTTAACCCCCCACCCTCCCTTTTTGCCTCCCCAAGTGAGGCTAAAACCCACTTCACACAGTCCCAGTCCTCTGACATACCCAGAGACAGAGTACGTCCAAAGCAAAACAAGCTCCAATGCAGCGGCGCTTTAGGGTTAAAAGATAGAGATATCTCTAAAAAAAAAAAAAGAAAAAAAAAAAAAAAAAGGAGTTTTGCACTTAAAATATATATATAGTCTTCAGCAATTTTAGTGCATTAAGATGATACACCCAGATAATAAACCCAGGGGATGGTATTAAAAATGTGTCCAGAAGAAGCTTAACCAGTCTTAATGCAGTAATAGCAATAACAGTAAACCTAGGGTGTGATATTAAACAGTCTCGTTTAGGGTAGAGATGAAATAATAGAAAAGAAAAAAATAAAAAAAAAATAATAATTAAGCACAATAAAACATAAACAGATAGCACCCTAGTAATACTAAGTAATAATGAGAATATATGCTGATAAAAACTCTTTAAAGACTATTTAAAGGACTGTTGGAGACCCAGCAAGTGAGCCGGAGTCGGGAGGAGTGTGACACAGCTTGCTGGGAGGTGTGGAGGAGAGATATATTATTATTATTGGGAAGATTATTGTGTTTGGGGTGCTTGGAGGGCAGTATTTATTAAGAAAGAAGGCAATAAAAATCATCTTGGTGCTTTTAACCTGTGTCCGGTGTCTGTCTGTTGGTGGTTAAAAGGGCAACAGCGACCCCTAGCGTTCACAGTAACCATTTGTGCAGAAAGTGAAGGGGTCTGGAGACTTTCTGAATCAGCTGTATCAGAATACAAGTAACAATCCACTTGTCCTCAACCTGTTTTAAAATTACCTACATGTAACCTCAGGCAGAAATGACAAAAAAACAATTAGATTTTTTCATCATTTATTCAATAAAGAAATGAGACAACATTCAGAAGGCTGGTGAGGAAAGTACAGTGCATCCTTAATGAGTCCAAGCAGTGCCAAGTGAAACATGCAGTGTAACTCCATGTTTCGATTAGCAAACAATTTGCAAAATAAATTGCATTTCGTGATATTGACACAAGAGGAAAGATGTTTATTCCAGTTTGGAAGCATTTTCATGCTTTAATTGCACATGTGACTGTCTGTCATGTAGTATTTAAACAAAAATATCTAGTGGCAAAATTAAAATCATTGATCATTAGAGATCATCTGACAGAGATTGCACAAGTGGTGAAGCAGCTGAGAATAGGGAAGGCTGCAGGGATCTGTGCTATCCGGGGTGAACTTCTTCAGTCTGGTGGTAAGGCTGTCCTCCTGGCATTGCAAGACAGGCATCTTCCTAACTAACTGGAAAATGGGACTTGTCATCCCTATCTGGAAAGGGAAGGGTGATCGCCTGGATTGTGGCAACTACAGGGGGATAACACTGCTCTTGGTGTCGGGCAAGGTCCTAGCTAGGATCATCTTCAATAGGATCTGTGATCACTTGCTCACCTACCAGCGGCCAGAGCAGTCTGGTTTTACGTCCAAGAAGTGTACCATCAACTGCATCCTGGCACTCAGTTAATCAAGCTGCCCTGTGGTACATCCTGATACTTCAAGGGATCCTCCCCAAGTTGCTGGATATCATGAGTGGCCTGTATACTCGTACTGTCAGTGCTGTGCAGAGTGGAGGCAGAACCTCTGCATTCTTCCCAGTTGATTTTGGGGTTCGTTTGGGGTGTTTTATTGCGCCTACCCTGTTCAATAACTGCATAAACTGGTGAGGAAGGCAGGCTCTATTGTAGACATGGAGCTGGACAGTTTGACATCCGTGGCAGAGTGACGGGCGCTGAGCAGGCTCCTGTCAATCATAGAGAATCCACTGCATCCACTGAACAGGATCATCTCCAGATAGAGGAGCAGCTTCAGCGACAGACTGCTGTTACCGTCCTGCTCCACTGACAGACTGAGGAGATCATTCCTCCCCCACACTATGCGACTCTTCAGTTCTACCTGGGGGGGTAAACGTTAACATTATACAAAGTTGTTGTCTGTTATACCTGCATTTTTATCACTCTTTAATTTAATATTGTTTTTTTTATCAGTATGCTGCTGCTGGAGTATGTGAATTTCCCCTTGGGATTAATAAAGTATCTATCTATCTGTCTATCTAAACTGGGTGTTGGGCAGAGTCACACGGTCCAGAGACTGTGGGGCATCTGTTACTGAAGAAAGATTTACTGATCTTGACTTTACCAATGATGCTGTGATGTTCGCAGAGTTAATGGAGGCTCTGATCGCTTAATTGTCGTCATTTTGTGCGTGTTTTCAATCCATCCTGTCAACCAAGTCGACTTTTCGAAGCAGCTGAACTGTTGCTGATGGATCACTGTGCACTGCTGTCTATAGGGTGGTCCGTATCTAGTTATGCAATTTTCATTACGCTATAACTTAATAAGTTTATTACATAGAAAATAACCCGAAAAATCCTGAACCATCGAGAAGTGTGCGTAGTGATGACATGAAGTATCATCTACGTGCCGAACTGGAATCGTCCCCGCATAAATCAAAGTCATCCAGATGATCTGGAGCTGCATAATTAGATCTGGACCACACTTTACTTTCAGTGACATTTCTACGGCTTACATGTTACTGCTGGCTACGCCAATTGCTGCAAGTGAACGATCGTTCTCCAAGTTAAAACTCATCAAAAATGACCTCAGAACCACCACGTAGCAAGACAGACTTAGTGGATTGGCTGGACTCTCAATCGAAAATGAGTGTGCCAGACAACTTGATGTGACAAACATTATTGAGACTTTTGCACAACAGAAGGCACGCAAGCGAGTATTATACTGTACTATTGATATTAGAAGTAATATGATTTGTCACTTTTCAGTCACTTCCAATTTTATAAGCTTTAACAGTTTAACAAATCTATAATCTCTTTTATTGTGTACCTTAGTATGGCTTACTGTGCATTAGTGTCACTACTGTGATGGTGTAGTAGTATCTTGTCAGCAGGTGTTGTGGTTTTAATTTGTTACAAACTAAAATGGCTTCATTTTATAGCACAGAAGAGTTCCTACTTTCTGGCTTACTTTACATTTTAATCATCTTCCTTCACAAAGTTGTCTTGGAAAAGTAAGTGGGTCCAGATTTTACATATATTTTTATACTACTACTACTACTCACACCTCCCACATTCCATTCTCACAATTTATTTTATTTTTGCTAACTTTCAGTGGCTGTAATAAAGCAATTGAAAAAGTCATTACAAATTCCATTTAGCGAGCCGGTTTGTTTGTCACCAGTGTGTGATCTGATAGTGACGCGGTCGTAGACACCACTGCCCAGCTGGACCCTAGGATCTTGTCAAAAAATTGTAACTCACATGTGCTTTGTTCTGAGCTCTTCATTTGTGATGATTCATTTTGTAACATTCTCCTGTAGTGAGAAGTCAAGTAAAATCAAACCTTTTATTGGCTAACTAAAAAGATTACAATATACAAGCTTTCGAGGCAAATCAAGCATCTTCTTCAGGCAAGATCATCTTATATTGTAACTAGACATTAAGCCCGTTAAAATAACGGGCGCTAGAACAGTAGTGCATAAACATTTGTATGAACAGTCTATATTAAATGGCAAGGGACCTTGTATGTGGCTGTAATATGTGTCACTGTATTGTGTGCCTTTAATTTTCTCTCTCAGTAATACTGGTTTGTATTTCCGTAAAATGCCTGTAATTTTCTCTGACAGTAATACAGTGGAACCTCGGTTCACGACCATAATTCGTTCCAAAACTCGTGAACCGAAGTAATTTCCCCCATAGGATTGTATGTAAATACAATTAATCCGTTCCAGAGCGTATGAGCTGTATGTAAATATATATATTTTTTAAGTTTTTAAGCACAAATATAGTTAACTATACCATAGAAAGCACAGCGTAATAGTAAACTAAATGTAAAAACATTGAATAACACTAAGAAAACCTTGAACAACAGAGAAAACTAACACTGCAAGAATTTGCACTATAGCCTTATGACCCGCTCGCTAAAAACTCTTTTTTTAATGAGTTTTAAGCACAGGGGAAAAAAAATGAACATTTGAAAAATCTGTAATTTAATAAACAAGCAAGAAAAGTAACATTGCAACAATGCACGTGCGCCTGTGTGTGTGTGCTTGTGTGTCTCTCGCGCGCGCCTTTGTGTGTATCTCTCGCGTGTGTGTCCCTTAAGTGCGCGCCTCTGTGTCTGTGTGTGTGTGTGTCTGTCTCTCGCCTGTGTGTGTGTGTGTCTGTCTGTCTCGCGTGCCTGTGTGTGTGTGTGTGTCTCGCGTGTGCGACTCGTGTGTGTGTCTCGCGTGTGTGTGACTCGTGTGTATGTGACGCGCGCGTACCTGTATGTGTGCGTGACTCGCGTGCGCGACTCGCGTGCGCCTGTGTGTGTGCGTGACTCGTGCGTGCCTGTGTGTGTGTGTGTGTGTGTGTGTGACTCGCGCGCGCCTGTGTGTGTGTCTGTCTCTCTTTCTGCACAGGGAATGCACAGGAAGAGACTGAACACGTGCTGTGTGGC
>JANRMT010062841.1:19108600-19126502 GCA_026402145.1 Polypterus bichir lapradei
CTCACTCACTCACTCACTCACTCACTCACTCACTGACTGACTGACTGACTCATCACTAATTCTCCAACTTCCCGTGTAGGTAGAAGGCTGAAATTTGGCAGGCTCATTCCTTACAGCTTACTTACAAAAGTTAAGCAGGTTTCATTTCGTAATTTTACACGTAACGGTCATAACGGTCGATAAAGGTCGACAACGTCCGCCATGTTGAACTTTCTTATTTATGGCCCCATCTTCACGAAATTTGGTAGGCGGCTTCCCAGCGCTAACCGAAACCGATGTACTTACTTATTTCGATGGTATGACGCCACTGTCGGCCGCCATATTGAACTTTCCAACGTCACCAATTTTCCAACTTCCCGTGTAGGTAGAAGAATGACCCCGTCTTCACGAAATTTTGTAGGTGGCTTCCCTGAGCTAACCGAAACCAATGTACGTATTTATTTCGGTGGTATGATGCCACTGTCGGCCACCATATTGAACTTTTCAACAGTCTTTGTTACTTATGGGCCCATCTTCAAGAAATTTGGTACATGGGTTCCCAACACTAACTGAATCCTACTTACGTACATATATACGTCCATAGCCTGCAGCTCAGTCACCGTGTGAGGTGGCATTGGTTCCCCCATCCCAACGCCTCCCACGTTGTTGGCTGCCTGCCTATATAAGACCGTCCGTCGCTCCGGTCTCTACATTCCCTTCCTTGCTTCGCCACGGGATTCACGTCTCCCTACTGATAACTACAGCCTTTTTGTTTAATCCACGGCTTCTCCGCTGTTTTATTGTTTGTTTATTACAATTATAGTTATTGTATAGGTATTTTAGACTTACTTTACATTGCTCAGGTACCCATTTCATTTATCATTCCAACCCCCATTACCATGTCTATCGAGGTGATCACTATCGATCAAAGAACTGTCACTTACTGAGTGGTTTTCATGCCCGGAGTTGGCACCTACCTTTTCCATTCTCTTTGTTACATATTGCACAGCCATATCAGGCTCACTCTTGATATCCGGAGGAACATTGTGTCTTATGTATTGAATGACTGGGACAGGTTCAAGGTGTGGACTGATGACGGTACAGGAGATAATTATACTACACAGGAGCACTAGAAGAGTGAAATGCTTAAGCCCTTTACCTATGGTTCTGCATGTGAGTTGATGGCTGCCGCTGAATTGTTAGGTTGTCGCTTTCAAGTGTACCGAAATGGCCAAATATTTTACACCTTTCGACCACCGCCAATGCCTCTTAAACTTCTTAGATTCACAGGTGACGATTTCAGTAGTGGACACTTTGATGTTTATGAGTGTTTAAACTCTCAAAAGCTGGATGTGATTTTATCGATGAAACCGGTTGTGTGCTTACAATGCTTGACAGATGCCGAATGTCACTTCAACACAACAAATCCTGCAAATACTATCGTAATTGAAACAAACCATGAAACTCAAACCGATTATGACAGCAGTAATCCAAGCTGTGAGATTTGAGACAAGATTACTGTTCACATGGCCAACTGTAAGTTACATGCTCAAGAGTAAGCTCAGCGCACAGCTTGGTCATGTTACAACCGGAGGGCCAAACTGACAACATGGTATACAAAGAGATCCTTAACAAACAATTATTGGCATATTTTCCCTCAGTTTAAAAAAATTAAATTGTCTTCTTAATAAAAACTTTAAGGCACTACTTCGCCGCTGCGAAGCGCGGGTATTTTGCTAGTATATATATATTTATATATATATATATATATATATATTGCGCATGGGTAGGTTCTCAGCTGGGATGCAGCAAAGTTACTTACCTGGAGAGGAGGCCAGCCCTTTGGAGGTACAAGAAGAAGGGCGAAGATCATACAGCTTCAGCTATGGCACAGGCAAAAGGTGCCAATGTGGTAAGGACCAAAGAACAATACCCAGCCAGGTAGCAAGAGTGATGGAAGGACAGGAGAAGTAACCTGGCAGGGCTGCATGCTCCCTCGACACTCTAGGTGGCAGCCTCCCTGGGCAACACTACCTAAATGGACACCCACAAGGCATGCTGGGCACTGTAGTCCCATGGGACAGCCATGTCAAGTTGAGTGAGTGCTGCCAGGAGGTGCTACAATTGTTATCCATGATCCCCACTTTGTGAGGCTTTCGTTTGACCCAGAAGTGCTTCCAGCGGGTTATGCTCTAGCATTGAAAGCACTAATATTAAAAAAACAACTCAACCTCATCCAGGCAAATTGGAGTCAGATGGAAGAAGGACAAAGCTCGCCTGGGAGTGGAAGAGGCAGAAAAAAAGAAAGAAGAGAAAGACTTATTTGTATTTGACAGAGAAAGCCTGTATTAGAAAGGTATTCTTACAATAAATCATTTGTTTGCACCCAGGATTTGTGTTGTTGTGGTCGTGCCAGGCGTTTGTGGTGCTGCAACGCCCCCTACTGGTCACTATATGAGTACACACACAGTAAGTGTGTGTGTATGTGTGCGCTGATTAATGATTCTGCATTATTTTACATTTTTCTTCAGGGCTCTGAGCCACATAATAATGTGTGGAGTACTACAGTATATCAAAATAAAGTACTTTTTGTTACACTCTGTCTTATAATTTTGCATCTTATTGATTTGCACTGCGCTCTAAGCTAGGTCTCTGTGAAGAATGTCATGTAAAAATAAATGATTTTTGTGTCTGCATCTGTTCATTGTAAGAAAATATCCAATATTATACACCTACAGCTTTAACATGATGACTAGCGCTGCTCAAATCTCATGGCTGTGCGTGTGGAGTTTCCACATTTCCCGTGTGCCTATGTGAAGATTCTCAAGGTTTATCCCGCATCCCAAAGCTGTCTATGTTACCTTAATTTTAAATTGGCTAGATAGAACTGTCGTCGTAATTGATACAAATGAATCCAAAAAGTTAGGATTATTGCAGAGTTGACATGGTGGTTTTCATGAGAAAAATCAAGAAAAAGTAGTCTTAAAAGATCGGAGGTTGGTACACAAAGGGCTAAGAAATCAGCAACTGTAGTAAACTACACAAGCGTGAAATTATGTAGTGTGGAAAACAAAATCAAGACCAAAATTCAAGACCATACTTACTGTAAGAGCTCATCTGAGATCACTGTGAATTTTGAGTTGTTCTTGAACAAGTCATTGTTGTTATTTTCATTGTTACAGGTTCCTAAAGTTATTAGTTAGCTGTTGAAGACCCCTGTCAATTTTGTGATGCTCCTTTTATGTTTATTTTCAGTTCTCCTAAAGTTAACTTTTTGTCAACACTGTGATGCCAGCTCTGACTGCTGATGTGGATCCTCTTCTTTTTACATGGCTGTTTTTAGGTGTCTCTTTTGTAAGGTTTATAAACTCTTCTCGAACTCACCCTTAACCCCCCGAATGGGATGACACGGCGAAGAGCGTCCTGAAGCACGATCGCTCCCATCTGTGGAAAAAAGCATATCAGTGGCAGCTCGCTGCAAAAACAAATCGGTCACGCTATGAGCACCTGCCGTCGATGGGTGATGTAAGGAACATTATAACTGCAGGGAACAGTATAACTTGGCCATTAACCTGGCCACGGCTCTGCCTGATGGCTGTGTCTGTGTATAGGAGAGCGGTAGATCCCGCTACAACAAATAACCTTGCTGTTCCTCTTTCAAGCTGAATAAAGCTAGTTTTGCTAAAGTACTGAGACTCAGCCTCGTGTTTTGGGGTGCAAGACAGGGACTTACAGGTTACACTCTATACTTAAAAGGACTGCTTACCATTACTGCACTAGATGGGATTCTTCTTACTCATTTGAATGATGGAATGCCAGCTCATACTATGGGTGACTCATCCTGGTTGATTTAACTTGTCACTGCCGTTACAGTAGTTTTTGAATTGTAACATTCAAACTTACTGAGTGATTAAAGCCATCTGTCCATTTTTTTACACTGCTTTCGAATGCTGGTGTCTAGGCATATTCCTTTCCCCGTATCCTTATCTATAAAATCATGTGAACATTTTACACAGTATGTGTTGTGTAGACAAAATGAATAAAATCTGTGTAGTGTAGCCCCGGCCGGGACACCCAGGAGGACCGGAGGAGGGCTTGTGCCTCCTCCAGACCGCGAGGGGGCGTCCGTCCTGGTTATGTTGGGGGCCACGGGTAAAGGGCTTAGAAGCCCAGCCCTGTAGGGACCCATGGCCACCGCCAGGCGGCGCCCCGGTGCCTGAATATCCCTGGAGCCCAGCACTTCCGCCACACCAGGAAGTGCTGGGGGGAAGACAACAGAGGACACCTGGACGGCTTCCGGGTGCGCAGCCGGCACTTCCGCCACACTGGGGCGTGTCTGCGGAGGAGTGCCGGGAAGCAGCTGGAGCCCATCCGGGTTCCGATTTAAGGGGCCGCCTCCCTTCAGTCGATAGCGGAAGTCGGGTGGCAGAGATACGGAGCTGGAGAGAGGACTGGAGGCGGCCAGGAGAGAGAGGCATTGGGACTGTGAGGCCTGGACATTTGGGGGAACGGTGCTGGAGGCACTGGGAAGTGCACTGATATAATTGTACATATTGTAAATAAACGGTGTGTGGTGGATCCAACGATGTACGTCTGTGTGTCCGGGTTCAAGTCCACAGTAGCTAATTTGTGTAATTTTTATGCCAAATGCATGTGTATGGACAAAATGGATGAAGTAAGGATACACCCAAAAAAATCCTGATTTATAAAGCAATGCATATGCAATAATAATGATACATTTGATTTATATAGCGCCTTTCCCATGCTCAAGGCACTTACAGAATATAAGAAAGAATGGCAGGGTATACAGTATATAGCATTGTACAAACCAAATAAATGAATAAAGAAGATTATGACAGTGAATTCAGAGAAAAATTAAAGCCTAACAGACAACATAAATGATGGTCTGCACACACACACAGGTTACATGAGCATCTTGACAGAGAGGTAAACTGAGAGAAGGGTAATAAAGTCAAGTAGAGCTAAAAGCCTTCCTGAACAGATGAGTTTTGAGTTGTTTTTTAAAAGAATTCATGGAGTCAGCTGATCTCACTAATTTCGGTAGATCATTTCAGAGTCTGGGCGCTATACAGCTGAAGGTCCTGCTGCCACCCATGGAGTGTAGATTAGTGTGGGGTACAACAAGATTGCCAAAATCAGAGGACCTTAGTGGGCGGACAGGCATATAGTGATGGAGAAGGTCACTGATGTAGTTTGGCGTGAGGTTATTTAAGGCTTTGTAGGTTATTAGGATTTTATATTCGGTTCTGTAAGACACAGGGAGCCAGTGAAGGCGAAGCAGGATGGGTGTGATGTGCTCGCTGCTGCAGGTTCGGGTAAGGACTCTTGCAGCCGAGTTTTGAATAAGCTGGAGCAGTGATACAAGATTAGAAGGGGCACCTGCCAACAGCGAGTTACAGTAATAGATGCGGGATGTAATAAAAGCATGGACAAGTTTATCAGCATTAGAAAAGGAGAGGAAGGAGCGAACACAGGATATGTTATGGAGGTGAAAGTAAGAAAGTTTCTTAATGTGATTTATGTGGGCAGAATAAGACAGGGAGGAATCAAAAATGACACCGAGATTCTTTGCAGTAGAGGCAGGTCTGATGAGATCACCACCAAGATGGACTGGGAAGGAGCTCATTTTATTAAGTTGCATTTTAGTCCCAATTTGCAGGAGTTCAGTTTTGTTGCAATTTAATTTTTAAAGAGTTCTGCTCCATCCAGGTTTTAATTTCACTGAGGCAAGTTGTGAGCTGAGAAAGCTCTGATGAAGTTCCACCTTTAACACTGAAGTAGAGTTGAGTATCATCGGCATAAAAACGATAACCCAGTCAAAAGCTACAAATAATATGACCAAGGAGAAGCATATAAATACAGAAGAGAAGAGGGCCGAGGACAGAGCCCTGTGGAACTCCTTGTGTGACTGGCGCCGAGCTGGATCTGCTGTTGTCAAGACTAACAAACTCTTGCCTATCAGTCAGATAGGACTTGAACCACTGGAGGGCAGTGCCAGAGATACCCAGCATGTTCTCCATTCTGGACAGTAGAATGTCATGTCTGACCTTAGTGTCAAATGCTGCACTGAGGTTTAACAGAATTAATATGCTGGTTTGTCCAGAGTCTGCTGCCATAAGCAAATCATTGGTTACCCGTAGCAGAGCAGTTTCACAGCTGTGCCACATCCTGAAACCAGACTGACAGGGTTCCATCAAGTTATTAGTGGTTAAGTAATCGGTGAGCTGGGAGGCTACAACACGCTCAAGAGCTTTTGACAGGAAAGGTAAATGGGAAATAGGCCGGAAATTGTTAAGATTGTCAGCATCAAGACCAGATTTTTTTTGACATTGGGGTTACAGAAGCGATTTTAAAAGTGAGCGGCACAAAGCCGATGTGAAGGGACGAGTTTATTACACTATGTAACAAATTTTTATTTTTATTTTGTTCCTGGGTACAAAGTGTGTTTTCCTAACCCATTATGCCTAAAAAAAATAGAAAATAGCTGTTGTTCCACAAAAACTTTTGCTTTTGTGATCAGGACAATGATATTTTGAAATTTGTCTGTTTTCGAGAAAATTCTCGATTCACATTCAATACTGAGTAGTCTTCTAGAATATTCTTGAACTGTTAGAATTGTCCAGAAGTTTCTGGAATTTTCCAGAATTATCTAGAACTTTCAAGAAACTTTTAGAACTTTCTAGAATGTTCTCTGACTGTCCAATAGTAGTCATACAAGTATAAAAGCACAGGTGACTCGAACCAACATTTCGGTTTATGTTATTTTTTTGATTTGATTTAGATGGCATCAAGAGGTTGCTTGCACCCAGCAGATGCATTTTGCTACGTCTGTGGACAATTTATAAAGACAAGAGCGAGAAAGTATTCCGTGAAAGCATGTCGTAAGATGTGCGAGGCCTACAAGGCATACAGTACTTCAGCATGCCTGTCGGGGATCAAGACAAGCCCTGGGCACCTCATTTCATATGTGAATATTGCAAGAAAACTCTTGACGGTTGGTACAGGGGAGAAAAGAGAGCAATGAAGTTTGCTATCCCGCGAATTTGGCGGCAACTGACTGACCACTCAAGCAACTGCTACTTCTGCATGGTGGATCCTACCAATTCGCCAAGCTGCTGAACAGGACGGAGAAAACGGCTTGGAACAGTTTCGTTGCAGTGGTTCACGGCTTCCTGGGTAATCACAAGGCTGAAAACTATGTGCAGTTGGTTCGGACTCTCATAAAGAATTACGCCAAAATGGGATGCAGAATGTCTCTCAAAGTCCATATCCTTGACGCTCATCTTGACAAATTCAAGGAGAACATGGGAGCTTACTCAGAGGAGCAAGGCGAGCGCTTTCATCAGGATATACTGGACTTTGAACGTCGTTACCAAGGACAGTATAACGAAAACATGATGGGGGACTACATTTGGGGGCTTCTTCGAGAAAGCAATTTGCAGTACAGTCGCAAATCTAGAAAACCTACTCATTTCTGAACCTTTTTGAGTGGTTTTGACTGTCTTTGTCTATTTACCATGCAAGTGTTGTTCTTTATCAGACCGCATGAACGAAAAGATAAAAATTCCCTTGTTTTGTCACTATAAATGAGAAATTTTTGGGCTTTGGTCATAAAATCAAAGTTTGTGCTGAATGTAGTCGTTTTTCTATAGGCTTTAGACATAAGCAGTTGAAATATAACTCTTGTAAGCCAGGAACAAAAATTGTGTTACATAGTGTTATTGTTGTAACAGTCGGGATTATGGCATGAAGGCAGGATTTAGGTAGTGTGCTGGGGATGGGGTCCAGTACACAAGTAGTCGGCCTCATCTTACAAAGCAGATTATTAACAAACGTAGATGTGACTGGTGAGAACTTAGAGAAGGAGCTGGATGGAGTGGGAAAACAGGGAGAGATATAAACAGATGATGTATTTATGTTATACTCATATTCACCTTTGTTAATCACTATCTGCATGGAAACTAGACAGCACTTCAACAAATTTCATCCTCCAACCAGTAATCCAAAGGACCACCACTAATAAATGTGTGTAAATTGCCACATTAAAACTATTTATGTTTCCTATGTCTCACACGCGCGATTCAGAGGCAGCCAACAAGGGGTTGTTGAACGGTACTAACGCATCTCTCTGCAAATAAACTGCCCTTACCTGTTCCAGCACTCAGAATGGCCTCGGCTACACTTCCGCTCCTGTTCCAATTTTGATGACGTCACTTGCTTTGTTCCCTTCGAAGACGTCACGTCCTTTGTTTCAATTTTTTGTCCCCATTTTGTTTGTATAAATAATGCCAAATGCTTGTTTTGAACCATATGTTTCAACGTTTTGCTTTGACCTGTCCATCGGGCATTATACGGGGCATTTCCCCAACCTTCAAAATGATTGGAGTGGTTTCAATTCTACACACATGGAAATATGGCAAACAGGGAAAAAAAAGGAAGTGCGAGTTTGATCAGATGAGGCAAGGCATAAATCATTCACATATACAGGGTGAGCCAAAAAGAAGTACCTCATTTCAAATGTTTATTCTACAAAAATGCTACAAGATAAAATAAATTTCATTGCGACACAAGAAAGGGTATACAAAATAGATTTTTTTCCACTATGTTTTAAAAATGATGTCTTCAAGGTGTGGCCATCATTAGCGATACACTCTTTGAGATGATTTCTGAACGCTTGCATGACTCGTTCAGCCACAAAACTTGTATGGCTCTCCGCACAGGCCGTATGAGCTGTTGCCCCATTCTGTTGAAACCAGGCATCCACCACATTCATTTCTTCCAGTTGGGGCCACAAAAAGTTCTCTAGCATTTCAATGTGACGTTCTGAAGTGACGGTGACCGTTGCTCTCCCATCCTCAAAAAACTAAGGGCCTACGATGCCAAATTCTGCAACGGTGCACCAAACTGTAACACGCTGACTGTGCAGGGGTCTCTGATGAAGTTCAAGAGGGTTTGTTTCAGCCAATAGCCAAAGTTTTGCTTATTTATGTAACCATTGAAAAGAAAAATGTGCCTCGTCGCTGCACATGACAATGGCATCTTGATGAACGGTTTGCAGAATGTTTCACGCACAGCCTACCTGAAGGACATTACAAGTCCTCTGCTTGACCCCCTACAGTTTGCTTATCAAGTAAACAGGTCAGTTGATGATGTTATCAACATGGGACTGCACTACATCTTGCAACATCTCGACTCTCCAGGGACATATGCTAGGATCCTGTTTGTGAACTTCAGTTCGGCATTCAATACTATCATTCCAGAAGTTCTTCACACCAAACTCACTTGGCTCACTGTACCAGCCCCCATCTGCCAGTGGATCAAAAACTTCCTGACAGATAGGAAGCAGCAAGTGAAATTGGGAAAAATCATATCCAGTACACGAACAGTCAGCACTGGCACCCCCCCAGGGATGTGTCCTCTCCCCTCTGCTCTTCTCCCTCTACACAAATGACTGCACCTCAAGAGACCCGTCTGTTAAAATCCTGAAGTTCGCAGATGATATGACAGTCATTGGCCTCATCAAGCATAGTGACGAGTCTGTATACAGAAGAGAGGTCGAACAGCTGGCCCTCTGGTGCGGTCAAAACAACCTGGAGCTGAACAAGCTTAAAACTGTGGAGATGATAGTGGACTTCAGGAGGAGCCCCCCAGTGTTGCCCCCTCTCATACTACTCAACAGTATTGTGTCTGTCGTGGAAAACTTTAGGTTTCTGGGATTCACAATCTCCCAGGACCTGAAGTGGACACTAAATATAGACACAATTGTCAAAAAAGCCCAGCAGAGGTTGTACTTCCTGTGTCAGCTCAGGAAGTTCAACCTGCCTCAGGCTCTTCTCATCCACTTTTACTCTGCAGTAATCCAGTCTGTTCTCTGCTCGTCCATCATAGTCTGGTTTGGCTCAGCCACAAAACAGGACAGAAACAGACTACAACGAAAAGTCAGGACTGCAGAAGCAATTGGTGCTGATCTGTCCTCCATTCAGGACCTATACAGATCTCTCACACCCTGGTCATAATCTTTTTCAACTACTTCCCTGTGGTAGGCGCTACAGAGCACAGTACGCCAAAACTACCAGACATGTGAACAGTTTCTTTCCACAGGCTATCACTTTCATGAATACTTACGTTAATCTCATAGCATCAGAGATAATACTTGTGCAATAAACCAGTCAATAACTATCATCCATTGTACTGAAACTGGTCCCCAAGTGTATATAATGTAACTGCTTATCTAATTCATTATTCTATATTCAATAGTTTGTATTTATTCTAATTTTGCACTTTGCACAATTGCACTATAGTATTTTGCACATTTCCTACATACATGTAGATATGTATATACAAATATATATTTCTTTCTTGTATATGTAGAAATGTTACTTTGTGACAGTTGTATACACACATACACATGCACAGAGAGCAAGGTAAAACCGGAGCCCAATTCCTTGTATGTGTATATACAGAGCATCCAGAAAGTATTCACAGCGCATCACTTTTTCCACATTTTGTTATGTTACAGCCTTATTCCAAAATGGATTAAATTAATTTTTTTTCTCAGAATTCTACACACAACACCCCATAATGACAACATGAAAAATGTTTACTTGAAATTTTTGCAAATTTATTAAAAATAAAAAAATTGAGAAAGCACATGTACATAAGTATTCAGAGCCTTTGCCATTAAGCTCAAAATTGAGCTCAGGTGCATCCTGTTTCCCCTGATCATCCTTGAGATGTTTCTGCTGCTTAATTGGAGTCCACCTGTGGTAAATTCAGTTGATTGGACATGATTTGGAAAGGCACACACCTGTCTATATAAGGTCCCACAGTTGACAGTTCATGTCAGAGCACAAACCAAGCATGAAGCCAAAGGAATTGTCTGTAAACCTCCGAGACAGGATTGTCTAGAGGCACAAATCTGGGGAAGGTTACAGAAAAATTTCTGCTGCTTTGAAGGTCCCAATGAGCACAGTGGCCTCCATCATCCGTAAGTGGAAGGAGTTCGAAAACACCAGGACTCTTCCTAGAGCTGCCCGGCCATCTAAACTGAGCGACCAGGGGAGAAGGTCCTTAGTCAGAGAGGTGACCAAGAACCCGATGGTCACTCTGTCAGAGCTCCAGAGGTCCTCTGTGGAGAGTGGAGAACCTTCCAGAAGGACAACCATCTCTGCAGCAATCCACCAATCAGGCCTGTATGGTAGAGTGGCCAGACGGAAGCCACTCCTTAGTAAAAGGCACATGGCAGCCCGCCTGGAGTTTGCCAAAAGGCACCTGAAGGACTCTCAGACCATGAGAAACAAAATTCTCAGGTCTGATGAGACAAAGATTGAACTCTTTGGTGTGAATGCCAGGCGTCACGTTTGGAGGAAACCATACACCGCTCACCACCAGGCCAATACCATCTCTACAGTGAAGCATGGTGGTGGCAGCATCATGCTGTGGGGATGTTTTTAAGCATCAGGAACTGGGAGACTAGTCAGGATAAAGGGAAAGATGACTGCAGCAAGGTACAGAGACCTCCTGGATGAAAACCTGCTCCAGAGCGCTCTTGACCGCAGACTGGGGCGACAGTTCATCTTTCAGCAGGACAACGACCCTAAGCACACAGCCAAGATATCAAAGGAGTGGATTCAGGACAACTCTGTGAATGTCCTTGAGTGGCCCAGCCAGAGCCCAGACTTGAACCCGATTGAACATCTCTGGAGAGATCTTAAAATGGCTGTGCACCGACGCTTCCCATCCAACCTGATGGAGCTTGAGAGGTGCTGCAAAGTGGAATGGGCGAAACTGGCCAAGGATAGGTGTGCCAAGCTTGTGGCATCATATTCAAAAAGACTTGAGGCTGTAATTGCTGCCAAAGGTGCATCGACAAAGTATTGAGCAAACGTTGTGAATACTTATGTACATCTGATTTCTCAGTTTTTTTATTTTTAATAAATTTGCAAAAATCTTAAGTAAACTTTTTTCACGTTGTCATTATGGGGTGTTGTATGTAGAATTCTGAGGAAAAAAATGAATTTAATCCATTTTGGAATAAGGCTGTAACATAACAAAATGTGGAAAAACTGATGCGCTGTGAATACTTTCCGGATGCACTGTATACTTGGCCAATAAAGCTGATTCTGATTCTGATTCTGAACTCTCTATGGCTCTCCCATTCTCTCTCAGTGAGTTCCTGCAATGCCATCATTTTGTGTGGATGGAAATTAAGGTCTTCATGCAAAATCAAAAAGACGTCTTGGAAATGCCTAAGGTAGAAGCAGGTTTGAATGCTGAACGTTTAGGAGACTGCAAAATTGATACCCTTACAGCTTGGATGTTTTTAGGCATTTGTACCGTTTGAGGATTTTCTCTTCAATGTTGCACCCGTCTGCCTAAATTTAGCCACCCACTGAAGAATGGTTTTCCGATTTGGGATGTCCCTATTAAGAGGAATGCTGAAGTGCGTTTGGAAGGTGCATTACGAAGTGATGATGGATTCGTTGTTTTTGAAGAACGCTTTGACAGTGAAAGCAGGGTGCACACTGGACCAAGGCATGTGGCCAACTGAAAACGACAAGGGATCGCATCCCCCCACCCCAACCCACTCGTCTGCCTCTGTCTCACCCAATGATCTCGAGAAATGTGGTACTTTGTTTTGGCTCACCCTGTAGCATGATCTTCAAACACTGAGGGATTCTATTGACAATAAACAAATAAATCAAAACACTAAAATCTTAACATATATATCTTGAATTCTGAATGAAGTTGTTTTTAGGCGCATTCACATATAATGCAAGAAGCACCTATTGCTATAGCCATTTCTGCTTATTTGTCTGTCGTCCACAACTTGCCCAAATGGACCAATTTTGTTGAAGCATGGCATTCTTATTCTTTAAGAAAATTTGTTTTGACAGTTCCGTTTTCGTGGAGATATCTGCAACAGATGGCGCTACATACAGTTTTAAAAGTTTAAAATCTCCCATTGAAAGCCATTGCCAATTTTGCAAATTCGTCTAACTTAAAATGGAGAAACGCTCAGTGGGACTTCAACTGCGAATTCGTTTATGTATCAGTTTACCTTGACAGCGGTTACTCCAACTTGTGAACTGTGCACTTTTCCCTCCTTGCTGCATCAGATAGTCGCTACAGATGGCAAGTAAATCCCTAATATAAGTTAATGAAGCTCCAGCAGACTGCATGCAATCCTTTAATCAGGAAGTCATACTCTGTGCGTGCGAACTGACAGGTCGCCCGTTCCAGACTCCGCAATAAAGCAAAAGACACTCGCGTTTCTACCCTCACAGCACTTATCTCTTAAACACTTCTAGGATGGATCCGCCTCTGAAATCGAATTAACAGTTAAATCTAAACATTGTTTTGAAAGGAGATGTGTTCCTCAACACCTAAAATGAATTTGTTTAGCTCTGGGTTCTGGCAGTTTAGAGGAAACGCGGCCTTTAATGCTTAAAACAGGACTGCATGTGACAGGAGTGCTATCCTTAATAGCCCTTATATAGTGTCATCCTGCTGCTGAACCGAAACAGCCATAAACCTATGTTTGGGTTCGATTTAAAGCAGGCATGACTGGCTTCATAATAAAACCAAACAAAGAATCCCCGCTGTTTTGTAGGCCTTTCCAGACTCCGCAATAAAGCAATGGACACTCGCGTTTCTACTCTCACAGCACTTATCCCTTAAACACTTCTAGGATAGCTCCGCCTCTGAAATCGAATTAACAGTTAAATCTAAACATTGTTTTGAATGAAGATGTGTTCCTCAACAGCTGGAATGGGTTCGTTTAGCTCTGTGTTCTGGCAGTTTAGAGCAAAAGCGGCCATTAATGCTTAAAACAGGACTTCAACTGACGGAGGGGACAGAGGGGGCAGAGACTACCTCCCCGCGCACGCAGTCTTCTGATTTTTCATTAACTGCATCTTCATCTTGCACACTGATGACTGAATTATTAACAGGTAAGTTAAATGATCTTACTATCTGTAAAAGTATAAATTGGAAAAAAAGAAAACAACAGGCTATCTATACGAGAATGAAGGACCAGGTGGCGTGTAAGCAAACAAACAAACATTTTGTCAGTACTGTTTACCTTACACTAAACAAAGCTCACAACTCCATTATCTACACAATACAGTGATTCACTATAATTTACTGTGGTGGCCAGACATCCATGAGACAGGAATAGTCCTGGTTTCAGTCTATAAAGATAATTCCAATTTCAATCTATCAGGTCAGGTCAGGTCAGGTCAGGTTGGGGAGCATGCACTGGTACAGCACGTTGCCGCCCCGCCCACACAATAAACAGCTTGGGATCCTGGTTGACAACCCCCCAGGCAGACTCTAGTCCTACCCTCTGGAAATGACCCTCTATCTGCCGCAGCCAGGTGTTATGTGGGCATTCCCTTGGCCCGGTTCAGCCACTCAGGTCCTCAACAATGAGGGTCCTACGGGAAATCGCGCCACATGGCCGTAGTGCCGTGACAGACATTCCCTCACAATGCAGGTAATGTACCTCATTCAGGACTCCACAAGCAGCCGCTCATTTAACACAAAGTCAAACCAGCGGTACCCAAGGATTCTCCGGAGTGACACAGTACTGAAGGAGTCCAGTCTTCGTCTCAGGCCACTGGATAGCATCCATGTCTCGCAGCTATATAGCAAAACGGGAAGCACCAGGACTCTAAAGACTTTGACCTTTGTCCTTTTGCAAAGATATCAGGAATGCCACACACCCCTTTCCAATGCAGCTAAATGACCAAATCAATAAGCATGCCATTCTTGATAAGTTTCAGTCGGGTTTCAGAACAAATCACAGTACAGAAACTGCACTCGTTAGAGTAGTCAATGACTTGCAGGTAAATGCAGACAGAGGCCGTTTATCTCTTCTCATCCTCTTAGATCTGAGTGTAGCATTTGAAACCACTGATCATAATATTCTTAGAAATTGCCTTAATCAATAGGTGGGTCTTTCTGGCAGTGTCTTAAATTGCCAGAGTTTGAATTTGAGTCCTACCTGGCAGGTAGAAAATTCTTTGTTAGTTGTGGTAATTATACTGTACTTCAAAGACACATGATATTCTATATGGTGTTCCACAAGGCTCTATCCTGGGTCCGCTGCTCTTTTCGATTTGCATGCTACCGTTAGGTCAGATTATCTTGAGGCATAATGTAAGCTACCACAGCTATGCTGATGACATGCAGCTGTATTTATCAATAGCGCCTGATGACCCCGACTCTCCTGATTCAATGACACAATGTCTTATTTGTGTGTCTGAATGGATGAGTAGTAATTTTCTCAAACTAAATAAAGGAGAAAACAGAAATTTCAATGATTGGAAAAAATGGATATAATGAGGGTATTAGAAATAAACGTGAGCCTTCAGGATTAAAAGTCAAGACAGAGGCAAAGAATCTAGGGGTAACTATTGACTCTGACCTGAATTTTAAATGACATATTAATCAGATTACTAGGATAGCATTTTTTCACTTAAGAAATATAGCAAAAATTAGACTTCTTATAACATTGCAAGATGCTGAGAAATTAGTTCACGCTTTTGTTTTCAGTCGACTAGATTACTGTAACGCACTCCTCTCAGGACCACCCAAAAAAGACATCAATCGATTGCATCGAGTGCAGAATGGAGCTGCTAGAATCTTAACTAGGAAAAGAAAATCCGAGCACATCACACCAGTTCTGATGTCACTACACTGGTTACCTGTGTCACTTAGAATTGACTTTAAAATGCTGCTTATGGTTTACAAAGCCTTAAATAATCTGCTCCATCCTATATTTCAGAATGTCTTTCACCTTACACTCCAAATCGTAACCTTAGATCCTCAAATGAGTGTCTACTTAGAATTCCAAGAGTTAAACTTAAAAGAAGTGGTGAGGCGGCCTTCTGCTGTTATAGACCTAAAATCTGGAATAGCCTGCCAATAGGAATTCGCCAGGCTAATACGGTGGAGCACTTTAAAAAACTGCTAGAAACTCATTTTTGTAACATGGCTTTCTCAGAGCTTCATTTTAGTGTAATCCTGATGCTCTGTATATGCATTTAATTATTATTATCATTCATGGTGGCTCCAAAATCCATACTAACCTCTACTTTCTCTGCTGTTCTTTTTCCCGTTTTCTGTGGTGGTGATCTGCGCCAGCACCACCCGATCAAAGCACCGTGTTGTCCTTCATTTGTTTTCTTTTTTTTCTCTTCTTTCATCTTGTAAAGCACTTTGAACTATATCTTTTGTATGAAAATGTGATATATCAATAAATGTTGTTGTTGTTGTTTTTAATCCATTATTAAAATAAAAAAATGGGAAATCATGTTCTTTTGGGCACTAACTTCCTTCACTATGATGTCATGGATGAACTTTAAGGCTGATTGGTCAAAGGTGAATGAAAGTTTTGTAATAACAACTTCAATATTATTCCAGAAACAGCAGAAAGCTGAGCTGTGAGCTAGCAGCACTAATCACTGTGGCACTGTGCCATCCTCTTTATTTTAATATCTTACAGTGTTATACTTTAATCTGCTTAGAGACATTGAAATCAGTCAGGCATTTTCCAACCCACTATATCCTAACACAGGGTTACATGGGTCTGCTGGAGCCAATCCCAGCCAGCACAGGGCGCAAGGCAGGAACAAATCCTGGGCAAGGCACCAGCCCAACGCAATTGAAATCAAGTTTGTAGTTTAAAGTTATCCTTTATCATTCATTCCATTTTTAATCATTTAGTTTGACAGTACACGCTCTTCCAGGGTACATTACTTACCCAAGGTCTCTATTTAGCTCAGCATGGGAATTGCAGCCCATGGGTTGTTAATCTAAATTCTTAGCCACTTTTTTCATCGTTTGATTCCAGAAACTATTTAATGCTCAAAAACTCAGGGCATCCAGCCACCAGAGAACTAAAATTGAATCAAGCCATTGTAAGAATGTTATGTTATATTAAAGACAAAGGATTGAAAAATAGAAAGAGAAAACTGAATAAAGAAGGTACAAAATGGAAGGAATAGTTTGGCAGATAAAAAATGGAATTGTCTTAAACAGTAATGCTCTTATTAATCTTCATTACTGTGCTTTTGTCGTGATCAGCCTCATGAGGAGCAAAACACCTGAGTCAGCTTGTCATTTGCAGCCTGAAAGATGGAGCTCCTTGCGTCTTCTTATTAATTTGTATCTCACTAGGTTAATATGTACCTGTGTGCAGATTAATTGGCAACTTGTCAGATGTGAAAAGCAGGAGAGTGTCAAACTGCAAACAATTAAATGATTTGGCGCAATTTTATAATTTCACAGCAGTGCATATGATTTATAGAGCCATCATGATGTGTATAAAGTATGCAATATTACAGGTCTAATTTTTCTTTTTCAAATGACTGGCTTATTACAAAAAGAAAGAAAAAAGTGAAAAATTGAAAAATGGGTGCAAATAAATTCATAAAGAGAGAGTTCTGAAATTAATATTTTGGCTGTTGATCCTTCTTTGGGTATGGCTAAGAATACTAGATTTATACAGTACAAATGACAAAGGGTGTGGCAGGGAGAGAACAATGCAAAGGAGTAGAGAAGATGAACAGGGAACTTAAACAATCACAATGAAGACTTTGCTTATTGAACACTTTTGCATGTATTGTATGGACTTTAACCTGCTGATGACAAAAATCACCTGTAAATTATCAGATCACATATTATATCATTACAATTAACCATTTTTGTGATTACCTCTTTTATTAAAAGTATAATGTAACTACAACTGGAACATACAGTGTGTGGTGATCTGAACACCATGGCACTACAGCTCACATATACAAAGTACTACAGATGGGGCAGCCATGCTATACCCCGGGGACAAACTGTCTATCTATCTATCTATCTATCTATCTATCTATCTATCTATCTATCT
>JANRMT010062841.1:19141502-19157908 GCA_026402145.1 Polypterus bichir lapradei
ATGGAAAGGCTGTTGGTCCAGATGACATACCTATGGAAGCATGGAGGTGTTTAGGAGAGATGGCAGTAGAGTTTTTAACCAGATTGTTTAATGGAATCTTGTAAAGTGAGAGGATGCCTGAGGAGTGGAGAAGAAGTGTACTGGTGCTGATATTTAAGAATAAGGGGGATGTGCAGGACTGCAAGCATAAGGAGGTTTCCTTTAAATGTTCAGCTCCTTGGTATAACTCAGAATTGTGATCTATGAAAGCAGCTGGCCGACGCCTTGAGAGAATGTCACGTACGTCTGGCCTCACCGTGCACATCCAGGCTTTCTCTGACCACCAAAGAGCTTACAGAGAAGCACTAACTGCTGCTAAGAACACCCACTATGGCAGAATAATAGAAAGTGGCCACAATAACCCAAGGGTTTTGTTTTCTGTAGTTAATAAACTACTCGAACCTGCATCTGGCCCAACTACCTCTTCTACTGAAGTCTGTGAGGATTTCCTCCACTTTTTCCGTAACAAAATTAAAGATCTAAATAATTCAACTAACATAAATGCATCATCTGTTTATATCTCTCCCTGTTTTCCCACTCCATTCAGCTCCTTCTCTAAGTTCTCACCAGTCACATCTGCTTTTGTTAATGACCTGCTTTGTAAGATGAGGCCGACTACTTGTGTACTGGACCCCATCCCCAGCACACTGCTTAAATCCTGCCTTCATGCCATAATCCCGACTGTTACAACAATAATAAACTCATCCCTTGACACTGGCTCTGTGCCGCTCACTTTTAAAATCGCTTCTGTAACCCCAATGTTAAAAAAGTCTGGTCTTGATGCTGACAATCTTAACAATTTCCGGCCTATTTCCCACTTACCTTTCCTGTCTAAAGCTCTTGAGCGTGTTGTAGCCTCCCAGCTCACCGATTACTTAACCTCTAATAACTTGATGGAACCCTTTCAGTCTGGTTTCAGGGTGCAGCACAGCTGTGAAACTGCTCTGCTACGAGTAACCAATGATTTGCTTATGGCAGCAGACTCTGGACAAACCAGCATATTAATTCTATTAGACCTCAGTGCAGCATTTGACACTGTCAGACATGACAATCTACTGTCCAGAATGGAGAACATGCTGGGTATCTCTGGCACTGCCCTCCAGTGGTTCAAGTCCTATCTGACTGATAGACAAGAGTTTGTTAGTCTGGGCAACAGCAGGTCCAGCACAGCGCCAGTCACACAAGGAGTTCCTCAGGGCTCTGTCCTCGGCCCTCTTCTCTTTTGTATTTATATGCTTCCCCTTGGCCATATTATTTGTAGCTATGGACTGGGCTATCATTTTTATGCAGATGATACTCAACTCTACTTCAATGTTAAAAGTAAAACTTCATCAGAGCTTTCTCAGCTCACAACCTGCCTTAGTGAAATTAAAACCTGGATAGAGCAGAACTCTTTAAAATTAAACTGCAACAAAACTGAACTCCTGCAAATTGGGACTAAAATGCAACTTAATAAAATGAGCTCCTTCCCAGTCCATCTTGGCGGTGATCTCATCAGACCTGCCTCTACTGCAAAGAATCTCGGTGTCATTTTTGATTCCTCCCTTTCTTACTCCGCCCACATAAATCACATTAAGAAACTTTCTTACTTTCACCTCCGTAACATATCCCGTGTTCGCTCCTTCCTCTCCTTTTCTAATGCTGAGAAACTTGTCCATGCTTTTATTACATCCCTCATCGATTATTGTAACTCGCTGCTGGCAGGTGCCCCTTCTAATCTTATATCAAAGCTCCAGCTTATTCAAAACTAGGCTGCAAGAGTCCTGACTCGAACCAGCAGCAGCGAGCACATCACACCCATCCTGCTCTGTCTTCACTGGCTCCCTGTGTCTTACAGAATCGAATATAAAATCCTACTAATAACCTACAAAGCCTTAAATAACCTTGCACCAAACTACATCAGTGACCTTCTTCATCACTATATGCCTGCCCGCCCACTAAGGTCCTCTGATTCTGGCAATCTTGTTGTGCCCCACACTAATCTACACTCCATGGGTGACAGGGCCTTCAGCTGTATAGCGCCCAGACTCTGGAATGACCTACTGAAAATTAATCAGATCAGCTGACTCCATGAATTCTTTTAAAAAACAACTCAAAACTCATCTGTTCAGGAAGGCTTTTAGCTCTACTTGACTTCATTCCCCTTCTCTCAGTTCACCTCTCTGTCAAAATGCTTATGTAACCTGTGTGTGTGTGTGCTAGACCATCAATTCTGTTGTCTGTTAGGCTTTCTTTGAACTTACTGTCTTAATATTCTTTATTTATTTATTTGGTTTGTACAATGCTATACACTGTATACCATGCTGTTTTCTCTTATTTTCTGTAAGTGCCTTGAGCATGGGAAAGGCGCTATATAAATAAAATGTATTATTATTTATTATTAAGGGAATAAAATTGATGAGCCACAGCATGAAGTTATGGGAAAGAGTAGTAGAAGCTCGGTTAAGAAGTGAGGTGATGATTAGTGAGCAGCAGTATGGTTTCATGCCAAGAAAGAGCACCACAGATGCAATGATTGCTCTGAGGATGTTGATGGAGAAGTTTGGAGAAGGCCAGAAGGAGTTGCATTACATCTTTGTGGACCTGGAGAAAGCCTATGACAGGGTGCCTCGAGAGGAGCTGTGGTATTGTATGAGGAAGTCGGGAGTGGCAGAGAAGTACGTAAGAGTTGTACAGGATATGTACAAGGGAAGTGTGACTGTGGTGAGGTCTGCGGTAGGAGTGACGGATGCATTCAAGGTGGAGGTGGGATTACATCAGGGATCGGCTCTGAGTCCTTTCTTATTTGCAATGGTGATGGACAGGTTGACAGACGAGATTCGACAGGAGTCCCCATGGTCTGTGATGTTTGCTTCTGACATTGTGATCTGAAGCGAGAGTAGGGAGCAGGTTGAGGAGACCCTGGAGAGGTGGAGATATGCTCTAGAGAGGAGAGGAATGAAGGTCAGTAGGAACAAGACAGAATACATGTGTCTGAATGAGAGGGAGGTCAGTGGAATGGTGAGGATGCAGGGAGTAGAGTTGGCGAAGGTGGATAAGTTTAAATACTTGGGATCAACAGTACAGAGTAATGGGGATTGTGGAAGAGAGGGGAAGAAGAGAGTGCAGGCAGAGTGGAATGGGTGGAGAAGAGTGTCAGGAGTGATTTGTATCAGACGGGCATCAGCAAGAGTGAAAGGGAAGGTCTACAGGACCGTAGTGAGACCAGCTATGTTATATGGGTTCGAGACGGTGGCACTGACCAGAAAGCAGGAGACAGAGCTGGAGGTGGCAGAGTTAAAGATATCAAGATTTGCATTGGGTGTGACGAGGATGGACAGGATTAGAAATGAGGACATTAGAGGGTCAGCTCAGGTTGGACGGCTGACAAAGGCAGAGAGGCGAGATTACATTGGTTTGGACATGTGCAGAGGAGAGATGCTGAGTATATTGGGAGAAGGATGCTAAGGATAGAACTTCCAGGGAAGAGGAAGGCCTAAGGGAAGGTTTATGGATGTGGTGAGAGAGGACATGCAGGTGATGTGTATAGCAGAACAAGATGCAGAGAACAGAAAAATATGGAAGATGATGATCCACTGTGGCAACCCCTAAAGGGGCAGCCGAAAGAAGAAGAAGAAGAAGATGTAGTTAATTTCGATTGCAATTTTTAATCGTTTGATTAATCATGATTAAATTTTGTAATCCAACAGCAGCCCTGTTTTTTTTATAGAAATAATGGAACGGCTGTGGCTCAAAAGCTTTCCTAAGTGGTCACAGTGACACCGTCTCCCTTACTGTAGCAAACCCAAAGGTGTACCAGTTGCTTCATTCTGGCAGTGTGCAGGGGTCACAACTCTGATTGTGTGGAAGGGTAAGTTGGGGTGTTGTCACAGGCAACTGAGCCATTTATTAAATAAAGTGCTCAACTAGAAAGCTTTCACTTCAGTCCAAATAGCCAGCACTTAGCAAGACCACACAACAGGATAGAGTTCCTTTTAATTACAAATTGTATTATCTTTTTAATCCTGATATGTTCTCCTTGTAGTGTGAGCTCATGTGGGCTGTTTACCTCCAGTAAAAATAAGACCCTGATTACATACAGTATGCTGTGTCTGTGGGTTGGCCCTTTTGTTGTTTCTGACCTCCTCCTCATACTCCATAGTAACAGACTGCATTGACAGCACCGTTTTAAAAGACTGGTGCCTGCAGAATCCATCTATGATGTAAAACAAGAAGGAATTGTTCACACTCCTCTTTCTGCAGAAAGGTTTTAGGAGGCATACAGCAAGATCAGGTCATGAAATGATTTCGTTGAGCAGCCTACTAACTTTGGAGTTTCCCAGGATACTGTTTCCATGGCAACCTCAAATAAATTAAAAATAGGTCACAGATCCATTGTATGACATCATCTGCTAAGATTTGGGATGCTGAATAAAAGAATAAATAAACTTGTCAAGTTATCAATGAATTTTCACCAGAATTATACCGAAGGAGACTGGCTAAGCTCCATAGGGGGGACAGTAATTGGCTGTGTATGTGATTTCTAGCAACAGGCTGCCTGTTGGCATGAGTCACAAATCCACAGGTTCAGCTTTCGATGTAAAGTATATATTTACATTTTCAATTTTAAATCTCTCACTAAAGGTCAGTGTGACACAAATGTGGTGGTCCACCTGTCTATGGTGGATCTGATAGTGTCGTGTTTTGGGGTTTCACAAGTGATTGAGTTACTCGATTAAGTTGATTAAAAAATCTTGGATTGAAATATATCTACTTGAGTAATGGGTAAACAAAGCCACGATGAGGACCTCATCAGACAGTGTGACACATTTCAGTTTAAAACAGAAATGCATTTTTGCCTACCACCATAGCTATACAGCAGCATCTAGAAAGAAGATATCGACACAACAACAACAATATTTATTTATATTGCAAATTTTCATACAAATGATGCAGCTCAAAGTGTTTTACAGGATGAAGAAAGAGAAAAAAGGCAAAATTTAAAAATAAAATTAGGCAACACTAATTAAAACAGAATAAAAGTAAGGTCTGATGGCCAGGGAGGACAGAAAAAACAAAAACAAACTCCAGACGGCTGGAGAAAAAAACAAAATCTGCATGGGTTCTGAGGCCACGAGACCACCCAGCCCCCTGTAGGCATTCCACCTAACATAAATGACCTCAATCAGTCCTCGTGGTTTACAGGCTTCACGTGGAAGAACTTGATGATGATGGTCATGTGGACCTCTGGCCTTCAATCCATCAATGTAGGGACTGCATGGTGCCACCACAGAAAACCAGGAAACGAGCAGCAGAGAAAGTAGGGCTTAGTATGGATATCAGAGCCACCATGAATGATAATGATAATTAAATGCATATGCAGAATATCAGGATTAAACTAAAATGAAGCTATGAGAAAGTCATGTTAAAATAATGAGTTTTTAGCAGTTTTTTAAAGTGCTCCACTGTATTAGCCTGGTGAATTTCTACCGGTAAGCTATTCCAGATTTTAGGTGTATAACAGCAGAAGGCCGCCTCAACACTTCTTTTAAGTTTAGCTCCCCGATGTATGATTCACGGCAATCCTCTTGGCACTTAACTGCGTAAACTATCCATGGGGTGAACCAATTTTTGCCGTATCATGTTTTGGGGTTTGAAAGCCACCGAGACCTGGCGTTTTGAAAAAAAAATGCGTCTCAGCTGTTCCAATACTCCTGACACATAAGGGATCACCAAAGGTTTTCGCTTAGGCAGCGGTTGTCCTTCCTCTCTCCTGGATTGCTTGATTGCTTAGAGTATTCTTTAGGTGTCTTCCCTGCTTTGACAAAAGTCCAGCTGGGATAACCACATTTACTCAGGGCCTTTTTGATATGATGTTTTTCTGCTTCCCTGGCCGCTGTGTCTGTGAGTATGGTGTTTGCTCTGTGTTGTAGAGACCTGATGACACCTATTTTGTGCTGTAGTGGATGGTGAGAGTCAAACCTTAAGTACTGAGCCGTATGTGTTGGTTTACGGTACACATCACTTTTCAAATGTCCCCCATTGCTGATGTCAATTTCACAATCTAAGAAAGCTAGTCTGTCACGTTTCATGTCCTCCCTGGTGAACTTGATGTGTTTGTCCACTAAGTTGATGTAGTCAGTGAATTGTGGTACCTCCTGAGAATTGATTTTCACCCAGGTGTCGTCCACATACCTGAACCAATGGCTCGGTGGTGTTGCAGGATAGGATAATAGTGCCCTCTTTTCCACTACTTCCATATACAGATTGGCCACAATAGGTGAAACTGGGGAACCCATGGCACACCCATGTTTCTGCCTGTAGTACTGGCCTTTGTATATGAA
Organism: Polypterus bichir lapradei; assembly: GCA_026402145.1. Lineage (NCBI taxonomy): Eukaryota > Metazoa > Chordata > Cladistia > Polypteriformes > Polypteridae > Polypterus > Polypterus bichir. The sequence goes on from JANRMT010062841.1 coordinate 19,147,865, forward strand.
ATATGTGGATTGAAGACACAGTTCCAAGAGCAGTCACACTTGGTCGGTGCTGAGAGTGGTCCTTTTACTGAGTGTGGGGTCATCCTGTAATCTCTTACGGACCACCTCCACTACTTCTGTAACTGGAGCGCAAGTGAATAGAGATGTAACATCATATGAGACCACAGTTTCATCTGCCTCCATAATGACATCTCTCACCTTCTCCACAAAATCCAAAGTGTTCTGAATATGGTGTTTTGAGCTGCCTACCAACGGGTTGAGGACAGCGGTCAGGAACTTTGAGATGTTATATGTAACCATGCAGACAATGGGTCTTAATGGTGCATCCTGTTTATGTATCTTTGGTAAACCATACAGACTTGGTGTAGCTTCCCCTGGGTATAATCTGTGGTATGAGGTCTGGTCAATATCGTTGTCATGCACTAACTGCTTGAGACACTCTATCACCTTTTTCCTGTAACCACTACCTGGATCTCGTTGTAGGGATTCATAAGTGTTTTTGTCACTAAGCAGAGACTAAATTTTCTCATGATAGTCCGTCTGGTTTAGCAACACTGTGCACCTCCCCTTGTGTGCCGGAAAGATGAATGATGTTATCGTCCTTACTGAGTGCCATGAGAGCCTTCCTCTCCTCAATGCTGATATTGGGTGCAGGGGGCTTAGCATTGCTTAGACATGCCGAAACTTTTATCCGCAGTTGCTCCTCTTCCACATCTGCAATGTTTTTGTTTCTGATTGCTGGCTCTGTGGCTGTCATCAGTTCCACTAGTGGGATTTGTTTCGGTGTGACAGCAAAGTTTAACCCTTTAGCAAGGATGTTTTTCTCTGCTTGGGTGAGTTGTCTGTCAGACAGATTCTTCACCCACTTGCAACACATCCTCGGTTTGTGTCTGGCATCCTTCTCTCTGCTGGCTGTAGCGGTCACTCCCTATCGTATGCTGATGTTTCTGGCGCACCACAAGTAAATCAAACTTCCTCTGCTGCCTGGTCTTAGACTTTTTGTGCTGTGCTAGACAAGCCTTCTCAGTGAATTCAATCACCTGTTGAAGCGTTTTTTCTCATCTAAAAGCGATGAAAGCCTTTGTCAGATCTACTCCTCTTTAGATTTCAAAACATCAATAGTAAAGTTAGTTTGTCTCACCCGTTCGTTTAGCAGCTGGCTCTGTGCCTTTTGTAGCTCGGAGACCCTTCACTGACGATTTCATCTGTAGACTTTTAGGTGTAATTCCGCTCTGTCTACATCTGAGGCTGAATCTCAGGCAGGTTCCTGTAGTCTGCCAGCTTATGTGCTGTTTGCTCACACTCACGTACAAGCTTTAGGCAGTTCTTGCCAAAGTGAGTCAAAATGTCTTCATGCATGCTCAATAATCCAGGGAAGGAAATTCTAGAAAGTTGATTCTGTTCATCTGGACATAGTTTTTTCCACAGGAGATACGTTACATCACTCATCCAAGTGACTTCCTCAGTCTCAGTTGACTGCAGGTTTCTCCAACTTTATAAACAGCACCTTTGCATAATGAGCACAACTAGCACCATTGACTAACAATGGGCCGTGTGATCAAAATGTGTAATTACCTAAGGGTACATCTTTCACCATCTTACAATGCTGTGATTGCAGCCATTCCCTAACTCTCTGTGAATGGTACTCATGGCCATTGATCAATGGACAATTTGCATATCTCTGCTGAGAGAAGAATGGACCTGAACAACTTGTAATTACGATGTTCTCCTAGACATTCTGTCTCATGATGAAGCTGAGTTGTCTCCATCATGAAGGGTCCACTCCAGCCATCAACCTCTCAATGATATGAACTGCTCTTGTTTTCAGTAAAACCTCATTCACCTGCTGGGGCTCTGCTTTTGTAATCTGCACATTTTTAATTGGGTTAGCAAATAGCTGACTGACTGACTCACTGACATTTTTTCTTCTATTTAACTTACTTCATGCACCCTTACAACCTATTTAGATGTTTTTTGCTGGCAGTGGCTTTACAATTTCTTACCTTGTCTGGTGTGTTAATTCTTAACCTTTATTATCGAATAAGTAATAATTCTGTCATAGATGTGTTTATTTCAAGCATTACTGTAGTCATGACAATTCATTTAAACCAGCATAACAAGAAAATCGGGCCATGGAATGCTGCTATGGTGAAAGTATTTTAAAAAGGGAACTGTTCTTGACGGATTTTTAACAAGACTTTAGAAAGTCACTGTGTGGATTCTTAAAGCTCTAGGGACTTCTGTTCAGCAGAGGTCCGAAGTCACTGTTTGGGTGACTGAGTGTGTTTTCTCTGGGTACTCCAGTTTAATCCCACACATCTAACACTCTTATATCAGGCCAACAGACAGAGAGTGTGCTAGTAGGATTTGACACACCCTTTGGTATTATCTGGTCCTTTCATGTGTGTGACATCCTGGCACGGATGTTCCATCATGTGCAGTGTACTGCCGTGGGCTGCCTAAACTGATTAGGAAAGTCAGCTGCATTACAGGACCTACTGGTCACAGTCGAAGATAGCATGACATCCCTAAATCACCACTGGTGCACCAATTGGTTTCTCAAGTCACTTAACAAATTCATTATAGATCATCTTCCAGGGGAGTCAGTTGACTGTAGCATAAATTTATGTGGATGGACCATGTGGCGGACGGCTGGGTGCTCAACCCAGCTGGGATGCCCAAAGAACATTAGAACATTAGAACACACTAGACGAGAACAGGCCATTCAGCCCAACAAAGCTCGACAGTCCTATCCACTTGTTTCCTCCAAGAAAACATCAAGTCGAGTTTTGAAAGTCCCCAACGTCTTACTGTCTACCACACTACTTGGTAGCGTATTCCAAGTGTCTATCGTTCTTTGTGTAAAGAAAAACTTCCTAATGTTTGTGCGAAATTTACCCTTAACAAGTTTCCAGCTGTGTCCCCGTGTTCTTGATGAACTCATTTTAAAATAACAGTCTCGATCCACTGGACTGATTCCCTTCATAATTTTAAACACTTCAATTATGTCTCCTCTTAATCTTCTTTTGTTTAAACTGTAAAGGCTCAGCTCTTTTAATCTTTCCTCATAACTCATCCCCTGTAGCCCTGGAATCAGCCTAGTCTCTCTTCTCTGGACCTTTTCTAGTGCTGCTGTGTCCTTTTTGTAGCCTGGAGACCAAAACTGCACAGAGTACTCCAGATGAGGCCTCACCAGTGCATTATAAAGGTTGAGCAGAACCTCCTGTGACTTGTACTCCACACGTCAAGGCGCTATATAACCTGACATTCTGTTAGCCTTCTTAATGGCTTCTGAACACTGTTGGGAAGTTGATAGCTTAGAGTCCACTATGACTCCTAAATCCTTCTCGTAAGGTATACTCTCGATTTTCCGACCGCTCATTGTGTATTCAAACCTAACATTTTTACTTCCTATGTGTAATACTTTACATTTACTGACATTAAATTTCATCTGCCACAAATCTGCCCAAGCCTGTATGCTGTCCAAGTCCTTCTGTGATGATATAACGGATTCCAAATTATCTGCTAATCCACCTATCTTGGTATCATCTGCAGAATTAACCAGCTTGTTACTTGTATTCCTATCTAAATCATTTATATATATTAAAAATAGCAGCGGCCCTAGCACTGACCCCCACTCTTAACATCGGCCAGTTCTGAAGAGGTTCCTCGCACCATCACCCTCTGCTTCCTGTGTCTGAGCCAATTCTGCACCCATCTAAAAACATCACCCTGAACTCCCACTTCTTTTAATTTGATGCCCAACCTCTCATGTGGCACCTTATTAAATGCTTTCTGAAAGTCCAGATAAATAATACCATCTGCTCCACTTTGATCGTATCCTTTTGTTGCCTCCTCATAGAATTCCAACATGTTAGTAAAACATGACCTCCATCTTCTGAACCCATGCTGACTGTTCAGAATAACTCCTGTCCTTGCCATGTGTTGCTCAATCTTATCCTTAATAATTCCTTCCATTAATTTTCCTGTGATGCATGTTAAGCTTACTGGCCTATAGTTGCTTGGATCTGCCCTGTCACCCTTTTTATATAATGGGATGATATTTGCCATTTTCCAGTCCTTCGGAATGTCTCCAGTGCTCAGTGACTTCCTAAAAATATGTGTCAAGGGTTTATATCTGTACTCACTAGGCTCCTTAAGAACACGAGGGTAACTATTATCTTCTCCTGGTGATTTGTTTGATTTCAGCTTATTTAATCTGAGCAGCACTTCTCCCTCTACAATTTCCAAATCCCTCAGTACCTCCTTAGTAGTCCTTGTTACCACTCGGAGGTTATCCACTTGCTCACTTGTAAACACCTCAGAAAAATGTAAGTTTAGGGCATCTGCTATTTCATTGTCTTTATCTTTTAATTCCCCTTTACTGTTCCTGATGAACTTGACCTCCTCCTTAACTGTTCTTTTACTACCAAAATACTGAAAGAATCTCTTGGGGTCTTCTTTCGCCTTATCTGCTATATTCCTCTCCAACTGTCTTTTAGCCACCCTGATATCCTTCCTAATGGTTGTCCTCATGTTCTCATACGCTCTACGATTCACTTTGCAGTCATTAGTCTTATATGCCTTATAAAGCAGTTTTTTCTTTTGCAACTTCTTTTTTAAATCTTTATTAATCCACCGTGGTGTTTTTTTTTAGTTTCCTATTAATTCCAAATTTAGGTATGTATCTGTCCTGCATTACATGTAAAACATTTTTAAACCTGTTCCACTGCTCCTTGACTGTCTCCACACTTAAAAGCTTATCCCAGTCTGTCCTACTTAGACTTTGTTGCATCTGCTCAAAATTAGCCTTACCAAAGTTCAACTTAACAATTTAAGTCTTTGCATCTGTACTCTTACAAAATACTGTAAATTATATTACATTATGGTCACGTGACCCTAGTGGTTCAATCACCTCTACACCCTCAATTCTATCCTGACTATTACAGAATACTAAATCCAGACAGGCTTCACCCCGTGTTGGTGCTCTAACATGCTGTGTTAAAAAACAATCGCTGATTACTTCTAAAAACTCCTGCTCTTGTACTCCTCCATCTGCAAGGTTATCCCAGTTAATATTTGGATAATTAAAGTCCCCCATGACTATAATATCCCCCTGTAAACTTGCCTTTTTGATATTACTAAAAAGATGTGTGTTGAAATTACTGTCTGAATTGGGTGGTCTATAACACACTCCTAAAATAAGACCTCTTTTCCTAATATTTTCCAGGCGAAGCCACATGTCCTCACTAAGATGGGGCTCATCATCCAACTGAAGAGGACTTACATTTAAACCCTGTTTGGCATAAACAGCAACCCCACCTCCTTTTCTGTTCTGTCTATCCTTCCTAAAAAATGTGTATCTCTCTATGTTACACTCATCCCCATCTTTGTTATTTAGCCAGGTTTCCGTTATTGCTATAATATCATAATTATGCTCTGCTACATACAACTCCAACTCACTTACCTTATTTTTGATACTTCTAGCATTAAGGCAAGCTATTTTTAATGTGTTAATCCTTCTACATTTACATGTTTGCTTAGAATTTACATTACTATGCATTTTTATTTCTACACCATTGTTTGTTCTTCCATGTATAGATCTAAACCTGGCCTGTCCTAAACTCCCTGCCCCCCCATTCCCTAGTTTAAATAATCCTTGACTAGCCTACACGTACGCCTCCCCAATACATTGGTGCTCCTCCGGTTCAGATGTAACCCGTCATGGCGGAACAGGTCCTATCTGTTCCAAAAGGAGTCCCAATGCCCCATAAACCTATAGAGGAGAAAGCAGCTACGGAGGGACGCTGCCTCCCCCAAGACGCCAGTTGGTGATGTCCCTGCAGCATAGCGGTATCCCAGGTTCCCGCAGGGCAACATGGGATTTGGAGTTTGGCTTTTCAGCCCTGCTGGATGCCTCGGGTGCCACCAGGAGAGGCTACAGGGGGACTTGGAGACTCGTATCTTTTCCATAGCCCGGAAGTACTATCGAGTCACGGGGACAGAAGTTCCAAAGTACTTCTGGATCAAGGACTAATTAAAGGACTGCTGGAGACCCAGCAAGCGAGCCTGAGTTGGGAGGAGGTAGAAAACGCTTACTGGGAGGTGGAGGAGAAAGAGTATTGTGTTTATTGTGGTTATTATTGTGGCTGTGGTGATTTGGAGGCACTTTGCAAGAAGAAAATAATTAAAAATATCTTCTTGGTGCTTTTACCGTGAGTCCTAAGTGTCTGTCTGTTGGGAAAAAGGTGGACAAGAGTGTCTCCTAGTGTCCACTTACTTAAACCAACTTGTGGTGAGTCAGTATTGCGAGCTAACCAATGCAATGAAGATGAAAGAACACTCCAAGCAACTCCATGAAACATCAAGGGATGGAGATAAGGAAGCATCCAAGTCCCTGAATATCCAGTCCAGAAAACTCAACCATTAGGAAATGGAAAGAGAAGGGCAAAGCTGTAAATCTGCATAGAGCAGGCCATCCACAAAAACTGAGTGGTTGTGCAGAAAGAAGACTAGTGAGGAAGGCCGCCAAGAGAACTTTCAGATTGGAGAGACTTTGCAGACAACAACCATTGACTGGGTGCTTACTTGCCATAGCTTTATTCGACAGTGGCAAAGAAAACAAATGCACATGATATCTTGGCCTGAGTTTGCCAGAAGGCACATGGGAGACTCTGAAGTCAGCTGGGAAGCAGGGTAAAGTGACTGCAGCAAAATACAGGGAAATCCTAGAGGAAAACCTAATGAAGTCTGCAAGAATCCTGCATAGCGGGAGATTTGTTTTTTTTTAGCAAGTGTCACACACGTGTGATTGGGAGACAGCTAAAGGCTCTGAATCATAGTAATTCCATGCCAGACCAAGGAGTGGCGAGGGGCACTGACTTTCTTTCTCAATTCCTTGCAAGGGAAATCCTGCCGACTACGCCACTGTCATAAAAACAACTTAAAGTCATCAAAAGGTTTGGGGCAGCCACCAGTATAATGTGCCCTGGCTGTAAAATGGTTAAGTAACTGTAAGATGTTCGCAAGTCCGAGTCCAAAACAGAACTGACTTTGGTTGCCAAAGATGGTGGCTTTTTATGCCAAGAACGCAAGTGACGTCATTAAAGGTGCCATAACTTGAAGTGACGTCATCTGTGGCGCCAGAATCATGCAGGATTTCCCGTGGATGGTCTGTAAGGGACTGAGAAAGAAAATCAGTGCACCTCGCCGCCCCCTGGTCTGCCGTGGAATTACTGTCATTCAGGCCCTTTAGCTTCTCCCAGACGCACATGTGTGACACAAGACATCGAACCCAGGCATAAAGCCAAATCTACACATGAATGTCTTCAAAACAACAAGGTAAATGTCCTGGACTAGCTGAGTTGGAGTCCAGATCTCAGTCCAAATTAGAATTTGTGGCTAATGTTAAAAAAGGCTGTTCACTTGTGATCTCCATGACACCTGACAGAGCAGGCAATGAGGCAATGACAAAAGTCCATATTTTCAGAACTGACAGAGAGTGACAGACCTGTGCACACAGACTCAAGGCTGTCCTGACTTGAAGTGGGTGAATCCTTATTTTGCATTTTATATTTGTAACTAGCAAAATACCCGCGTTTCGCAGCAGAGAAGAAGTGTGTTAAAGAAGTTTTGAAAAATAAAAGGAAACATTTTAAAAATAATGTAACATTTGCTTTCTATTCGTTTGCATTTAAAAATAACGTAACATTTGCTTTCTATTCGTTTGCATAAGCACAGTCCTTCACCAGCAATTATTTAATGTTAGCTCAGACCCGGCACTTAAAAGTTTCTGTCGCACTTTTGCTGAGTTTGTGCCAAACACTATTCTATCTCTGACCATCTCATTTTCATTTGTATAAGCACAGTCCTTCACCAGCAATTTTAACTTAGTTACAAAGTGATCAAAAGTCTCGTTTATACCCCGCATCCTCTCATTAAACTTGTATCTCGCGAATATCGTATTTGTCTTAGGCATGACAAACGCCAGCGGCAGCGTGTCTATGAACTTAATTTAAAGTTAAGCTTCACACCTTGCTTTCCTATTTTAACTCCGTTACAAAGTGATCCGAAGTCTCGTTATACCTCGTGTCTTCTCATTAAACTTGTATCTCGCAAATATCGTATTCGTCGTAGGCATGACAAACGCCAGCGGCAGCGTGTCTATAAACTTAATTTAAACTTACGGTTTACACCATGCTTTGTTTCCACAGTAGCAGCACTTATGAATATGCTTGTATGCATCACTCGCTTCATATTCTTTTGCTGCCTTCTCAATTGTGTAATGTGTTTTTTGTTCAGCGCTCTTTGGAGCTCTTCCTTGTTCTCTACGTACTGCGTTCACAGTCAGTTCACGTGAGCCGATCTCTTGTGTGATCTTGCGATGTCCATGGTTTTATTTAATGTTAGCTAAGACCCGGCACTTAAAAGTTTCACTCGCACTTTCGCTGAGTTTGTGTCAAACACTAGACCATCTCATCTTCGTTTGCATAAGCACAGTCCTTCACCCGCGAATATTTACCTTATATGGGCAGGCACTCAATTACGTGGGAGGTGTGATGATGCGGGACGCAACTCCGCCTCACACAGCGACCGAGCTGCAGGCTATGGCCGTATATATGGTCGAAATTAGGTTCCAGTTATGACCGTTACGCATAGAATTTCGAAATGAAACCTGCCTAACTTTTGTAAGTAAGCTGTAAGGAATGAGCCTGCCAAATTTCAGCTTTCCACCTACACGGGAAGTTGGAGAATTAGTGATGAGTGAGTCAGTGAGTGAGTGAGTCAGTTAGTCTGTGAGGGCTTTGCCTTTTATTAGTATAGATTAATGTATGCTATGTTGCAGAGATTTGTTTTCATTTTGACATTAAGGAGTCTTTCTTTTGAATCAGTGCCAAAAAAAGCCAAATTCAATTTGCTACACGTGGACCCCCAATCAAGTTGTAGCCACATCTCAAAAAGACTTAAAGGAAACAGGATGCATCAGAGCACAATCTGGCCTGCCATACCAAAGGGTATGAATACTCATTGCATGAGAGATTCCATCCATCCATTATCCAACCCGCTATATCCTAACTACAGGGTCACGGGGGTCTGCTGGAGCCAATCCCAGCCAACACAGGGCGCAAGGCAGGAAAAAAACCCCGGGCAGGGCGCCAGCCCACTGCAGTTGCATGAGAGATTTCAATTTTTAATTTGTAATAAATTGGCAAACCTTTCATGTTTGCACTTTGTCAATGTGGGCTATTTAAGTGTAGATCGATGGGCAAAAATAGTGAATATTTTTTCATTTAAAATGAAATCTACAACACAATAAAGAGTGCAGAAAGTACAATAGCCTGCACACTTTCTGAATCCGCTGTATCTCAGACTCATTGGCATAGAGACCCTAATTTCTTTTTATTATTATATCATTATTATTAATATATTATGTGTATAGTTCTTATGTAATAGTTTGCACTTTTTTACTGTTTTGCATTATGTTTTTATGTTCCTAGCTGCTGCTGGAGGAAGTCAATTTCCCTTCAGGGATCAATAAAGTACCATCTACAGTATCTAGTGGCGAGGGTAATTCCAGCCTTCAATTCACTGCAAAGCTCTGAGCAAATCATTTATTCAATGTATATGCAGTGCCTTCCATAATGTTTAGGACAAATGCAGTACACATTTTTCCTTGATTTTTCCCTCTGATCCACAGTTTAAAATGACATATCTAACAATTCAGACGTGATTGAAATGCCCATTGCAGACTTTCATTTAAGAGGATTTACATACATTTTGCTCACAACATCTAGAAATGACAACAGTTTTTCTACATGGTTTCCCCCCATTTCAGGGCACCATAATGTTTGTGACAGTTGGTGTCACAGATGTTTGTGATTCCTCAGGTGGGTTTGATTATTTTATAAGATACCTCTGCTTGCTTCTACCCTTTGGGGTGTGTAGTTGCCATTGTTCAAGAGGCATACTGTAGATAGATAGATAGATAGATAGATAGATAGATAGATAGATAGATAGATAGATAGATAGATAGATAGATAGATA
>JANRMT010062841.1:19160304-19173588 GCA_026402145.1 Polypterus bichir lapradei
TAGATAGATAGATAGATAGATAGATAGATAGATAGATAGATAGATAGTCTGTCTTCATTGTCATTGACAATGAAATTACTGTGCATCCCCAAAATCTATTTAGGAACACTCACAAACAGAATACAAGTATAATTTATAATTTATACACGTTCTAGTCATGTTACCTGTCAAAAGCAAGGTAGTAGAATAAATTTTAAAATATTTCTTACCTCTTTTGCCCTAAGTGTACTTTTAGTTTCTTATTGGTATCTTCGGGTGTCTTAACCTCTTTTGACTGCTGTTCCCTCCCTCTATCGTGTTCCCATAAAACCTGCTGTCTGGTTTCACTCCGCCCATCCTCAAAGGTGACTCTGTCAGTGTGCCTTCTATTTCTTTTCTCCGTGTCATTTGTACTTCCTCTTTCAATCGTGTCACCAAAGCCAAACTGGCTAATCACACCAACAAAATACTAACCATTTAGATTGCTTGGAGGAACCAGACACACACACACACACACACAGACCTCAGTGTTTTTTCATACATAGTAGATTAAAAAGAAATATTGCACTTCTGGTAACTTGTACACAGTCAACAGTATTTCACATAAAAAAAAAACAAAATTACATTTAAGGCCTCTGAGCAATAAAACAATTGGTGAAAGGGAACATTATTTCCTTATTTTCAATTCTGTGGTGACTCTGCTATTTTTGAGTCTGTAGGTGTATGTTTTTAAGGCCCTGTAGCATCTCCCAGAAGGAAATACGGTAAAATGATGATTGTCATGAATCGAGGAGTGCTTATTAATGAAATCTAATGAGGCCTCTCAAAGTAGGTGGGGAGCAAGCCTTCAGAATGGAAAACCAGCCAATATACAGTAGTTTAATATCCCAGAAAATATAACAAATAGCCCCACAAGACGAAGGATATGTCATCTTTTTCCATGAAGTTAAACAGCATAATGAAGAAAAGATTTATTTGGCAAAAAATGCTCTGCAACAAGCAGCTTTGAGGAGTACAAAAGGTACAGGAGTTCCCTGAAATAGGCAATCCGTTAACAAACAAATCCCAATATAGAATCCAAAAAAGAACAAAAGGTCAAAAAATTCAGGACCACAAAATTTAAATAGCACAGATCACAAGGCACATTCAATGAACCACCAAGGACTGCTTGTTTCGTCAGCTCTTGTAGGGCTGAGGACAATCCCTATTGCAATGATAGGCAAATGGCCTCAAATCCTGAGGAGCCACCAACAAAACACATGGGACATAGCAAGACAACCAGTGGCACAAAGAAACTAAATGTTATGATGTTCAACTCGAATGATTTTTTGTATAAATTCCTATAGCAGGTAATTTTAATGAAAATTTTGTTTTTTATAAATTCTTATAAATCTGCATAGGAATTATATGGTTTTGAAACTCAAGGAATTCAAATATGGGGTTTGATTTTGTTTAGAACTTGTTCTTATGAACCTCTTCATTATTTAATCCTGTTTTGTCGTAACATCATTTTTGTTTCCCGTTTAGGCGTCACTATGTTAATTTTCTGTTTTGACTGTCATGGAGGTCTTCAGAATTCCAGAATTCCCTGGGGTGTGCTCATTTCTGATGTCAATTTGATGACAACAAAAAGTTCATCCAGGTGTTTTTAGGATACCCAAGCTTGATGGATAAACCGTTTTTTCCTCGTTCTTCCCTAGATATATAAATTGTTGGGATAACATGGTGCGCAAACTGGACTCTGTACCACTAAAAGTTATATCCTCCACTTCTTGTTTTTAACAGACTTTTAGAGTGTGGACTGTGTGCTTTCCTTTTAAGAAAAGGAATTTCGTTCCTGAAATGATTAGATTTGTTTATGTTCATTTATCATGTTAATGTACTTTATATTGTCTTGTGTAATAGAAGTTACTGTTGCTTTTCCTGGAATTACTGTTGTGTCTTTCATTGTGTGTTTACTCATCGCCCAATTTAAAGAAACCTGTGTGCTATTATCGTTAAATTTCAAGAGTTCCCAGTCTCTTAATAAAACTGAGTGGTGTAGTCAGATATTTTAATGGTGTCTAAGGTTAGATTACCTGTAAGTGAGTGTGACCAGACACTTGTCACAAATACAGTAAAGGTTTCTTGTAGGTTTTTGTTATCTGCAAGTCAGGTAAGGAGGATAACCTCCCAGCTGACCTTTTACCCCGTCATACCGATTACCAACAGGTCACAACCCTACAAGGGACTTGGCCTTAACAACGGAAAATCAAACATGTTGGCGATTGGAGAACCTAAGGTGGCGTTGAAAGATGTTATAAAAAACACTTTGATCATTTGGAAAATTGAGATAATAATAACAGGAACAGAATCCCCAATTCAAGTACAAAATATAACTGTGTATATCCAAATGAGCAAAAGACCATCCACAACAAAACCAGATCATGACACACAGATCTGGGCAAGGCTACTAAAAAATTTCTTGCAGCACAGAAAGGTTCAACGGCACTTTTGTTTCATAATTTTTAAGTGGGTGAAGCTTGGATCAGCCACGATTCTTCTTAGAATTGTCCGCCTGGCCTATGTGAGCAATTGTGGAAGAAAGACCTTGGTGTATCTGAGCACAAACCATGCCATGAGGTCGAATGAATTGCCAGCAGAGCTGAGAGACAGGATTGTGTCAGGGCACAGTGTCCTGTCTGCTAACTGGCAGGTTTACTTTAAAGGTAATACTGGACTGGGAGTTTCCATTTTACCCATTGATGCAGGATATACAGTAAGAACGCTTTCTACGGAGCGTGGTAAAAGAATACAAGCAGCTAGCCGGATAGACTGAACATTTTAAGTGTCCTTAAAAAGTAGAAACGCCACTGTGCTTTTTTGACCAAAGCTGGTGATGTCTACAGTATTGACTATACAAGGCCTTTGGTGATGCAGGTTCTTAAAAGTTTAAAATTGGTGACCCTCTCCACATTATCTCCATTGATTATAATAGGAGATAAGTCATCACAGTGTCTCCTGAAACTGATGATGAGCTTTTGGTTATTTTTTTGAGTGCCATTCTGTCAATTTTGCAGAATTCATCCTTGCAGGCTATGCCACCCACATTTAAGATCAGACCCACCACCGCTGTGTCATCTGCAAATTTAATAATTGTGTTTGTGTCATCCTTGCTTTGAGTTATCCTTGGCCACTGCTGTCTAATGAATGCAAAGCTTTACAAATCAGCTTCTCTTCCAGGATGTCTGCCTGCTTGTTCTCTGCAGGGGAGGTGACATCACTTCTATCACAGCTCTGTCAAGGCATTCTTTAGGACAGTCAGCTGAGCAAATGTAAAGCAAATACATTTGACTTCCTTGTATGAATTAAATAAACAAGGATCACTTAAACCAGTTTTGTGGCTTTGAAGGCTTCACCCAGCTCATGAATGAGTAAGCAAGTAGGGCACTATGGATCACCTGACTTCTGTGTGTTGAACATTTTTCATTGACTCACAAGAACACATGAAGACAGTTAACCAAGTGAATACATTTACCTTTATATTGTAATGGAGGACTGACCTTTTCAGGAGGTCAGAATAATAGAACGTCATTTCATTACTGAGCACTTCTGGTTGTGCTATCTTGTGGACATCAGTAGGGCTGCATGGGAAGTGTAGTCTGAACAATAAGTCATGCTGGAATCCTTTGGAGCCTTCACGTTTTTTTCTCTGGCTCATGGGCAGTTTTCTTTAATGTAATATTTTTTGTTGTTTATTACATACTAGCTGAAGTACCCGCCGTTGTCTGGGTATATTTGTGGAATGGATTAAGGAAAGAAAGCAAAGGTTTTTGTGTTTTTTTAAATGGTGACCCTGTTGCTATTGCTAGCTGTCCCATCTGTCATCTACACTGCCTCTCTGTCGATGTCTTTGCTCTCGTGAGTCAAAAATTTGTTCTCTTTAGTTCAGATTGAATTCCAGAGTTAAACGACTACCCTTTGATTCTCCTTTGTATTGTGCAGCACATCCACTCTCGATGAAGCATCTCCCAACAACCCCCTGTAAAAGCACACAATACTCTATTTTATATTACAGTAGACAGAAGCAGCATGCAACGTTGTGCAGGTATGTCACGTTAAGGTTTGGTCATTTTATCTGATACTCGGTCTTTGGTCTGTTGGGTTGTTTCAGTTGCTCTGAGCCAGTAGGTGGCGATGGTGTGCAAACTGTAGGGCAAAGAAAAAAAATGTAAATGGTAACACTTTACATTAAGTGTCCATAATTACGCTGTAACTACTATGTAATTACCTGTATAAGTACTACGAGTTATTACTCCATACTTACTGTGTAATACAAAATAACGTTATAGTTAATTATCCATCCATCCATTATCCAACCCGCTGAATCCAAGCACAGGGTCACGGGGGTCTGCTGGAGCCAATCCCAGCCAACACAGGGCACAAGGCAGGAACCAATCCTGGGCAGGGTGCCAACCCACCGCAGAGTTAATTACAAAGTTGTCAATTAATATAATTACAATGTAACAATTTATCACTGATCCAAAAACAAGTGTACTTACTACAGGGTCACGGGGTTCTGCTGGAGCCAATCCCAGCCAACATAATACGCAAGGCAGGAAACAAACCCCGGGCAGGGCGCCAGCCCACTGCATTGTATCTGTACTTTCAAAATGTAATAAAAACATCAGGGTATGTAACTACAACTATGTAACAAATATTTCATGGTCTGGGCAATTTTAAAGGAAAATTGCAGTGATAACAACATAGGCTTTCAATGATATTTCAAGATCTTTTTTTAAATGGTGAAAACACCTTTGCAAAATGGTTAACGCTTTTTCCCAAAATCTAGAGGGGCACCTCCTTGACATGTTTTGCTTAAACAAGCATTTGTCACATTCTTGTAGTTGTGTTACACTATTTATTGATGCATTTTTTGGACTATTATTATATCCATCCCTAACATAATACTGCCAAACTTGCATCATTCAATCACGGTTACACAGGGCCACAGAGCCATTCTAAGCATCATCGGGCACGGCCCAGGAAACGGCCCAGGATGGGGAGCCAAGGCCCACTGACAAACATACCAGCAGTCACGCTCTCACACATATGGCCACGTAACCCAACCTACATATCCCTGGGATGTGGCAGTAAAACCCATGAAGAAGACATAGGGAGACATAGGTAGAACGTACAAATTTTACACACATATCTCAAGACAGAATTCCATCTCAGGAAAATGGATCTGTGAGGCAAAAGCGTTAACCATTTTGCAAAGTTGTTTTCACCATTTAAAAAATATCATCGAAAACCTATGCAGTTATCACTGCAATTCACCATTAAAATTGCCCAGACCATGGAACATCTGTTACATATTGTAGTTACATACCCTGATGTTTTTATTACATTTTGAAAGTACAGATACACTGCGGTGGGCTGGCACCCTGCCCGGGGTTTGTTTCCTGCCTTGCACCCTGTGTTGGCTGGGATTGGTTCCAGCAGACCCCCGTGACCCTGTAGTTAGACTGTAGCAGGTTAGATAATGGATGGATCGAAGTTACAGATACAATGTAACTATTGTAAGTACACTTGTTTTTGGATCAGTGATAAATTGTTACATTGTAATTATATTAACTGTGGTATAACAATAACAAATGAGTAATTAACTATAGCGTTACTTTGTATTACACAGTAAGTATGGAGTAATAACTCATAGTTACACTGTACTTATACAGGTAATTACATAGTAGTTACAGTGTAATTATGGACACTTATTCCAAAGTAGTCTCTCTTGTTCATATGGTCCTATAAAGCACTTTTCCAAAAGTTGGTTTAGAACAATCAAAGGGTGTAGGATTGTGTCGGGAACATACAGACAGATATTCTATTTTATATATGTAGATTATGTTGCCTATTTTTTTTATTGGAAATATGTTTGGTCCTCCTGTGGGTTATGCTTTGAATACTTATTTTGTTAATTATGTACAGTGGATTCAGAAAATATTTTGGTCCCTTAAGTTTTTCACATTTTCTTATGTTGTATCCTTGAGCGATAATCATTTAAATTCATTGTTTTCCACAACAAGCAAGCAACACTCAATACCCCAGAAGGACAAAACAAAAACGGGAGGGTTGTAGAAATTTTTGCAAATATTCTATCGATACAAGTATTCTGACCCTTTACTCAGTATTTAGTTGATGCACCTTTGGCTAGAGTCCTCTTGAGTTTGACACGACAAGCTTTGCACACATGTATTTGGAGATTGTCTGCCATTCTTCTCATGCAGATCCCCTCAAGCTCTGGCAGACTGGATGGAGACCATCAGTGGACAGCTATTTGCACCTATTACAGAGGTGTTTGATTGGGTTCAAGTGTGGGCTCTAGTCGGACCACTCAGTAACATTCCTAGCATTGACATTAAGCCACTCCTGTGGAAAGCTGAGCTACAAAGTAAATAGTAGTACCAAATGATAGGGCAGGTCAAAGGTCACGGAGAAATGGCATGTGGGAAGGAGAAAGGGACATAAAAAAGACATTTCTTGATGGGTAGCACTTGGAATTAGAAATTACATGAGGAATGGTTAAGTTGGCGACCAAATAATTAAAGTTAAGTTACAGGAAAGGGAATTTGGCTATTTTTGTTACGAACGTATGAACATCTACCTGACTGACTGACATCTAACAGAAGTTTGTTTAGTAAGTAGTCTATTACAGCGTAAAGCTAACTGGTTTTATACACACAGAGTATTGCGGCTGATTCCAAGGATTGTGCTAACTGAGCAAACCTGGCAAGGAGTGCAAGCATTGTCACTTAGGGGCTAGACAAACTGGGACTTCAGTGAAAGTTGAAGTTCGGAGGTGCTTCAGACTTACCTGCACCTGAATGTCAGCCAGGGTTGAGCATGTCGTTAATGCAACATCAGCCATAAGGATCCTTTCATCTTCTCTGTGGACAAGTGGCATGGAGCCTCCTGTGTGCTCTACAGGGGCAAAGGAGACATTTGTTATGGCAGCATCACTTACACACGTCAAAAAGTCCTGCAACCTTATATTTGCGATACCACTTTCATTTCAGTTTTCTTTTTTATGGCATTAGTGAAGAAAGAGGGATATTTTTAATTTTTCAAACAAGGACCTTTTTTGTGTAATGTAAAGAACTTTTGGATCATGTTTAGTCTACCTCAAGGACTTTAATGTAATATTTCCAAGTTACATTTGTATGTCAGGCGACACAACTGTGCAATGGTAGCGCTGCTGCCTCTCAGTCAGGAGACCAGGGTTTGCATCTCAGGTCATCCCTGTGTGGAGTTTACATGTTCTCCCCATGTCTTTGTGGGCTTCCTCCAAGTGCAACAGTTTCCTGCCACTCACCAAAGACTTGTGGATTAAGTAAAATGGCAACTTTAAATTGGCCCTAGAGTGAGTTTGGTGTGTAGGTGTTTGCCCTGCAATGAACTGGCATCATGGTTCTTCCTGCCTTGTGCCCTACAGTATAATGGCTGGAATAGGCTTGGCCCCCCTCATGATCCTGGTCTGGATTCAGCGGGATCCTGTCATTAAATTGTATAAAATGTGAACGTGTTATTGACATATATGCTGTGACCGATAGGGGACATTGCAGCCCCCCAGACACAACCACTCAGACACAAGATTTATTATAATACTTTCCAAATGCTTCCTTGGGGTAATGGTAGAAGATGTAAAGGCCAGCCCTGACACAGACAGACGTAGGACACAAGTTCAAAGCACACAGGACTTTTATTTTCTTTTATACCTTGTGGGCAACACCTTCCCCGTTCCCACAAGCTCAACAGAGTCCAACACAAGCACAGCACAATACAATAAGTCTTCCTTCCTTTCTCTTTCTTGCTCCTCCGGCAAGCTTCGTCTCCCTCCTCCCGACTCTGGCTCTTGGAATAGTGGCTGCTGGCTCCATTTATAACGCACCTGGATGTGCTCCAGGTGCTTGACGACCTATTTCTGGCAGCACTTCCGGGTGTTCAGGAAGAGCTGCTGTGTAGGGCTGAGCAGGAGCTACAGCACCTCCTGGCGGCGCCCACGGATACCAACACGGCTGCACCAAAGTCCAACTCCCATGAAGCCCTGCGGGAGTCCTAGGCACCGCTGCAACCTAGGGGGCTGCCATCTAGTGTTCCGGGGAAGGTGCTGGCCTGACCAAGCTTGCTCCACTGATCCATACAACGGAGATGCGTCCCCGGCTGTCAGCCACAAAACACAATGCAATTCTTTTCTTTCTCTCTTTTTTTTTCTCTTCCACTCCTCCCAGGCAAGCTTTGTCCATTCTCTACACCCAACTGCAACTCACGTGGATGAGGGCTTCTTTTATCTATGACATGACAGCACTTCTGGTGCTGGGGCATAGCCCGCTGGAAGTACTTCTGGGTCAAATGGAAGTCCCTGAAAGTAGGGATCACTAATCCTGGTAGCCCACCCCAGTGCCCCCCACAGAACCCAACAGGGCTGCCCCACGGGACTACAGGTCCCAACATGCTCAGCGGGTCTCCATGTGGGAATTCTAATCCAGGGATGCTACCATCTAACAAATAGTCTCCGTAGGTTAACTTCCCTGATTCTACCATTATATTGGCCTCCTGGCGAGCTGAGGAAACTGAACCAGTTCCAGCAGGGATGCCAGTGTAAGCAGATGTCTGGCAGGGAACATCCTTTTTTCCAGTTTTTTTCCTTCCCCTGGCCTCCCAGCCAGGCAAAAGACTAGAACCTGTCCCAGCTGGGACGCTAGCCCCTGTGTGCTGCCTATTGTGCAGGGGAGTCAAGCTAAAGTTAGAAAATGGGATTTATTAGAAAATGGAACAAAACTGATGCTGTCATTCCTCAGTGTCGTCATCACCCTTCTCAATGCACTTGTGCCACCTGCCTGGAAGTGCCTGGATTCCAGCAGCATAAAAGGTTTTGTCTTTTGGCATTGGAGTCTACAGGTTTCTCCTGCAAAAGAACAGAGACACTGCCCCGACACCACCGATTCTGAATGATCAAAGTGTTTTTTTTATAACATCTTTGAACGCCACCTTAGGTCCTCCAATAGATAGAGATAGATAGATAGATAGATAGATACTTTAGCCTCCATGTTTGATTTTCAAGTCCCTTGTAGAGTTGTGACCTGTTGGTAATCGGCGCAACGGGATAAAAGGTCAGCTGGGAGGTTATCCTCCTTACCCGAATTGCAGATAACAAAAACCTATGAGAAACCTTTATTGTATTTCTTCTAGCATGCTTCATTCAGTTTTGATATCTTGCTTGTTCTATTGATATCAGATTTTGCCTCATGTTTGGGCCTTGGTTGCTCTCTCTTTATTTATTTTTGTTTGTTTGTTTTTTTTAGTTTAGTTTCTTTTATTTGCATCTCCTAGTATTACTTTAAAACTAAACCTGCTAGTTAGCAGACAGGACACTGTGCCCTGACACAATCCTGTCTCTCAGCTCTGCCGGCAATTCATTTCAAACTCATTGAGTGGTATTTGCTTGGATACACATTGTCCACTCTTTGACCTTCTCTAGACAGATGTGCACCGTTACACAGATGTGCAATCAATTGAATTGACCATAGGTGGATTTCAAACAAAGTGTAGAACAGAATGAGATTCATATGAGCCAAATTTCAAGCATCACAGCAAAGGGTCCGAATGCTTGTGTCAGTGGGATATTCTAGTTTTTAATTTTTAATAAATTTGCAAAAATTTCTAAACTCTTGCGGTCACTTTGTCATTCTGGGGTATTGAGTCTTGCTTGTTGTTTTAGAAAAATGTGAAATAGTGAATGGGAGTGAATATTTTTTGAATTCACTGTAAATTGTTGCATTGATGATGACATGATATGTAATTTGCTGAAAAACATTAAACTGAAGTCCAAAAAATGTATTCAGCCGAGGAAAAATGAATAAAGGTTAAAAAACTGTACCAAACAACACCAGTGTGGCCATCGAAACACAGTTATGATCTGCTCTATGTTAAATTTCTTTTTAGTGTTTTTTGTCTGGCCAGTGTGGCTCCTGCTTTCATCAAAAAGGCACATCAGCATTTCTACTTTTTAAGAACACTTAAAAAATTCAGTCGGTTCTGCCAGCTGCTTGTTTCCTTTTACCACACTCCGTAGAAAGCATTCTGACATACTGAATCAATGGGTAAAACACCATTTGCCTTCATTAGAAGACATTTGTAGATCACAATGTCTTTCCAAAGCCAACGGTATTGTGAAAGACACTACTCACCCTTGCCATCATTGTATTTTTTCTGCCAGGGACTTTCCTGTGGTTTGTGTTTAAATTCCTTGTTTATCTTTTTTGGTCATTTTCGATTCTTTTGCAAATGTGAATAATGTTACCTACGTATGTTTATTTGTGTAACTATACATTTTTAACATTTTGTGTATGTAGTATACTGACTCAGCAAAAGACAGTAGAATGAAAATAAAAATATCTAGGAAAATCATAAGTTGAACAATTGGAAAAAAAAGGTTTATCCATCAAACTTGGGTATCCTAAAAACACCTGGGTGATCTTTTTATTGTCGCCAAATTGACATCACAAATGAGCACACCCCAGGGAATTCTGGGCAAGACTTTCATGACAGTCAAAACAGAAACTTAACATAGTGGCACTTAAACGGGAAACAAAAATGATGTTGCAACAAAACAGGATTAAATAATGAAGAGGTTCATAAGAACAGGTTCTAAACAAAATCAAACCCCATATTTGAATCCCTTGGGTTTCAAAACCATATAATCCCTATGTAGATTAATAGGAACTGAGCAAGAATTTATTAAAAAAACTTATGTTAATCATTAAAATGATATGCTATAGGAAGTTATAGAAAAAATCATCTGAGTTGGAAATCATAACATTTACTTTCTTTGTGCCTTTGCTTGTCCCATTATGTCCCATGTGTTTTGTTGGTGGCTCCCCAAGATTTGGGGCCATCTGCCTATCATTGCAATAGGGATTGTCCTCAGCCTTGCAAAAGCTGGGGAAACAAGCAGTCCCTTGCGGTTCATTGAATGTGCCTTGTGAGTTGGTGAGTTGTGCTTTTCTGTGCTATTTAAACTTTGTGGTTCTGAATGTTTTTACTTTTTGCTGTTTGGATTCAGTATTGGGATTTGTTTGCTACTGTATTGCCTATATCAGGGAATTCCTGTACCGTTTGTACTCCTGATTTGTTTCAGAGCATTCTTGCAAAATAAATCTTTTCTTTGTTTGCCCTTTTTTGCTTCATGCCAAAGGTTGACGTATGCTTCCTCTTGTGGGGCTATTTCTTATAGTTTTTGTGATATTAAACTACTGTATATTGGCTGATTTCACATTCTGAGGGCCTGTTCCCCACCTACCTTGAGAGGCGCCTTTAAGGATTTCATTAATAAGAACTCCTTAATTCATGACAATCATCATTTTACCCTATTTCCTTCTGGGAGATGCTACAGGGCCATAAAAACATACACCTACAGACTCAAAAATAGTACAGCCAACACTGAATTGAAAATATTAAAACAATGTTTCCTCCAACTAATTGTTTTGTTACTCAGAGACCTTAAATGTAATTTTGTTATTTATGTGACATACTGTTGACTGTGTACAACTTACCAGAAGTGTAATACTTCTTTTTAATCTGCTACTAGGGTGCTTTGCCCCCTGCTCGCTTTGCTCGCCAACCCCCAGGCGGGTGCTACGCGCAAGCCACTTTGCGGATCTGCTGCCCGCATATGGGGATGCGGATGTACAATTTAAACAGATTGTTATTTTCTTGGGAATTGTTATATATGCATATTAGAACTAACTATTTCACATTACAGCAAGTAATTAACCACATTAAAAAATAGTAAAACGTAATAATTTGAAAGTAAATTTTGTTTTTGTGTTGCGTTAGAGTTTTTCATTCCATTATTCAATTTTGTTCTGTTTGGCTTTGAAATTAACATGCAATTAACATGCATTGAATTTTGATTCTGGACTTTTTGGACTTACATTGTAACAGCGCAACGTATAACGTATAACTGCCCGTGAGAGAATTTCATTTCTTTCTCTCTAATAAATAAACCGACTTTTACGAATGTTTGTCTCAGTGATTTGTGAATTGTCTTTGCAAAATGTATTCTAATGGGATACGGTTAACGTTTTAATACGAATGGCATATCAAGATCTCCTTTGTTGTCTAATGTTATCCGGGGAAGATGTACTACGTTACCTTTCTTGGATACCTCCTTCTTTCAACAGTAATTCGGCCAGTTTTAGACCGGTCGGTGTTAACGGTTGTAGATATTCTTCAGGATCTTGCAAGTTGATGTTTTCATCTTCCGCACGATCACCACGAACTGTTTCAGCACAGTCTATTGATACACATTTAACCAATTTGCTGTGTAACCTATCGACAATTTTTGCTTTAATTCGTTTGACTTCATCATTTCTCGGTGCTAGGATTGCCCGTGTACTCATTTCTTCTGCTGATATCCCTTCGGGATAAAATTCATCAATAAGATTTGTACATAATAAGTCTTCTTTTATTGGGAACTTAAAGTGAGGAAAACGTAAAAATTTATAAGAGCTAAGAGAGCAGGAAATGTGTCTGTCAAAAGCTTTCACATGAATAAGAGATGAGAGGACTGTGTGTGTGTGTGTGTGTTTGAATATGGTTGAGAGGAGGGCGTGACTTGAAAAAATCTCATGTCAACAGTCTCGTCTCGAGGGACTTGAAAAAATCTCTTCCAAAAAGTCTTGTCTTGTTGCAGGATTTTTTTATATAATAGAGAGATATAAAAAACACTAAGGTCTCTATGTGTGTCTGGTTCATCCAAGCAATCTAAATTGCTTGTTTTTCTTTGGTGTGATTGGCCAGTTTGGCTTTCGTGACACGATTGAAAGAGTTACTGCAAATGTAACATACATGACAGGGGGAAAAGGTGTATGAGGCACACTAACAGAATCACTTTTGAGGATGGGCGGTGTGAAACTAGACAGCAGGTTTTATGGGAACACGATAGAGGGAGGGAACAACAGTCAAAAGAGGTTAAGACACCCGAAGATACCGATAAGGCACTGAAAGTAAACGTAGGGCAAAAGAGGTTTCAAATATTTAAAAATGTATTCTGCCACCTTGCTTTTGACAGGTAACAAGGCTAGAATGTGTATACTGTAAATTATGTACTGTTATTCTGTTTGTGAGTGTTCTTAAATAATGTTTTAGCCGTAACATTCCGTTCTATGGGATGCAGAGTAATTTCATTATAAAAGCAATGACAATAAAGACATCTATCTATCTATCTATCTATCTATCTATCTATCTATCTATCTATCTATC
>JANRMT010062841.1:19179948-19193251 GCA_026402145.1 Polypterus bichir lapradei
TAGATAGATAGATAGATAGATAGATAGATAGATAGATAGATAGATAGATAGATAGATAGATAGATAGATACTTTATTAATCCCAAGGGGAAATGTAAGTAACCATCACAGATTTTAACTTAATATGTGCTGCTACAAGGAGCCAATATAGTGATCTGAAGAGAGGAATGAATTGTACCCACCTTGACTAGTTGAACACCAGATATTCTGCTGCATTTGAAAACATCTCTTGCAGACACACTGGATGGATCCAGTCTCACAGAAGAAATGCAGACCCTATGAGTAGAGATGAATTTGCTAAGAGTGAAATGAAATATAATTATATCTTTTGAGTTCCTTACCATCAGGACAAGTGGCAAAGAAAGTGGATAGATAATTCAAATACAACATCACACAGAATGTTGCTGTGAACTGCTTTAAAAATTCAAGTCTGGTCATTTGTTTGTGCTATCTCATTTTACATTGCTTTCAGCATACTTAAATACATCCATTGATGGTGGGTAAATGGGTACTTAAGTAGATGTTGTTGCAATTTTAATTTGTGATCACAGATGGCCCATTTCCAGTAAAGCATTAGCAGCTAAATGCTGCATGCAACTTCATTGAAACTACGTAAATTGAAATATGGCTTTGCACTAGGACCCATGAAAGGCTGCCATTTGAAGTTTAGCAACATCAGAAGAAAACTGCTAACTGTTTTCCCATCAGTTTGTATGCAATCCAAACATCCAAAGATGCAGTTTCTACAGCACTTCACAGAGCTCTGACCCGGGTGAATAACAGTGGGGCCTATGTGTGGATGCAGTTCACGGACTTTACTTCAGCATTTAATAATATCATCCCTTCCAAGCTGGTCACAAAGCTAAGTGAGCTTGGCCTAAGCTCCTCCCTCTGTAATTGGATTCAGGACTTCTTGACCAACAGACCACAGTCTGGTAGGTAAGACAATTACACTTTCTCTACTCTGACCCTGAACTCTGGTGCCCCAAAAGACTGTGTGCTGAGCCCCCTACTATACTTCCAATTCACTTATGACTTTGTACCCCATACATGGATCCAACACAATCATTAAGTTACCAGATGACACGATGACAGTAGGTATCATCAATAACAATGATGAGTCAGCCTACAGAGCAGAGGTCCAACACCTGACAACAGGGTCTTCCAGCAATAACCGGTACTTGAATATTCTGAAGATCAAGGCCCCATTTTCATCGATGAGACTGAGGCTGATCGTGTCTCCATCTTTAAGTTCCTGGGTTTTCACATTTCTGAGGATCTTTCACGATCCCTCGGCACTTCTGCCCTGGTCAAGAAGGCACAGAACTTTCTGAGGAGGCTGAGGAAAGTCCAACTGTTACGTCGGATTCTAGGGTATTACAGTATGGTATGGTAACTACACATTCTCAGACTGGAGGTCCAGCACATAATTTATGCCTTGTTATTGGCCATTGAGGACCTCCAACACAAACGGTGCCTGAGGAGGGTATGTTGCATCATTAGGGACGCCTCTCACCCCAGCCATAGTCTGTTTAACCTTCGACTTTCTGGGAGGCAGTACAGGATCATATTTGCAGTATAGACTTGAACAATTTATTTTGCAGAACTAGCAGGGCTCTGCTGTACTTTTGCCTATACAACTGTCTGCACATTACTGTTTCTATTTAATCTGTTTTCATATTTTACTTTACTTATTCTGTTCTGTCCATACTGTGTACACTTTCCATATTGAATTTTAACGTTCACTATTTATTCTATATTATCTTGACTTGCTCTTGTCTGTGCAATCCCTCACTGCTGTATTTATTTCTTTTTATGTTGTTATTTGCAATTTGCAATTAACTTCTATTTGCACTTCTGGGTTGGTGCAACACTGCATTTTGGTGTCATGGTACTGTACTCATGCTGTGTTCAATTACAATAAAGTTAAATTTAATCTAATCATCCACTGATATTTTTGTTGAATAGATGATTGAAAAGGCAATATTTTTTAGGCATATTACTTTTATCTAGGCATGTAGATCTACTGTTTGCTTGTTCAAATATGTTGAAAAAGTCCATTTCCATGGGGTGTACTTACTTTTTCACGTGACAGTATGTTAAAAAACAAATTTTAAGTAAAACATCACTTTACATTGAACAATGGAGACAGATTTAAAAAAATATATCATTTAATCCTAAACAATGCCCAATACTCAGCAAGGGGTGTTTGGAGGATTGTCTGTCTTGGTGTCTTTCCCTGGGACTTAAGAAAGCATCGCCTCTTCAGAAAGAGTGATGTCAGCCCTGTGAGCGATGCCGCGCATGCGCCGCACCGTTACACCGAGGTAAGCCAAGCCTGGAGGATCCTGTTTGTATGATCCAGTCAGTCGGAGAGAAAGCAGAAACGTCTAGCTGGGATCATCATTGCGTAACAGACCGAGTGATAGGATACGCCGTTTCAGCCCGTATCATTGTATCCGTACACCACGATATCACCTGAGGAGGCGAAACGAGCCCGGTAGCAACTGAGGAAGCAAAAGGAGAGTGGAATTGAGCACCGCTTTTGTAGAACTATATTGGCTCATCAGGTCCGAGGAGGATGAGGCTGCTGAGGAGCAGTAGACGGGGCTCAGCGGCGGACGGGGATGGCAAAAAGGAGCTGGCCCCCCCATTCAGGAACCCCTTTGTGCATGAGCTACGCTTTACGCCGCTGCAGAAAGCGAAGGTAAGGGGGTCTGCAGGGGAAAAAAAGTCTGTGCAAGTGGCAGCATCGGCACGGACGGAGAACGCGCATTGAAGAGGTGCTACGCGCGCGCGGGTTTCCCGGCTCGCGAGACACTTTAGGGCGCCTCACCCTGTCGCCGGGGCAGCATTTGGCAAGAAGCTGGCGTAGGGCCTCATTGTTAAATGCTATCAAGTGGGAGGGACACGGTTTTAGAATTAGACAGGCGAAACAAACAAACAAACAAGATAGACAATGACAGTATTTTTTTTTGTTGTTACTGGGAAGGCTTCACTGTGGCGCTTTAAGCCGAGAAGAGGAAGTCCACGACGGAGAGGAAATTAAAGCCGCGGTTTTAGGTCGATCGCTGTGGGAGAGTGTTAGAAATGAGCGCGCGTGTGTGTATGCAAGAGAGAGATTCGTCTCATGCTTCGCAAGATTGCAGATGTGCATGAATTTTGTCGGATCGTGCCTTTACAGTTGTTTATTTCCAAAAAAAAACAAACAAAAGGGAGGGCGAGGCAGGCAAGTAGTCTAATAAAGTTGTCATTTTTTTTGATTGAGTCTGAGTCTATGTCCTCGACACTGGTCCATCACCCGGTGCGCCCCTCCCCCTGCGAATGTTCAGTTCACCTTTTAAATCCTAGCGGTCGTCATTGGCCGGTGCTTTTAAAGAAACTTAGCTGGCAGCGGTCATCGCAACGTGTTGTGTTTGACAGCACGTGCGCCGTTAGCGCTAACAGCATCTTTATACCCTGAACTAGCTGCGCACCAACCATTAAACATCGTGTTGGGGAGCGAGCTGATCATAACCGTGCCAATCTGTAACATTCGGTAATGTGAAACGTTCACCCACTCGTTGCATTTAGGGGTGTGTTGAAAACGGTGGGCGTTGACCCATACGGTTGCTGCTTCAACACGTTGTTTCCCCTCAGTCTTCTTACCTTCCCTGACTCTCATTCTGAAAAATAACAAATATGGATATCAGTTATGTAACTGTAGTTAGGATGATGTATACAAAATAAAATAATATAAACATAATCATCAGCGATATAATGCATACTGTAATTATAAAAAAGTAATCATGTGCGATACAACACCTTGTGAAAAGGCTTTGACTGATGTTTACTAAATAAAGTGAAATAAGTGTAATCTGTGATATTTTCTAGTTATAAAATAACAAATGTAATCATCAGGGCTACAATGGACATGCTAATTATAAAAATAAAATAATGTAACCGTTTGTGATATAATTACTTGTAAAAAGACTTGGTTTGTTTTTTGCTAAATAAAATATACTGTAATTGTAATTTGTGATATACTCTATAAAATAATATAAACAAGCATCAGTAATGTAACACATTAATCATTAAAATAAAATAATATAGCCGTTTGTAATATAACTGCTTGTAATAAGACTTAGACTGAAGTTTGCTAAATAAAATGATATAAATGTAATCTGTGATGTCCATCCATCCATTATCCAACCTGCTATATCCTAACTACAGGATCACGGGGATCTGCTGGAGCCAATCCCAGCCAACACAGGGTGCAAGGCAGGAAACAAACCCCGGGCAGGGCGCCAGCCCACCGCATAATCTGTGATGTACTCTATAAAATAATATAAACGTAATAATCAGTGATATAACATACTTTAATTATAAAAATATGATATATTGATATAAAATGATGTAACTACTTGTAAAAAGACTGACTAGTTTAATAAATAAAATGATATAAATGTAACAATTTGTGATTATATTCTTAATTATAAAATAAAATAATACAAAACACAGTCATCAGTGATATAATGCATACTGTAATTATAAAAATAAAGTAACCGTTTGTGATATAACTTCTTGTAAAAAGGCTTAGACTGAAATTTACTAAATAAAACGACATATATATATATATATATATATATATATAATCATCCTTGATATAACACATACTTTATATCATATTATTTTATTTTTATAATTAATTAAATAAAATGATGTAAATACTTGTAAAACAACTTAGACTGGTTTAATAAATAAAATGATATAAATGTAACCATTTGTGATATACTCTTAATTATAAAATAAAATAATACAAAACAGTCATCAGTGATATAATGCATACTGTAATTATAAAAATAAAATAAAGTAACCGTTTGTGATATAACTTCTTGTAAAAAGGCTTAGACTGAAATTTACTAAATAAAATGACATATATATAATCATCCTTGATATAACACATACTTAATTGTAAAAATTCATCTTTCCACTCATCTTCTGAACCTGATTTTATGCTGAGCCGTCTTGTGTGAAGCTGTTGCCAATCCAGGGACCAGCCCATAGGGTGAACACACAAACACACATAAGCCAATTTAGTATTGTCAATCCATCTAACTTGCATGTCTTTGGATTGTGGGTGAAAACCAGAATACCTTGAGTGCCACATGGGCATTGGTTGAACGTTGGAAGATGTGTGATGTGAGCCCCAGGCACCTTGTTGTGATGTACCAGCACTGTGTTACTGTACCATCCCTCATTATAAAAGAAAATGTAGTCATTTGTGATATAACTACTTGAAAATAGGCTAAGACATGTTTACTAAATAAAATAACATCAATAAAATATGTGATATAGTGTATACTCAATTAAAATAATGTAATCGTTTGTGATATAACTGTAGTAATAAAAAGCCTTAGACCAGCAATATCAAACTCTTTTCCTGTCTGGCTGTAGTGGCTGCTGGTGTTCATTCCAGCCACTTTCTCCATTATTACCCAATTACTAATGATAATGGAACATACTATATTGCCTTGATTTTATTTGACTTCTATTTTTATTGTTCCATTTCCAGCCAAACAATAGCAAGATGCCAAACAAGCCAAAAGATGACCAGGCTAACTTAGATTTAATTTGCAACCATGTTATTTCATACAATGTTACCCTTTCCTCAAGAAGGAGCCTGAGCTACCTTAAAATCTTGCATATTGTAAATCTGTTTACAGTTAGCCAGTAAAATGTGTCCTTTTGCTTCACTTCTCATTGTCTTTGTAAGAAGCCATATCATTAAATAATGTATTTCATTAATAGCTCAATTGGAAATTGTTTGGAGAGAGAATTGTGGCCCTCAATGACTTTATGAAGCCCCTGAGTTAGTTAGCTATCTTTTGGCTTGCTTTATATCTCTTTATTGTTTGGCTCTCAGTTAATGGCAATAAAAGCAAGTCAATGATAATTAAGGCATATCTATCATGTTAAATTAGCAGCAGTAACCCATTACGAATTCATGTGCTTGGAATGAAAACCTGCAGCCATTGAGGCCATCAGTGATCTGCGTTTGACACCCTTGCCTTAGATTCATGTTTACTAAATAAAATAATTAAATCACTATACTTGTAAAAAGGCTTAGGTTGATGTTTACTGTATGAAGTTGTTGTATAATTTCAGTTTATTATTGTACAGCGCTCCTTGCAAAAGACTTACTGGGACTAGTAAAAATAGAAAATGTACCATTTACATACATAAACTTATATCATGATAAAGGTCTTTGTATGCAGTGATTCTAATTTAGCAAAGAAAGAATTAAGCATCAGCTTGGTTCCACAAGGAAGAGGGAACCACAGTTGCAGTCTTTAGATTGTATACCCTAATACAACAACAACAACATTTATTTATATAGCACATTTTCATACAAAAAAATGTAGCTCAAAGTGCTTTACAAAATGAAGAATAGAAAAATAAAAGACACAGTAAAAAATAAAATAAGTCAACATCACAGGTGGCGCAGTGGTAGTGCTGCTGCTTTGCAGTAAGGAGACTGTGGAAGATTGTGGGTTCGTTTCCTGGTTCCTCCCTGTGTGGATAGCGCTTTGAGTACTGAGAATAGCGCTATATAAATGTAATGAATTATTATTATTATTATTATTATTATTATTATTTATTATTATTAATTAACATAGAATAAGTAAGGTCTGATGGCCAGGGTGGACAGAAAAAACAAAAAAAAAAAACTCCAGACGGCTGGAGAATAAAAATAAAATCTGCAGGGATTCCAGACCATGAGACCGCCCAGTCCCCTCTGGGCAAATACTAGGAAGGAAAGATCTAGCATTGGCCTCTACAGACCTTTATAAAGCCAGTGATTAAATGCCAAGAGAAAATATGCTGTGGGGCTTGAGAATGGAAAGGTTACCTGATTTTGCAAAAATGTACAGTATATGCTTAAGTCAACATGACACTAGTGTATGAAGTAGGAACAGGAGAAGAATTCAAAGTGAGAGTAAGTGTACTGTACATTGGGTGTCAACTTTGAACCCATTTATTGTTTGTTCTGGTATTAGAGGAGTTCAGCAAGGAAGTGAGGAAAGAGCCTCCATGGTCAGTGCTTCTTGCAAATAATCTTGAATTATGCAAAGGTGTAATGGAGAAACTGAAAATAGAAATAGAGAAGAAGAGAGATGCACTAGATGGAGATGGGATAAAGATAAACAGATCAGACATTTGGGAATATATTTACAGAAACTATAGTAGAAACAGTAAAAGTGGGAAAAGTGAAGCAGTGAGCAGATGAGCTAGAAGAAATTGAATCTAGAGATGAATGGATAAACATTAAGAAAGTATAACAGAATGTAGTGTGAGAAAAGGATAGCTCCCAAGAAAAAGATGTCAAAAGAGTAGTGAGTTCAGCAGTGTTATAAATTGTAGAATCGTGGGGATCAACTAGAAATGAGACCGAAGGAGTAGAAGTTTAAGAGATGAAAGGATTGAATATACAGTAAGAAGGAGTTTAAAGGTGACAGAGATACAGTGGAAGATTACAGAGAGAAGAAACCAGTAGGCTGATCATTTATGGAGATGAGAGTACAGCAGTGTGCTAAAGAGATTATTAGAGTTGGAGTTGCCAGGAGAAATAAAGAGACATCGACCAAAAACCAGATGGGTGGGAAGAATAGGCAAAAGACTGGGTGTAATAAGGAGATAACTGTAAATAGAACATGATGGAAAAGAAAGGTACACATACATGGATATGGGAAAGTCAGGTGACAAGACAAAGAAGGAAAAGTTAAATTAGCAAAAGATTTGGCCATTAGGAGGAGAATAAACCAAAAATTCCACCTGGCAACTGGAGAAAATAAACCTGGGGGGCTGGAGAGGTGCTTGCCATTTCTTTGAAACAGGCAAGGATAAAGCCTGGCCTCCGCCTTCCTTCCTTCATGATCATAGTCCATGTTAGTTTCAACAATTCAGGTGTAATCAGTATTCTGTTTTTGCATCTGAAACCACTCTCCATTTGTCTGAGAAGGAAAAATGGAGATTCGGTTTGCACTGCTGGACACCAAAAAGAATTAGAGAATGGAGAGATTTAGTAAGAACACATCATGATGATTGTCACAATATTAGTGAAGACAATGTCAGTTATTTTGCACTGTGCATTGTCATATCTGCTGTGTTTATACCATGTCATGTTCAACGATTTATTGCTTAGTAAGGCAAAAAAATGTAATTTTTGGTAAATCGAAAAAAATATCATTTTTGGTAAATCGAGCCATTTTCAAAACCCACTTATTCTATTGTGGGTGGCACAGTAAAGAGACCAGGGTTCGCTGACTGGGTCCTCCATGTGTGGAGTTTGCATGTCCTCCCCATGTCTGTTTAGGTTTCCTCCGAGTGCTTTGGTTTCAACCCGCTGTTCAAAGACATGCAGGTTAGGAAAACTTGAGATGCTAAATTGGCCATAGTGTGGTTGGGTGTGTGTGTGTGTATGTATGTTTGCTCTGCGATGGACTGGCTCCCTATCCAGGGTTTATTCTTGCAAACGTGCCCTACGCTAGCTGCGATAGGCTCTGGCAAAACCACCCCAAACCCCATGACCCTGGTCTGAATTAAGCAGATTAGAAATTTAATGCTATGTGGCAGGGAGCTGGGACCATGATTAGAACCAAGGTCCATGATGCTGTGAGGCATCAGAGGTACATTCTGTGCCACCAAATAGGCATTGTTTTCTTTTAATAGCCATATATTCTCTGCTTATATTTTATTCCAAGATTTCAGCAAACAAATAGGGAAGATCTCAGCATTTCATTGTGAAATGTGTCAGAATCTATGTAATTTAATTCAGATGTGTACAAGTTGACTGAATGGCCAAGAAATATTTTTTGCACAATTACTTGATACATTTACAGAACCATGCCATGTAAATGACAACTCATATATCAGATAATCTTTTGCTTGGAATAAGTTAACTGGGAAGTTTAAGCTCTGTAGTCCTAAAGGCCTGCATTTTATTAATCCAAAAGCAAGTTTCAGGAAGAAAAAGGAACAATAAAGATTCTTAATCAATCTCCCAATATTTTTTATAATACTGTTGACAACATTGACCATCACAAAATATATTATAAAATAAAAACATAATTACAGTTGCTGCAGCATGCCATTCTAATTGTATTACTTTTGTAGCCCTTTTTTCTCATAGATTTACAAAAAATGTTAACAACAACAACAACAACAACATTTATTTATATAGCACATTTTCATACAAATAACGTAGCTCAAAGTGCTTTACATGATGAAGAAAAGAGAAATTAAAGACAAAGTAAGAGTTAGAATAAGACAACACTAATTAACATAGAATAAGAGTAAGGTCCGATGGCCAGGGAGGACAGAAAAAACAAAAAAAACTCCAGACGGCTGGAGAGAAAAAATAAAATCTGCAGGGGTTCTGAGGCCACGAGACCGCCCAGTCCCCTCTGGGCATTCTACCTAACATAAATGAAACAGCCCACTTTGTATTTAGGGTTCTCTTGGAAGGACTTGATGATGATGGTCATGTAGACTTCTGGCTTTTAATCCATCAATGTAGGACATCACAGTGCTTTGATTAGGTGGTGATGGCGTAGATCGCCACCACAGAAAACCGGGAAAAGAAACAGAAGAGAGAGTAGGGGTCAGTATGGATTTTAAAGCCACCATGAATAGTTATTATAATGAACTGAATATACAGAGTATCAGGATTAAATGAAGGTGAAGTTATCAGAAAGCCATGTTAAAGTAATATGTTTTCAGCAGTGTTTTAAAGTGCTCCACTGTATTAGCCTGGCGAATTCCTATTAGCAGGCTATTCCAGACTTTAGGTGCATAGCAGCAGAAGGCCGCCTCACCACTTCTTTTAAGTTTTGCTCTTGGAATTCTAAGAAGACACTCATTTGAGAATCTAAGGTTACGATTTGGAATATAAGGTGTCAGACATTCCGAAACATAAGATGGAGTGGGATTATTTAAGGCTTTCTAAACCATAAGCAGTATTTTAAAGTCAATTCTGAATGACACAGGTAACCAGTGTAGTGACATCAAAACTGGAGAAATGTGCTCAGATTTTCCTTTTCTAGTTAGGATTCTAGCAGCTGCATTCTGCACTAGTTGCAAATGATTTATGTCTTTTTTGGGTAGTCCTGAGAGGAGTGCATTACAGTAATCTAGACTAGGGGTCCTTAGTTACAGTCCTGGAGGGCTGCAGTGGCTGTAGGTTTTTGTTCTAACCCGGTTGCTTAATTAGAAAGCAATTTTTGCCAATAATTTAATTTCATGGCTTGTTAGTGCTTTAACTCTGCTATGTCAGGTAATTCTCATATCCTACATTTTCTTCCCCTTTCTAAGGATGTTATCCAAATGATTTGAAGCCTAGAGTTAATGAGTAATTCTTAGTCCTTCACTTTTTTCTCTTCACTTTCCTTCCAAGTATTTAATTAAACTCAATAGTGCATAATAAATATACACAGGTGTAAATGGTAACAAGCTAAATGGGGAAATACCGGTCTCTTTTGTCATTTGCATGTTATTGCTAATTAGGAGCAATTAAAAGCCAAGAATACGGCTGTTTAAGACTAAAATAGGTAATAAGGGTTCAAAATCTTAAGCAATTGGGCTGGAGCAAAAACCTGCAGCCACTGTGGCCTTCCAGGACCGTGATTGAGGACCTCTGATCTAGACAACTGAAAACAAAAGTGTGAACTAATTTCTCAGAATCTCAATGATATAAGAGGTCTAACCTTTTGTATGTTTCTTAAGTGAAAAAATGCTTTCCTAGTAGTATGGTTAATATGCGATTTAAAATTTAGGTTACAGTCAACAGTTACCCCTAAATTCTTTACCTCCGCCTTGACTTTTAATCCTAATGCATTAAGTTTATTTCTAATAATCTCATTGTCTCCATTATTGCCAATCACTAAAATTTCTGTTTTCTCTTTATTTAGCTTGAGAAAATTACTATTAATCCAATTAAACACAAGTAAGACATTGTGTTAGTGAATTAGCAGCGTTTGCGTCATCAGGTGCTATTGATAAATACTGCTGTGTGTCATCAGCATAGCTGTGGTAACTCACACTGTGCCTCAAGATAATCTGACCTAATGGAAGCATATAGATTGAGAAGAGCAGCGGACCCAGGATAGAGCCTTGTGGAACACCATGTAGGATATCATGTGTCTTTGAGTTGTAATTACCACAACTAACAAAGAATTTTCTACCAGCCAGGTAGGATTCAAACCAATTTAAGACACTGCCAGAGAGGCCCACCCATTGAGTAAGGCGATTTCTAAGAATGTTGTGATCAATGGTGTCAAATGCGGCACTCAGATCTAAGAGGATGAGAACAGATAAATGGCCTCTGTCTGCATTTTCCCACAAGTCATTGACTACTTTAACAAGTGCAGTTTCTGTGCTGTGATTTGTTCTAAAACCTGACTGAAATTTATCAAGAATAGCATGTTTATTGAGATGGTTATTTAACTGCATAATAACTGCCTTCTCTAAAATTTTACTTAAGAAAGGCAGGTTAGAAATGGGTCTAAAATTTTCAAAAGCAGAGGGTTCAAAATTATTTTTCTTGAGTAGGGGTTTAACTACAGCAGTCTTAAGACAGTCTGGGAAGACCCCCGTATCTAATGACGAGTTTACAATGTCAAGAATATTATCAGTTAGCACGCCTGATACTTCTTTGAAAAACTTGTTGGTATTGGGTCAAGGACGCAGGTGGAGGGTCTCAGTTGAGAAATTTATTTTATGTTAATCAGGTAAATCTATCCTGGTGAAAGAATTTAATTTGTTTATAATGGAGTACTGGAGCTCAGGAGGATCCGCAGTGTTGGGGAGATATACTATATTATTTCTAATATCATTAATTTTTTGATTGAAGAATACAGCAATACTCTTGCAGGTTTCACTGCAGGTATTTTGGAGGCATTCCTTTGTGTTACCTGGGTTTAGCAGACGATCAATCGTAGAGAATAAGATTCTGGTATTACTAGCATTGTTATTTATAATCTTAGAGAAATAGCAGCGCCTCTCAAGACGGACTGTGTTATTGTATTCTGTTATTTTAACATTCAATATTTCATAGTGGATAGTTAGTTTAGTCCTTCTCTATGTATTTACGCTCAGCTCTCCGGCATGTTCTCTTTAAATCAGACACTCTTTGGGTCTTCCATGGTATAACAATGCTAGAAGATTTTTTAACTGTCTTTTCAGGTGCAACTATGTCAACAGCAGCTCTTACCTTTATATTAAATTTTCCTACCTTACTATTTACATTATCCTCGCTATAATAGTTAGAACTATAAACGGACTGATTGCTTAGAATGTTTGTAAGTTTTAAGGCTGCTGTTGAATCAACAAAACATCAACAAAACTTCTTTTAAAAATATCAGCTGGAAAGGGTCTTCTTTAGTTCTTCTTAAAACCCATGATTGCTTTAAGTAACTGAAACAGAAGCAGACATTTTATCAGATGGAACAATTTGATCCTCTTGAAATTTGTTGTAGCTTTAAATATATTTTGGCTGCCTGCTTAAAACAATAATTTGAGCCCACAGCAGATACAATTATTATGAGTATCTGTGGCCCTGTTTCATAGCCAAGAAGATCCATTTAGTTATTTTTAATTTCTATTTTTTCCTTTTCTATAATACTACAGCATTTTTTTCCTACGATTAGAAAACATGCCTCTTTCAAAGAATGTTAGCAAAAGTCTCTCTGATAGCTATGCAAATGATAAGCAGTGTTACAAGTTTAAACAGCAGAGTTGAACACGTCATCGCTTCACTTTTTACTCTTGCTGAAATGACAGTCATAACAGTATTCTGTTAATGAACTAAGCATTTTTTCACCTACTTCTTTCAACAATGTGATAATTTTATTTCTAGACCATATGTTGCATATACGGTACAATGTTTTCAGCTTACATTCTGATAGCTACTTCTGGCATTATTTCAAATATCAAAAATGTTTACACTCTGTAAATGCAATAATAGTTTATCTGGGGTTTTTATAATTGTTAGCAAGGGACCATTTGTTAGATGAATTCTGCACTCAGGAAATGCAAAAGGAGCTTTTGTACTGTTGCCAGTGTATTTAAAAAATACTTTCTTATGCTTGGAAAGTTTGTCTCCAGTTCTTGTACATTCTTTGGCAATACCAGACTGCTGCTCTAGGTAGCAGCTATGTAAAGCACTTGTGAAGATTCATTTATATGTGGTGCTTTATAAGAAAATCTAAATGATATTTAAAAAAAATTGATTTCTTAAGGCTTTCTCTGCTGAAATAAATGGACAT
>JANRMT010062841.1:19193651-19212086 GCA_026402145.1 Polypterus bichir lapradei
ATACTCTGAACACATACTAAAATGACAAAAAAGGAAGAAAATAGATAAATAGGATTAAAAAAAAACTTCTGACTTCTCAGTCCCAGTTATAGTGTGGCATTATGCAGGCATATTGGAGTTAGTATAAAGGAGCCTCCATAGTGTTTCTTGACACACTACTGCTGAATACTTCACTGGCTGAAAGTCCTCAGTGTTAGGCCGAAGTTATACTTCACACGTGACGCATGCTGCAGCGGACGCTCCTCCTATGCAAGCGTTGTAGTGTTTATACTTGCACGCGTACTTTACTTAAATCTGGGGGAATCCACCAGGTGGCAGTGCGAGATATTATCACAATGAGAACATGTTCGGCTTCTCTGTGTTGTGAATTGCCTAAAACACCTATTAAATTCCGATAACACCTTACTGCAATATCTCTGAAAAGGATATCCGGCGCCACATGTGAGTGGCAGCCATTTCAGCAGCTCCGTGTACAATTTCATCTTTTTTTACCTTTTTTTTTCCTCTATTTCACTGATCACTTCTACCACTTCCTTTTATGTGGAATCGCTCCCTGGACACTTTATTATTTTTACTACTTGATATGGAGTTTTACACTCCGAGACTCGCCTATTCCAGTAGTCAACTTAAAGCACTGAGACGAAATGCTCACGCCGGTGTGGTTCCCTTTTTACCTGACCAGGGATGTGTCCATTCCAGCAAGCATTGGGCACGACTGAGAAACAATCCCTGTACGAGGTCTCAGCTCATCGCAAGGTGAATACAAGCACACACATACACTAGCGGCACCAAATCCCCAAATCTGCATATCTGTGGAAGGAAACTGGAGCACAGTGTGGAATACAAGCAGGAAATACCAGCAACATAACTCCCTGTGAGACAGCAGTGCTATCGCTCCGCCACCGTGACCCCCAT
This sequence comes from Polypterus bichir lapradei, assembly GCA_026402145.1. Lineage (NCBI taxonomy): Eukaryota > Metazoa > Chordata > Cladistia > Polypteriformes > Polypteridae > Polypterus > Polypterus bichir. Next base: position 19,194,567 of record JANRMT010062841.1, read on the forward strand.
GTGTGTATTTATTCCCCCCATGTGTGTAATTATTAACAGTATTCATTATTTAAACTAAATTATATGTAAAGTGTAACATACACACTTTAATGCATTCCATCATGAAAGTGATATCAAGTATAAATCTAAAGATTCTAAATGTGCAGAGAGTTGGAATATCATACATTTAATTTGTTCTGTGTGGTGACTGCACTAAAGACTAGTCCAGCTGTTGATTCAGGCTAGAGGGGTTGCTTCAATTGCAGTAATTGAGTGCTGTGTTAGAATTGTGTACTTTTCAGTTTTACATACCAAGCACATCCCTACAGTTGCAATTCTTTCCTTTTGCTGACCTCCCTTTTTCAAGTCTTGTGGTGACCCATGGTGATGCGATACCAGCAGCAAAAGGTAGAAGTTGGGCAAATGCTCTGAATTTCACATCAGTACTATTAATTTAGTTAATTCAAAATTGCATTTTATTTAATTCTATGTGACAAAGATATTTAATTTAGCAAAGCAGTATGTTAGGCTTGCTATGGGGCAGTCATTAATTAATAGTACAAGTAGTTACTTTTGATTTACAAGTCAAAGCCAAGTTTGCTTAGTTAAGAGTAGACGGCAAACTTCTATAATCTTTCAAGTCTAATTTTTTTTTTTAATCTGCACCACCGTTTAAGACATATATTGCAATATAAATTCTAGTGTACACTGTTTTATTAATGTAAACACATTTTCTTGAAAAGACAACCTTCTGTTATTTCCATGTTAATTTTCAGTAGCTGTCTACTGTATGTGTGCACCTTTCAAACAAATGAATCAATTTAGATTTTTTAATGATTTTTATTGATTTTATAAAATTATATTACAGGCAATAAAACACAAATCAATCAACATACAATCAATCAGTACCAAGTCCCATACCTTAAGGTTTTAAATCATCCTTGATGTACATCCCCTTCCCAAATCAGATATATTTCAGATAATTCTGGTCAAGATATGTCTTCGCAATTTTACACCATGCTTTGCACAACATGATAAAGATTATATATTTCTGGTCACTAATTTTAATTCATTATATGAAATTTTAATGAAATGGTCCAATTTCCAATGTTGATTTAGATTGTACATTCTTTGAAATAAATGGGTAGATTTGAAATGCTGTTTACCTTATCTTTGTTGGTAGATAATATAGCTACAGTCATAGAAATTGACAGTAACATCTTGACCTTAAAGTGTTTCCTATGTTGGAACCATATTTTGAGTGAATGATACATCACCAGATTACTAGTAAATATGCCATCACTCATAGTGGCAGGTGCACAGAGCAAAGCATATAGAGAAGAGTTTAAACAGGATTTCCTTTTCATGGCTAACAACGCAGATGCAGTTTCATTGCCCCTTCTGCTTCCTTCCATTGTGTCAAGAGTAGGTTACACTATATTTTCAAATTTAGATGATTCTAACAGTAGATAGATGATATTGCACACACACACATTTCCCACAATCCACTGAGGAAATACAACACAGTTCAAGTCAATGCCATCTGTTTAAAAGCCAACCTGCTCAGTTTTGGCAGTGCCATTGTCAAAGAAACACAAACACAGTTATGACTAAGGCACTGAACAAACTACTGAGTGATGCACTGTAGAGTAGTTGATAGCCTTTAAAAGAGAGCTAGATGAGATATTGGGAAGTCTTAGCTATTTGCTAAACAAAAGAGCTTCATGGACTAAATGGTCATCTTTTGTTTGTCAAAGTTCTTAGGTTGTCATGTAACACATTAAGACCCACCTTTCATGTAATTTAATGGTACATTGTAGCAATTCTTTGTTACCTGCCTTAGCCGTTTTAGTTTTTACTTGTTTGACAGTCACAGTATTAAGGACCTGCAGTACCATTTCCAATTTCTGACTACTGTCTCTAAACTGACAAAGTGACAAAGTTTATTATGTATTCAATCAATTGTTTTGAAGCATCACAGCAAAGCAGCATTAAATGTTTCTATATTGGCACACAGTACTGTACTAATGCCCATTGAAAAAAAATGTATGCATTAATATTATTAGAATCAAGATGTTAACATTTTTATTGATAGGGTGACATAATAATAAAATATGTGAAGTGTTTAGTTTTCCGCAGAAAGTAAAAGGAATCCTGGAGGTTAATTTTATAGCAGCGTTAGGAGAGGCGTTAACTTACCTTAGATACAAAGTTAAAGTGCTCAAGCTTCATTTCTGTGCAAAGTGCTCAAGCTTCATTGCTATGCAAGGCAGCCGGTATTTTAATAGCGGCCTTGCAGGGACAGATGCGACGTGATGTAAGAATGTGCTAACGTCACCTGTAATTGGTTAGAGGGTGACACAATGCTTAATGATTGGTCGGCAAAACAGCATCAAGTATAAAAGACATTTCCTGTCTTTAGGGGTCGTCTTTTGACTGAGTTGTGGCTGTGAGTGATTGTTTGGTGTAGCTCTGTTTAAAAAGTACATCGAGGATAGCGGCTTGTTTGTTATTTTTGATATATATTTTCTTTTTGTATACTGTATATACAGTAGATATAAATATCTCCTAGTAATACTATTGTTTTGCTGGAGGTATTTATATGAATTGGGTTTGTGGTGCCACCTTTCCCACTATATGGGGTGTCACATGATAATACATTAAGACAGAAGTTAAAGAATTGTTTACTATCTAATTATTGTTTGCATACAGTACTGTTACGTTTCATGAGCATTGCTATGGATATTCTGACTTTCATCTAATATTTAGGAGACATGCAGGTACATTGTTTAATTCTAAAGCTGATGTCGCATAACAGGACTTCTGGTTGTGGAGCATGTCAGATTTGTGGACCAAAGCTGCTGATTTTATTGCCTGACAATGTCATTTTAAATGACTGAAAATTAATGGACATGTCACTTTTAGTGATTGCATGCTCACCTTTCAGGACAGTCATTCCTGCCTGATAGACCCTGTGCTGTACAAAGGGTTAACAGTGTTAAAAGGTGCTATAAAGGTGCCTGACCCGACACAGACTGGACACGGAGGCACACTTAAAATAGATAAACTGTTTATTTTTCTTTGCCTATAGGCGCATGTCTTACCTGTGTTCCACAAGCAGTACACAGTCCCAAGCACAGCAACTAATACACTAACCCAAATAAAGCACACTCTTCTTCTTCCACCACTCCTCCCAGGCAACCTCGTCCTCCTCCTCACGATTCTGGCTCTTGAGTGTTGGTCGCTGGCTGCTTTTATCAGGCACCCAGAAGTGCTCCAGGTGCTTGATTGGCAACACCCAGCTGCACTTCCGGGTGTGGTGAAATAACTGCCCAGAAGGGCCCAGCAGCTCCCGCTGCAGCACCCCCTGGCGGCACCTGCAGAACCTAACAGGGTTGCACCAAACTCCAACCCCCATGAAGCCCTGCCGGAGTCCGAAGCACCGCTGCAACCCTGGGAGGCTGCCATCTAGTATCCAGGGGGAGGTATTGGGTCTCCCATCCTTGCTCCCCCGAAGCATACAGTATGCCGCAGGGGCGTCCTGGCCAGGCATGAGCCCTGGCTGCTTGCCACAACAGATATGGAGAGTTGAGCTGCAATCTTTGCCCATTTTTCACTTTTTTACTTTCTTGTATACGAAGAATAGTAAAAGTATTGTTATCGTCCAAAAATTCGATGTTGAGGTTTTGATGAATCTCGGCGTTTTAGACCTCCCTGAGTCTGAAAATACCATTTTTGGAATTATGTCTGTGTGTGTGTGTGTGTGTATGTATGTAAACACGATAACTTGAGAACACTTTTACTTAGGTCAACCAAATATTGCATACAAGTATTGGGTACAAAATGTAGATTCCTGTCAACTTTTGGGCTGTTTCCGTTAACTGGAATTAGTACCTTACCTTTTATTCGTACAGCTGCAGAGTGCAATTTATTCAACTTTTATAATAAATGTTCAATATATTATTAACTAGAGGGCTTCGCTTGCCAACACCCTGGCCTGCGCTACGCGCCAGCCACTTTGCGTCTGTGCCACTTGCATATTTGGAGTTCACTTTCACCAAACAACAAATCTTTGAATTCTCGCGGATACACCTCTTCATTGGGAAGAAACACTACTTTTCCCTGATGGCAACATGAATTAGATGATCTACAGGTCTCTGACTTAATGTTTAAAGCCAAGCAATATCTACATACTTCTGTCATATCACCTTTGTCCATATATTCAATCTCTTTTCGCTGTTCCGTTATTTCACCAAGTAATAATTTTTGTTTATTTGCGCTAATGCGATCTTTACTATCATTTTTTTGAGACTTTAAAATTTTAGTACTTTCATTATCTCTAACCTGCTCTGCATGTATATCGCACCAATGCTTTGGAACCTCTTTACAACGTTCTACTTTGTCATCAACTCGTTGTCTTTTATTTCCGGCCCCAGGTGTGGTTAAATCTCCTTTCGTCTCTCTGAAAAAGTCACTTCTCGTTCCAGGCTTAAAAGTCTTGTCTCGTCCCAGGATTTTTTTATATAATAGAGAGATTTCATTTGTTGTTGATGGTTCTTTAATGTACATAATATAAAAATATAATCATTGTCTTACGGTTTACTCCTCAGATATCCATCCCCATATCCGAGTACATGAGAAAGTCTAGAGGAGACCACTCCCGATTTTTCAATTCTGTTTTAGTATGTAAAATACGAGACAAGAGACAGATGAATGTCTCCTCTGCTTGTGAAGTCCAAAGCCCCCGTGTTCCATATTCTTTGTTGTTGCATCCTATGTATTGTACTTCGGTTGGAGCATTCATTTGTTGTTGGCTCTCATGCACACAGATCCCACCCTGATGACTAAAGACAAATTTTAACCTGTGCTATTTTCTTAAAGCGAGTTGTGGACTAGTTGGAGTGAATCACAGGGAATTTTTGCATTACCCAAATGGCTTTACTGGAAATTGTTGACAACTGTCTTTGACTCGCTATTATGTAAACAAAGGCTACAACTGAAAATCTCTGGAAATGTGTTGTGACTCATTTATATGTGTATGTGTGTGAGTGCCCTCTGCTTCCTGCTATTGCAAAGATGTGTTGACATGCTGTGGTAGCTTGCAATAAAACTGGATGAATGAAATATTTCTGGATATTGAAATCATTTTAGAAAATAGCAAAAAGATTTACCTGTACTCCCGATAACAATGATTCCTTGTAATTTATCCATATTCCACTTGTAAAGTAAATGTGAGTCTTTTAAAATGGGTAAGGGCATTTATTCTGTATCTTTATTGCGTCTTACATATATGCAATATTTAGCAATTTGTATATGAAGTGCTCTCTATGAAACAGTGATTTTCTTGGCAAGACTTTTGTTTGACTGCAGCTAACACGTATTTTAGGTATTGATTTAAACATTATTTTTTTCTTTTATAACTTATACCAAAAATGTGAAAAGTAAGATAAACAGTTGAAAATGCATTGATCATTAAGGTGATCTCTGTTTTTTCCAGTCATATTTTCTCAGAGATGTGAAGCAGATTTATCAATTGAAGTTGCACAAAGCTGCTTAAGCAACTATTTTTACTCCATTCTAATTTTATACCTGCTAGTCTTTTGTAGTCGCTGAGAAAGTACCATTCTGAAATGACTGTTCGCTTCCTGACAGACAGCATTAGTTTAATTTTACTCATATTTAGAAGTATCTTGTTTAAATTGCATCTTTGTTAATATGTACGGTTACTGCTTGTACAGTATAAATATATAAGAACAGCTCACTTTTTTGGCTATTTGTATTTTGGCAAAATGAGCAAATTTTATCAGTGTTTAGTCCTTCATCTGCTACTGTTTATAAATAGGCTTGTGATAAAGTAAGTACACCCCATGAATTGCTTTTTCTTTTTTAAGATATTTGGACTTATCAAGATCATCTTAATTTAAACAATATATTTTGGACAAAGGTAACGCAATTAAAAAAATATGAAAATTTGACTTTGCAATAATTTAATCATTGAAAAATGAACAGATATGCCATTTCTGTCTGTGGAAATAGTAAGTACTCTTCATTTTATTTCTTCATTTCTTTATATATTTTTAAGGACTTCCTGCTATTGCTCCAAAGATGTCTTGACCCGCTGTGGCAGCTTGCAATACAGCTATCTGTTTCTATGTTGCCAATCCCTATTGCACCTTGAAATGTGTTAAAGGCATTTAAACTATTTTTAAAGTAACTTTTTCAAATTGACATGTAAGGTATTGATGCCAAATGTATTTTTCTTTTGAGTCATGTGTTAAATTAAACCACCTGTTTTCAAGAGAGAGTATAAAAATTGATCTCTTTTTAAAGTTTTTAAATTCTTTAGTTTCATGTGTTTTTGCGAAAAAAAAATATTTTTCATTTATAATATCTACAAGTAGTTTATTATTTTTGAAGGCTAAATTCACATAGGGAGATATTATACTGGGACAAACTTTGAAGTTAGGATTCATGGAATTAAATAATTTACAGTATATGTATGCTGGAAGAGAAAAAGAGTACTAAGCATCAGTGCCAAATCTTTGTTTGGGGTGAGAGCTCTATTCAGATATAAAGGAAGTTGGGCTTTAGTTAAGGTGAATTCTTCCATAATGCCATTTTCACCCGTCAGACTCTTTATAGGTCTTGTATTCTGTGATTTCTTATCCCTTTGAAAAAGGCCACTTCAGCAATAAAACAACTGTAACAGTATGAGAAAATAGTTTTGTATTTGTCAGCTTTTACAGTCAAGTTTGTTTTACAAAATAACTCTCATAAAGCTTTTTCTTGGCAAAGTGTTACATCATTGCATAAAGTCAAACAAATGAATAATGAGATGAAATAAGCTGTGTTAGGACAGATGTTATAGCAGCATTAAAGCCCTAATCAACTGGTTTATAAACATTTATTTTCCTTCAAAGGGGCACATGCCATGAAGGCTAAGATACCCTTATTAGTGTAGATGGCTGCTATCATTTAACACCAGAACTGTTAAATGCAGTATACTCTACATTTTAATACATTACACTGTGTTTTGTTGATATTAAATGTACCCACTGTTTTTTTCCTTGTTTTATTGTATTTTTTTACTAACAGAACAAAGGTGACCAATAAACATACCTACTGTATATTTTGGAAGCTTAAGGTTGTTTGCCCTTTCATCCTAATGGTTACATCAATAGATTATGGACAACATCCTATTAATTTTTGTTAGAAAGCTGCTGGTATTATATTCCACTCCATCTTTAAAATATTGATATGAGGTGCGATCAGGACTCTCTTCCCATTTTATTTCATTTTTTGTAATGGCTTGCACTGCTGAGGATTACATCATAGCTGTAGACTAGGCATTGTCAAAGTCAGTTGAAAACAACAGCATCTAACCATGGAATGTATCCTGTGACTGTCTTATTTATGGTGTTATATGTACTGTATTCTTTATTTGGAAATTAATTCATACTGTATAGCTTACTACCTTCAGAGTAATACTTAAGTATTCAGCTATATGTTCTTTAATAAAAATGTTACTGATATTGATGTTATTGGGGTAAAAACCAATACAGTATAGTACTAAAAAATTTTTTGCCATTTTTCCCTTTGTTTTTGTATTTTAGCGTTATATATGCATTTTGGCACTTGCAGAACAACACTAATTGCTTCTAACATCATGTACATGGTGCACTGAAGTTTTTCTTCTCTTTTAAGAATGGAAACATTCTGTGAAAAAACTGTATTTCTTTGTTTAAGAGCTGCATGCTACTAATGTTAGTTAGCACGGCTGCAAAAATGTTGATATAATATGTTCTGAATACTTTTCTAGCTGGCAGGAATGTTGAAAGCTGAATTTTATTTTATGTGAAAGAGAATTTTGGACAAACTGATGTCATCAGAAAGAAATGCAGAAGCACACTTCTCATATTGTGGGTCTGTTTTTACCAGTTCTACAAGAATTTTGCATAGATTAAATTGCTCATAACATTTGCTTGTAGTGTTTACAATGCCATGCAGGTACAGACTCTTTTTTTTCATCCCTTCCTTAATCAATAACATTTTGCATGAAGTATAATCATCTAGCAAAACATAAAGGGTAAAGTACCTAAAAAAATATTCCTCCACTTTTATCAATATTTCTGTATCTGAATTCAATACTTAGCTTATTTAACATAATTGCTGCAAACTGATGAATGTATAAGAAATTAATCTGAGAAAATATCATTATCAATATGTCATGGGTAAGATGGGTTTAAAGCGGAGAAAGACAAACAAATTGTGATTGCATTCACTACACTTTTGGCACGTAGACTTATTCTCATAAACTGGAAAAACCCAAACTCTCCTCTTTTAAGTCAGTGGGAAACCGATGTGTTATATGTTTTGAAGTTGGAAAAAATCAAATACTCAGTTAGAGGATCTGTACAGACTTTTTTCAAAACATGGCAGCATCTAATCAGTAATATTTTAAAATAAGTTCATAAGGCACAGAGAATTTATTAATTTAGGTATGTTTACAAGCCTTAAATTTAACCCCGTTTGGCTTGCTCTCTCTCTCAGGGGTGGGGATCGATCTGTTCTTAATTTTTTCTCTTTGTAAAAACTTGATTGCTTTGTATGGATTGTAATAAAATTAATAAAAAAAAAAAAAAAAAAAATATGTCATGGCGATGCAAAGTAATCACAATTCATTTTTATTTTATCATTCTGTTGTTATTATACTATTATGACGGTGCCATCATCATCTGTGTCATTTTGTAATTTTTCTTTTCTCTTGGGTGGCACCCTTTTTTTGTTTTTAGGTTTCATAGATTATACCATTTGCCCATATTGTTGTAATTTGGAAATATAAACATGGCAAACAAGGGGTATTAGGCCTCAAAAGAAAAATATAAAGCAGGTCAGGAACCTTCCCTGGTCAGCCCAGAAGAGGCCCACTTCAGACCAGCTTGGCCCTGACAATTACCTGCTGGCTTGTGGCCTAGAAGTTCCCAAAACGGGCAGCTGGCATTGCAAGTTCAAAAATTCTGTAAAACTTCCACAGAATACAAAAGTGCGTTACTAGAGAGAGAAAAAGAACATGCAAACTCTGACTAGTACAGACAATTCCCACAAAGAATCTTTATAAAGGAAAACATTTACTGCAGAAAAATACTCGGAAGTGAAAAAAGACACAAAAAGAATTTGTCAGCAAAGCCTATCCAAGGTAAGCAAGTCCCAATATAAAAAACCCCAAGCAGCTATCCAGAACCAGAAAATGTCAAAAGAAAACAATACTTACAGATTTTTCAACAAACAACTCTCAGTTATTCACTGGTTGACTCTTTTTCTTCTTCTTTTGTTTAATGGTGGTTGGCAAACCAACTTAAGGTGCATTACTGCCACCAACTGGACTGGAGTGTGCTGTGGAAAGGGGAAAACAAAACTATGACCAGAAATACCTGTATTTTCCAATTAAATGCTTTCTTCTGGATCAATGAATCAAGTTATACTCTTCTCCATACTTTAATAATTGTTCTAATGTCAAATTACCCATTCCTGGCTGGCTGTCTTGCTTTGGCCTCCACATAAAGGGAGAGGGAGCCCCACCTCCTAGAGCTCCACCCACAAAGTGCAGGGAATGAACTTGCATTTAAAAACACAGTACATAAATGCAAACATAGCAGAAAGTGCATAATACAAAAAATAATAAATTGACAGTAAAACAAAAATACACAAATTAGATTTTTATGTAACACATAAGATATGACCAGAGATCGCAGCCATGTTAATAAAATAACCATACATTTAGTAATGTCTGAAATTTATTGCAAAGTAAACTTTAAGAAAAAAAACATACTTCTGGTTTAAAATTTAATTTGGCTTGTGACTTTGTCTTTAGTTATTCCCCCAAATACTGAATGGTGAACAATCTAAACTCTAAATCTCTATTGACCTTTATGTATCCATTTCCACTATATCTGACTTCCCTTTTGTAAAGTTTCTATAAACCTCTGACACTTGATTTATACATTTTCTCTGCCTGGAGTTTATTGAAAGCTCTTGACAGTGATGATAACGTGGAAGTAATTTTTATTTAGTTTCATATTTTATATTTGCATAAACTAAATGCAAATATAAAACTATAATAAATCACAATCGGTAGTAATTAGTCTCCTCTTATATGTTATGGCATATACAAATAAAAATATGCTTTTTAGCAATTAAGTTTTTTTTTTTTTTTTTTTTTTTTTTTCCCGGGTATACATTTTGGATCATATACAGAGGATAGTTTTTTTTTGACATGAAGGATTACAGTGCAAAAGAATTTTAACAAAAACAAATAACCCTGGGTTATATATCCATTGCACATCGACATGCCATCAAGCATTTGTAAAACAAAATTTTAAAAATTGAATATTTGAGCATATGGAAAGAATTTCTTTTAAATGAGTGCTTAAATTTGATGCTGAATTACAAATGTGATATTCCAAATATTCTATTTATACAACAAAGTAATAACCACAATCTTTTGAACTGCTATTTTATATTTAGCCTAGAGTAGGGCTCTCCAGCTGTGGTCCTGGAGCATTGCTGTGGTATTTTCATTCTGTCCCTTTTCTTAAGTAGTGTTTAGTTTTTGCTTCTTTTCGCTTAATTTTAATTGATTTATTTTTTTAAGATTCAGCCCCCTGAATTGGTTCATTTTTCCTTCAGATAGTAGGGTACAGAAACAGAAATGAGATGTGAAGTTAGTCAACAGATGACTAAGCTGTAGCCTTAAACTGCAACAAGTTTCTTAATTAGAAAACAATTCTTCTTGTTAATTATTATACCTGTTATTTAATTACATTGCTTGTTGGTGATGCTCTCATTCTGCCAGAACAGGCATTTCCAAAACCATTGAATTCCTCTTTAATAAGAACACCATCAAAATGTTTTGTGGATCTAAGAAGATCAACATTACTGAGACATTCACCTTTCTTAGTTATATTGTTATTGTTTGTCTGATAATGAAAGAACAAAATAAATAATTAAGGGGTCTGTGTCTTAAATCACAAGTCAATTAAGATTAAGACAAGACAAGAGATAACTAGCAGCAAAACTGGTCACAGATTAGAATGAAAACCTGTAGCCACAGTAGTGTTCCAAGACTGGAGTTGGAGACCCCAACCCTAGAGCAAGGTGCTGAATTGTTGGTGTTCTGAAATACAGAATTAACCTGTAGAAACGTTATGCTATGATTAAAGTTTCATATGCACATTATGACACAGTGACATCAATAATGTTGTTTTATTCATTCAAAACTGTATAAAACTGAGATGGGGATGGGTGGACAGAATACCTCAACGTTTAATTACATAACTGAATAAAGTTTTATAAAATGTGTATTATTATTTTATTTATTTATTTTTTTATTTCCCCTTGGGGACAAATAAAGTATCTGTCTAGTAGAACATTTATTTGTAGCTTTATAAACCATGACATTGTTAGACTCCTACACTGTATTCTTATTCTCCTGAGGATAAGTTGTAGGCCAAATCAAATATCCCTTCTTGTTTCTCATTATATTCCCTAGGTGTGGACTAATGGTTTAATTTCTGGCAATATCTTACCTAAACCTTTCCAATATGGAGAGCTGTTAATCTGTTATGTATAAAAGAAATATTACTGCAGGAAACATGTTTACTTTTGCTATTTCAACAGTTAAGAAATGTAATTAGTAAAACAAATAATTCTTCTGCTGCTTTTTTTATTTTCAAACAAAGTCCGGCACTGGATGCGAAAATATAAAAGCAATATGTGTTCAGTTTTTAATGCACCTGTCAATGAGATCTCAGAAAGAAGAATTGTAATTTTTAAGTTATTTATCTGCTATGCTAGAAAGTATTGAATGTAAAGATATATATTTCAAAAGACATGGATGCATGTTATTGAATGTTACTCTTTTATATTTAGCAGGAATTTGACCTATAACATTTGATAGTGGAGCTTTTTAATCCACTTTCTACTTTTGTCTACTTGTTCACTGCTAATGCTAATTTCCACAATCCCACCAACCTTGATTCTGTCTCTTCAAAATCACATGTTAACAAAATGAAATGGCCGATGTAATATGCCGAAAAAATTTAATTAATATGTGTGTGTGTGTGTGACTTTGATGTTGTGTTATAAGGCAGATTAGAAAGATCAAAGTACAATATTTATTTTATCCATTACTTTGTAGCACAAGCACATGAAATGGTAAATCTATTCTTGGAAAATATTATCTTAATGTATGTGTTGGTAAAATATTCAGTGTACACTTCATGAAATCTCTATTTCACATCTGTTAAGTGTGATGCATAATTCAGAGATTTGTGTTTCTCCTTGTAATGGTTCACCCGTGATGGTTCAAGTAAGCCAAAAGTAATCTTTATAAATGGTGCCATGTTTAATCTGTCCTGTTGAAAAGTGAGAGGAGTAGATCAGTTTAGTCAGCTGTCTGATGCCTGATAGGAACAGTTTGTCTTTATTCTGAACAATGTTGTGTGATCAGGTGGTAACTTTGAAAGTGCAGTGACATTTATTTAGGTTCTGTGCCATCTAAAATACCTGCTTGCCTGCTTTTAAACATCAATAGGTTACAATAAATAAATCTCTTTTTACAATATTTAATATTTACACTGCAATTTCCACCTTTTCAAAGATTTCAATTTAGATTACCACATAGTGTGGCAAAATATCAACAACAGATAAACAATCAATTTATAATGCAAGCTCTAAGAAGAAAGTGATAATATTTGTAGAGCTTAACAATAGCTCTGCAGTGGAATGCAAGTTCCTGCTGAGCAGTGTTGGCTGAATCAAAAGAGGAAGTGTTGTTTGAGTTAAATTAGCCACAAGCACTGCATCGCGCATGTGCGTAGTATTTGGTTACACAGTTTAGGCAGGATTAATTTCAAATTGTACATTTTCCTGGAACATTCAAGACTTTTTTTGTGTTTTAAACTTTTAATATGATTAACAATGTGTGTTTAAAGGTTTCCTTAACATAGGTCCATTCAAAACATGACAGTTTGCTGCCAGCAGTAGAACAAAACACTGCTCATGTCCAGATAGGTGTAATCTTCACAAGTAACACTGATTGGATACTAATAGTATTTGGTTTTGTTTTGCAATCAGGAATGAAGTGGATGCATACATCAAGAAAAATAGTTGCCGCTTGTTTTATTTGATCATATAAACCTGAAATTTTAGATAAACACCAATTGAACAACATTATAAAAGATTAAAAGAAGGTGTAATGGGGAAGAATGAGCGGGCTGGAACACTAGCAACCATTATCTTATAAAGCTGTAAGGAAAATTATAGTTACAATTGTGAACCTGGATTCAATAATCACAATACCTTCTTTCGTCAAAAATATGGCCAGAGGAGTAAACTTGGAAGCATTTTCTTGCTGGTTGAGCCAGTTAGGAACTCATTCAATGCAGGAAATAAAATTAGAACAAATATTGAAAAAGCAAATGAAAAAGAAAAGGTGCCAACTTACATGTGTTTGGTCGGTATAACTTGCATTTAGCTTGTTGCAGCACAATCCTGCCAAATTGCATTTCGCAGGATGAAGTTCTGATGGCTTGTTTATGCACTCTCAGGTATATTTCTTGTCAATCAAAAATAATGGGAGCTTTATTTGTATTGTAATCATACATTGGCTCATCTGTGGAAATTCATTGCCCCCTTTTATGTCTCAGTACAGTAGCCCTAAAACCAGACAGATGTGGCTCAGAGCAAAGGATGTTTTGCCAAAGTCTAATTGGTTTGTTTTTATATAGCACACTTCCATTGTCTGCCCTAGAACACTGCACTAATGTACACATACAGTCAAAAATAAAGCTAATAAATACCATGCAATACTGTATGTTTATAGAAATATACAATTATATGGCAATTGGAAGTATATCAGGCTGCTAATGTGCTAATATCCCAGACTACATAAAGCAATTGCTGGCATTGTGGTTATAAATCAGATAAACATGACAGATTTGTTCAGGATTTTAAACAGCACAAAGACCATAGCACAAAAAATGCTTGATGAAGAAGTCATTTGGGGAAAAAAAATAAACACCCTAGATTTGGCGGCTGATTATGCACGGATCATTATCGGATTTATGTACAAACTGGACACTATGTGAGAAAACCTGCTATTAGCACAAGAAATTAAATTATACATGCCATCAATGTAATGACAATATGTACAGTAATTGGTCATGCACATTCTTTTCATGTCAGTTTTTGTTTTTTACAAGTAGATTTTCTGTTTTTTTTTCTTCTACATAATAGAAGCATGCATAATAAAATAGGACGTTATCCAAATGTGAGGAGGACATTTCAGTCCACCAAGCTTGTTTAGTTAAATTGGTGATTCTGTGTTGGCTCCAGTATGATGAGTTGTTATGTGCATGCGTGTATGTGTGAGTATGAGTGAATGGGCTTTGAGTGGTTTTCAAAAATTTGAACACATATGTAGAGGTGACAGAAAAATCTTTATATATATATATATATATATATATATATATTAAAAAAAAAAAAGTGAAGGATGTTCAGGAAATAATTTTGTTGAAGAGAAGATTCCTAGCTGCTTTAATAAAATGCTGTTGTTGCCATGAACTAGTATGGAAGAAAATATACAGTATTACAGGTTACTGGTTATATACTTAAAGCATGAGTAAAATGCTTAATATTAAAATAACTAAGCTTTTAAGTGTAACACCCCATGTAAGTTCATTGGCAAATTCTGATTTCTGTTTTAAATCACTTGAGTCTGTCAAAGCATTTGTAAATTTGTACAAAAATTACAGTAAATTTCAGGATTTGAAGATTTTCACTGATGCCATATTATATTTTTGTTTCTTCTAAGATGATGGTTAGACTTAACATGAAAATCTTAAATATACAGAAATAAATTATGTAAGAGCATGCTGCAGTAATAATAAATCTGTTTCCTTTTATCAGGAATAGTCTTAAGTGAAATCTTTATAAATAAAAAAAATGTATATTCTGTAACCTCTGTGTGACACCCAGCTGTCTCTTCTTGTGGCTCTGCCTGCTGAGGGCGAGGCTTGTCTGTTAGCCATCTGCTCCATGGCACAGCAGATAAAACTCATTTAAGTGTACTGAAGTGACATTGACAGGATTTCTATTTCCTCCTTACACATGATGGGTATGTTTCTTATTGGCTTGGGGCTGTGACTGTCCTTTAAATTACAGGCTTGGCTGAGTATCAAGTATGTACTTTTAGGATTCCTCTAAGATTAAGGTGTGGAGATTTTCTCACCTGATCAGAAAAGTATCTCCACTTAACAATTTGATACCACAGTACATTTGCTGTTTTAAAGTAAGTAACACAACTGCTACTGCGATCTTAAGGGAACGTCATGATTTAATCTTTTACTCTTAAAGTCTACATTTATTTCAGGAAAATGCAGTACTTAACAAAATTATAATAAGGGCTTTTCATTTGTTTACGGTGAAGACTAAAGTAAAAAAGTGTATTTGTAAGTACAGTATAATGAGCATGCAGTGAAAAAATAGATCAATGTGAATTTCCCCTTTGGATAAATAAAGTATCTATCTATCTGTCTGTCTGTCTGTCTAGTATCATACTCTTTCTTTGTACTCAATATTAAAATGCCACCCTATTAAATAGTACATCTGCAACCACTGAACACTAAATTTATTTTACCTGTCATTTTGCTTAGCTCTTCTTTTACCTGTGAGGAATGATGAATATTTAAAAATTCAAATGTTATATGTGGCTGCACCCCCTACAACCAAAATCCCTGGTTTTATATCCTTACTCAGTTAGCATTTTACATTTCATATTTTACAGCTGTTATTACAAAGTATTTCTTATAAAGACTGAGAAAGATTATGAAAACCAAGATAACAAATCCTGTTTCCTATAATAACTAAGAACATTTTGTAGGATTAGTCCGTTATTCATTCTATCTATCCATCTACCACATTTTATAGCCAGTAATAAAATAGGACAAATTACTTTATTAATTTAGGTTAATGCAGGCAGTGTAAAATAGTGGTTAAGGCTTTCTGATTTAAATCCTGTTACTGACACTGTGTGACCATGAGCAAGTCCCTTCACCTGCCTGTGCTCCGATTAGAAAAACAAAAGAAATGTAACCAATTGTTTCTCAAATGTTGTAAGATGCATTAGATTAAGATGTCTGCCAAATAAGAAACAATAGTAGCCAGTTTAAAATGTACATAGGTGATGTTTGAATCACACTCTTTAGATATAATCATATTCCAAGCTTAGAATGTGTGGTACTTTAAACAGCCTAAGCCAAGGCAATTTCCTAGTCTTAATGAAGAAATGAAAGGACCTGGGCTCTGTGGCAGACAAACAAAATGTTGTCCAAAAAACCATAAGGACTCCACAGCTAATTGGCATAAAACGTCCTAAGAATTGTATAAGACATCTGTTACAGGAGTAGATATTTCAGCAGGAGTGAATATTTGAGGCAATCTTGTCAGTAAATATTGTCCTTTTTAAAGCTTACTCTAGTTTGACATTGAAGGAGGGTGGCAAGTTTAAGAGTTATTTTTGGTACTTGCAGCATCTTGTGTAGGTGATTGAGTCAGGTTAATTTGAAAGTAAAAAAATCTTGACTAAAACAAAATTTGCAATCTTACTGGTGTAATAAACACATAACCATTACCATTTTTGTATCACTGATGAGTTAAAAATTAAAAGAAACATAAAAGAGAAAATCTCATTTAAATAATAATTATCTATACTAATTAAAGGCAAAGCCGTCACTCACTCACTCACTCACTCACTCACTCACTCACTCACTGACTGACTCATCACTAATTCTCCAACTTCCCGTGTAGGTAGAAGGCTGAAATTTGGCAGGCTCATTCCTTACAGCTTCCTTACAAAAGTTGGGCAGGTTTCATTTCGAAATTCTACGCGTAATGGTCATAACTGGAAGGTATTTTTCTCCATTTACTGTAATGGAGTTGAGCTTGACCGCCGTGGGGGCGGAGTTTCGGGTGACATCATCACGCCGCCCACGTAATCACGTTAACTGACTGTCAACGCACTATGTAGAAAACCAGGAAGAGCTCCAAAATACGCTGAAGAAAACATGCATTATATAATTGAGAAGGCAGCGAAACAATAAGAAGCGAGCGAGTGACATATACTACCATATTCATCATTGCAGCTACTTCGGAAACAAAGAAAGGTATAAACCTAAACTTTAAATTAAGTTAATAGACAGGCTGCCGCTGGTGTTTTCCATGCCCACGGGTAATGCGGGATACAAGTTTAATGAGAGAACGCAGGATATAAATGAGAGTTTTGATCACTTTGTAACTAAGTTAAAATTGCAGGTGAAGGGGTGTGCTTATGCAAATTCCGAGAGACTGTGTTTGTGGGGGATTGACAGTTAAGGCGGGTGGAGGAGTCACGTTATCATATCCCCTCCCATTTACCTCATTTCGCTCTGAGCTGAGCTCCGCGGCTAACGCCGTCTTCCGAAGCAACTTCGTCACACTGCCACC
>JANRMT010062841.1:19212486-19243221 GCA_026402145.1 Polypterus bichir lapradei
GTTTTACTGTTTAATAACTTATAGACTACATTTTATTATTTTTCCCTTGCACTCAGTGATCAAAGCTATACACACACATATAGACACATACATATATATATACACATATATTTATAAATACCTGTGTGTATGTTTGTATGTATGTGTATACACACACACACACACACACACACACACATACATACATACATACATACATACATACATACATACATACACACACACAAATTATATATATGTGTGTGCCTGTGTATGTATGTATGTAAATGTGTGTATATATGATGTAGATAGGTATGCATTTATATATGTATATGTAGATATGTATATAGATATGTATTTTGCTGTATATATATATATATATATATATATATATACACACACAACAATTACATTAACAATCATGTTACGTTATTTTTAAAATTTTTCCTTTTCTTTTTCATACCTTCTTTAACACACTACTTCTCCGCTGCGAAGCGCGGGTATTCTGCTAGTAATCATATATTACAGAGAGTTTAATATGCTTAAATAGACAAGTAATACCCCTGCCCGGGATTGGTTCCTGCCTTGTGCCCTGTGTTGGCTAGGATTAGCTCCAGCAGACCCCCGTGACCCTGTGTTCGTATTCAACGGGTTGGAAAATGAAGGGATGGATAGACAAGTAATACTTTATTTTTCCCAAGGGGAAAATTTATCTTTTACAGAAACTCATGAAATATTATAACGAACAATAACAGCAGCAGGCCCCACAAACACTCTTAAGAATTACCATAAAGAAGAAAAACATTTTATCTGGCTGACGATAAAAGAACAGTTACAGTGAGGCACTATAAAGGCATATTGCTGTAGGTGTGGGGGGACTCCACTAGTGTTTCTTCACACGGTTCTACTGAGCAATTTGTTGGCTGAAGGTCCTCAATGCTGGTGTGTCAGAGAGAGAATGTGCAGCATTGTTAATAATGGCCATCAGTTTTGTATTCATACTCTCCTGCACTACTACCTCAAACAAGAGTCTGTTCCCTGACTAAGCCTACTTTCTTAATTAGCTTTTTGATTTGGCGGGCCTCATAGAAAATCACACTGACTATCACAGAATTAAAAAAACGTGTAAAGGATGTCACTACCCACATTAGAGGAACACAGTCTCCTCAGAAATAAAGGAGTCTGCTCTGCCCTTTCTTCTAACGCTTCTCTGTGTTACTAGACCAGATCAGCCTTTCATTGATGTGGACCCCTAAGTACTTAGAGCAGTGCATTACCTCCAAATCCACTCTGTTCTGTGTCTACAAGAAACTGTATATGGTAATTAAAGGATTACCGTAGATCCCGGAATACAAGCCGAGAATTTCGTCCTAGATTTTTGGCTTGGAGTTTGGGGTTCGGTTTATACAACGAGTATCATTTCAGATTCAAGATTTCCAGCGCAATGCCGGTTTTGCCGATGAATACGGAAGTAAATAATGACGAAACCACAGAGCCATCTTTCAGATGAAGAAGTAACTTTGCATGCCGGTACTTTAAATTAAATAAAGAATTTATTCAAAAAAGTGTTTTAGTTGTTGATTTTATTAATAAAATTTATAATAAATTATCGGGAAGTTTAAAATAAAATTTTTTATTTTGATTTACAATCCACATCTTGCGTTACGAAACGGATGCGGTCACGTGCATCCGCTTGCGCGATTGTAAACAAACAACCGAGAGCGTTAGTAGCGTCAGTCGGAGCCCAGATACATGTGTTTGTGGATGTAATTTTGAAACGAAGATGGACATTGTGTGGAAATATCTCCTCCTCCTCCCTTCCTGCAGCCCAAAGATGTCAAATTAAATGGTGAGTACAGTATGAAATTGTTTCTAGAATAGAATGCCTTTTAATGTCACTATACGCATCTACATTGAGATTAAAAGCAGCTCCTTCAGTGCAGAAAAAAGTTCTGTATAGGGCTTGTATGGTTGTTTTTTAGCCTTAGTATAACGCCGTATCTGCGTCCCCGCTTCTGCTTTCTTTCCCTCCTCCATCTGTGTCGTCTCTTAGACCCGACAACAAACCACGGAGAGCCCGCTGGTCTCGCTATGTTGTCTGGGATGTTGTGCGTATGATGAAAAACACTCAAAACAGATGTCTGGCTCTGGACACCGATGTCTATAAGGTTCTGAATGGTGTAGCGGATGTTCGCCGAACCGATCGTGCACAAACAAGGACAAAAAAAAAGTACAAAAACAACAAAAAAGTGCACTGAAAAGGAGAGCCCTGAGCCGCTGCGCGCCGCCATGCTCCTAGCCTAATCGAAGTAGGCTAGGCACTTTTTATAACTTTTTGGTTAGTACATTAGAAAAATTATTGGTGTTTTTTATTATGAAAAGGTTAAGTAAGTGTTGCAGTGGGAGGTTCGGAACGCATTATGGGTTAGCCTTTGCGAACGAATTAAGTTCGTAAGTCAAGGGTCCACTGTATTGCGTATTTAAGTTAATCAAATTTATAACAAGTCTCCGGAAATCCACCCGCCGATGTACCGTATTTGCGTATATAGTTTCAACACAAAGGTTCCAATTTACCAAACTTCTCCGCAATCACTTCTTGTTTTCCATCAAAAATGCCGGCAGTCTCAAATTCTCGCCGATAAACATTATAAATATACCCGAAGAAACACTTTTAAGGAAATTTAGAAAATTTTGCTTGGAGAAGGGGGTCGGCTTAAATACCGGTCATCGGCAAATACATGTAATTTAGTCGGTAGAGAAGGGGATCGGCTAATATACCGGGTCGGCTTGTATTCCGGGATCTACGGTAAATTTAATAGTGACCAGGCATAGAGGCCCTTATGTATGGATAAAGTCAATAAGCAGTTTCTTAGTTTTACTGATGTTGAGTTTTAGGTAACTCTCTTTGCACCAAAAAGCAAAATTCTCCACATGACTCCTTCCTTTAACTCCAGTCAGTCCTAAGGACATGTTGTGTGGTGTTGTCTGCCCAACTCCCTCTTTACTAACAAGATGATATGGTTTGCCCTTATCACCTGCCAAGAAACCATTCTACACACTTTATGATATTCTGAGTAAAGCTTCCCATTGCCCCCTCTCTATTTGCCTCATCTGATCCATCAACCTTCCTTTTGCTTCTCCGTCCTGGTAAGAATATCTTGCTGACATCCAAAAATCCTAACCATCAAAAAGATCAAAGTAAATTCATGCACCGTCTGTATATTATCCCATGATAGCAGTTTGCCATAATGTACAGTATATCCTATCCTCTGTTCATGTCCCTGACACCTTTACTGATATTCGCTGGGATTGTCCCCCTGCTGCTTGTGTCTGGTCCTTTGTCCAAAACTCACTTTCTAAGATTCTTTCTTTGAAGTAGTCTTCTTCTATTTCATATTTATTTGATCTTGGATCTGTCTGTGTTATATCTTTTTATTAGGCACTTTAAGGACATGTCACAATAGAAAACTTTTCCAAAGTTTTTCAGTCATAGATTTCATTTATGTAATTTTGGCGAGCCAAAGGTAGTCAACAGCATGCTTCCATGAAGCCCTTTGTGTAATGTGACATGACCAGTGACTCACTCCAACTAGTCGATGACTAGCTCCAGTAAAATCGGACAGATTTGATTATGTAATGAGGTGGGCCCTTTGTGCATGACAGCTGGCAACCAATGAATGCTGATCTGCAGATACTATTTATATAATGCAGCGATGATGAATAAAGAATGTGGGTGTTTTATACCTCACAAACAGAAGAGGAGCTTCTCTGTCTGTTTATGGTATCAATGTAGAATGGGGAAAAACAAAAAATGGCTGAAATTTTGGCTGAACTCTCCATAACTGTTTACCCTTTCTAAATCTTAGACTCCATTAGGCTGCACATTACTGGCTATCACAAAAAGGGGTGAGCAAGATTGTGTTGGAAAGTTGGCATGCAATCGATAAATGTGACATGCCCAGCGATTTTTTTTTTTTTTGTTGTTTTAACTGACATGGTCCAACAATGAAATCAGTAACTGCAGTTAACTAGTTTGATATACCCAACAACTAGAAGTTGTGTAATTTGACATGGCTTTAAGAGCTAAGTCTTTCATTGTAAACTCTGGAAATTTTTATTTTAATGTTATAATTTAGTTTTTTTTTTGGAATTCTCTGCATTCTGGATTAATGGGTCGTCCAATGCCACTCTAAGTGAAGTTCTGGATGACTGTGGTCTGGTGGGTGACTTCTCTTTCCTTTTTTCTTCACAGGGCTCTGTAGGTTGAGGGGTGGTGGTGGGTTTTTGATTTATATTCTTTTAGATATGCTTGTTATTTCACAGTCCATTTTCTAATAAAAATTATATCCCATGAAATAGAGTAATTTAACATGAGTGTAGAGTACACCGTTTTCCTTTACTTCTATTATTCATGTGACCTTAAAATTGATACATGTTGGCTTAATTTATTTCCATTACCATTCACAGTTGCAGCAGTTGGTTTTAAAAGTATCAAATTGCTTATTTCTTTGCTGTTTCTCACTAATGCATTGATAGATGGGATATGTAGGTTTTATTATAATGAATATACAGTATTTTAAGATTTCATAATTTATGATCATGTATGCTTTACCTGTTTGTGTTTTTTGTGTGGGAGATAATTTGTAATTTACCTACTTTATTGGAAGGGTTGGAATATTCAGGGCCGTCTGACTCTTTAGTTTCGTTAAATAGGTAAGGCTGTGAAACATCCGCCTATGAATAACTCAGAGAGGCTTTCATAAAGCAGGCCTTGCAGAAAGAATTTTTGGAAAGCCAGAGGGTGATTGTTTTTGAGCTTTAATTACTTGTGACAAGCATACATCAAAACCTGTCAAAATTAATTAAATAATAAATACTGTGCAATTCAAAAACCAATTAGTGATATTAAAAACTGTTGGAATTTGAACTTAAAAGAAAAAGAAAGAAAAAACATTTTTCATGTTGCACATTACCAACCAAAGTAAAAATGTCCAGATAATCAATAAATAATGAAGAAAGCTCCTTATCCATTTGTTTTCTAAACCGATTTGTTTGAGCATATGGTAACAGTGATCCAAAGCCACTCTAGGACCAATGGGTTATAGTTAGGATATTTTGAGGAGAGACCAGCCCACCACCAGATGTAGACTTTCTCACTCATACTTAGCCTTTTATAACATGTTGAATTGCTGGAATTAGGATCTTAGACCAGATACCTTGACTGCACATATCCACTACTATTAATATGGAAGCAATATTTGGTTATCAGGTAACCTAACTTCTTTTTTGAGCAAGTGGGAGAAAGCTGGATTATCAATAGACAATTTAGCTACAGTGCCAGCTAATGTTGCATGTGAAAATAGAGGGAGGTTTAAAACCATATGGTTATAGTTGTACCTGTAGCAAGACTACAATGGTGAGAAAATTAACTGCTCGATATGGAGTTAATGCTTCAGAACCTTTGTATGTGGCCGTTGTTGTAATCCTTGAAGAAAGAGGCACATCTCTCTAATGATATGACATGTAGTGCATAGAAGCTCATAATCACAGTGATTCACAGTTACTGGTGAATGTGGTGTAAAACGGTATACTTCATTCCTTAAAACGAATTTGCAAACACTAAGGCTGTGACGTCCACTTGGGTTTTGAAGCCAAAGTTATGTTCATCAGTAGAAAAACAAAAATCTGATTAGTTAAAGTGCATGGTAAATGTATTTGAATGGTGTGGGAGTAAATGGGATGTAGTCTCCAGTAAGAAGCAAGTACTGTGGTTCAGTTCAGCGACTTATTGTACATTAAAGTACAATATTGTACTTTGACAGTAACCTCTCTTTTGAGAAACAAGTAAATTCTGTAGTCAAGAGTTGCTTTTTCCAGCTTCGTCTACTATGTAAGAGCAGGCCTTTTTTATCTTCTAGGGATCTTGAGAAAGCTACTCATGCTTTTATTTATTCTCGCCTCGATGACTGCAACTCGCTGTATTCTGGGATTAACAAATCCCTGATGCACAAATTACAATTGGTCCAGAATGCTGTTGCTCGCTTTCTGGTTGGGGCAAGAAAGTATAACTCTGTTTCTCCTATTTTAGCTTCTTTACACTGGCTGCCTGTCAGTTTTCGAATTGATTTTAAAATCTTGTTGCCAGTTTTTAAATGTTTACATGGGCTTGCTCCTCCCTATTTATCTGAATTGTGTTCTTTACACCAGCCATTCAGAGTGCTTAGATCTTCTGGTCAGTTGTCTCCTGTTGTCCCTCATACCAAGTGTAAAACCAAAGGGGACAGACAGGGCTTTTACAGCTGCTGCTCCTCACCTATGGAACTCTTTACCTTGTTACATAAAGGAGTCGTCTACAATTGAACTGTTCAAAACGAGATTAAAGACTCATTTCTATTCACTTGCTTTCCGTGACCTTCAGTAATACTGATGGTTTCCTCATTTTGATTATCTAACATTACTTCTATTTATTATGTATTTTATTTATGTTCTTATTTTTTATTTCTATTTATGTTATTTGTTTGTTTCCTTTTATTCTATTATTGTAAAGCACTTTGGCCACAGCATTCCTATGTTGTTTTAAATGTGCTATATAAATAAATTGACATTGACATTAACTCATAGGCAGAAGCAACCTGACAATATAATGGTTGGACATTTTGTTTTTTTTATTTTTTTAATAAATTTTCCTTGACCTCTAAGTTATTTCGACCTTATTTTGTTGCTTGATACATTTGTAACAATATTCAAAATATATAGCATTTTCCCTCTTCACCGTTTTGTTGTTCTTATGGTCACCACCATTTTGAGGAGTATTTGTGTAAAGTTACTAATATGATGCAAGATCAACCGGAAGTAATGTGTAACATTTCCAAGTCAAGAGTATGAAAGTTGAGTCATGTGATTGCTGGTTGTGCTTGATTGGATTCTCCCAAAACAACTTTGTGTTAATTTTTTTGTTTTTGGATTCCTGGTTACGATTATTTTTTGCTCTTTGTTTTGTCAATGATTTAGGATTTTGGCAGTGGTTATGTGTTTCCTTTTATTTTTTGGTTCCGTTGGCACAATTTCCCGACAATGATTCTTGAAACACTTCCCAGCACTGCTTGCTTAACTACTAGTCATTTTCTTTCTGATGTTTTGCTTGAAGTTTTTGACTTTTTGACATCTCTGGATTCCTCTGTCACTCAAGGCTGATGCCACCTCGTGCAATCAATACACGAACAAGCTGGATATGAAAAGTGTCTTCTTACAAAAAGAACTTTAATGAGTTTGTGCTTGTGTAAATATTTTTTCAATGGCATTGATAGTCATTGATATTGAAATGTACAGGAAAACATTTTTTATGTGTTCATGGTATGATAAGTCTTAATAAAACCTTAAATATGCACCAGACCAAGGCTATGAAATCTCCCCATTTTTGCTACATTAAAGGAAAATCCCTCTATCTGCCACAAATAAAACCTAGGCTCTGGAGGAGAGAACATGTCCATTTCATAAATAGAACCTAAGTCGGTCTTTATTTCAGAGAGCAAGTACTATGGAGCAGTAATTTTATTTGCACGATTGTGGTTCTAAAATACTAATATATAGATGCTTCAAGTCTAAATCTTCACATTTAGTCAATGTTTATTATCTTTGCATTCACCCCTCCCTCTCATACATTTCTAAATGGCTCTGTTTAAATTCAAAAGCACAGTATTATGGGAATGCACCTTTAATCTTTATGTTGTACTTTGATTTTTCAGGAAGTACTAATATTTTTAGAAAAAAATGTTTGTACTTTTCATGTTTTAAGCATACAACTGGATAACGGGCATGTCGATTAGGCAAAGTGAGTCCTGAGAATTTTTTTCTTTTTTTTCTGTAGTTTTTCCCATTGTCATTGTTGATCCTGTTCTATTAGAAACTCTGTTATGTATGATCTCCAAAAAACATGAGATAAAAAAGTTTTCTTGCCCACCACTGCATACTACATACAGTAAGTAACATATTAAACAATATACTTTTTGCCAGAGGAATCCTTTAAGGCTGCCTTAGTGAAATCAGTCATTTCAATTTAAAATTATTATTACAGGATTCTTGTAAAAAGCCCTTGTTCTATTGTTTTCAATTTACTTCACATAAGTAATCAGACTTTGCAGTTCCTTACGCCTGCATACTAATCCAGAGTTAATTGGACTGTAAAAGCTGTAATTACCCTTAATTGGAAATGGCATCTTATGCACTCCCATACCATTCATATATGTGTTGCATGTACTATGCAACATTACTTGCATTTTAGTTGTTCAACAGAAATTTAGTGTTTGTTGATTTGCTTTCTGACATGAAGTAAGTGGTTTGTCTCTGTGTTTGTGCACAAGTCATATCAATGAAGAGTTTTCCATTGTGCTTTAAAGCATTGTGAGCTAAGCCAAACTAATGTTTGGCCAATTTGGAAATTTTCACTAACTATAAATACATTTTATTTTGGATGGAACATATGAAGCAGCTTATTTTATCACTGGTGTGTTTTAGGGTGGCTCCTTGTCTAAGGTTGGAGCCTATATTGCACCCAGTGCAATTGGGAAAGGCACAGGTACCCAGCGATACTACACTGGATAGACCCTAGTTCTCAGACACTGAACTGGGTCAATTAGAATTTAGAGTTAGATACTCATAACAATTGACAGATAAATGCATTATTAGGGCAATTTGTGGTACTTTATTTAAGAGCCCAGACCAATGTAATTTTAGGATTGTTACACACACACATACACACCTTATCCACATAAGCATTGATTATGAGTAATGCCTGCATGGCCTATCACTCCTCAGTACTTAAATACATAACATAAACATAATCTGAGTTTGCTTAAATGTAAAAAATTAATCTTATTTAATCTTTCTTCATGACTCATACCCTGGATTCAGCTTAGTTGCTCTTATCTGAACTTTCTTTTGAGCTGCTATGTCTTTTTTTGTAATATGGTCCCCCAAAGCTGCACTCCGTACAATGCGCTAGTAAGGCCTTGCGTGGAGTAAACTTTAGAGATGGGTCCAACTGCAGACCTCTGCAGTTCCGTGATTCAGTAGCTCCGCTGGACAGCCAATTGGATTGCCGGTTTTTGTCACTAAACTTAGTTGACTTGAGTCAGATAACTCTCCACCAACCCTAATCTTAACCATAGTATAACCAGGTGTTATCAGCGGTGGATAATATAAAGCAATGGCCTCTTCAATGGAGTGGAGTTCTGGACATCTGCAACTACTGTACAGTCTATTGAAAATTTAAGCATAACCATAAACTTGTACTCTACACATTGTGCCATATAAACTAATATTCTATTAGCCTTTTTAATTCATATCACAGTCCATCCAATCAAAAACTTGTAACCTAGGGCAGATTTCAGCATGTTTTTAATAGTGCCTGCAGGTCTAAAATTATAATTATATCCCTCTAGGACATCATACCATCAAGTTTCACTCACTGAAATGCATGACACTAAAATGTAAAACAATTTGTCACAACAAATCAACTGCTAGTTGTATGCATGTATTTTTATTTCTCATCTAATTCCATACTGGGACAGATGTGGCAACAATTAAAGGCTTTTTTGCCCTGAGAGTGCAGTTGAATTTTCCTGCTTTACTAAGTTAAACTGTACAGGTTTCTTAAAATAATGAGTGCAGTACCTACAATCCTGTGTCGAAATTTAAGCCCTGCTATCAAAGTACTTTGCAAGTACCTGGTGTAAGGTAGTTCAGTTTCAGGTTTATTTGACTTGTGTAGTGGGAACAGTGGAGTTCTTGCCTCTCTTTACTCTGTTATAACAAAAAAGCATCATTAAGTAAGAAGAGTAGGGGAACAGGTAAAGTTTGTAATTCTTCATTCAATATTTAAAGGAGCTCACTCAATGTAGCATCATTGCCATCCACTGATCAGGAAGCTACCCTTTACTGAAGTCCACAATGCCTTCTTCCAGCAGGTAGGCTGGATTAGTAGAGGACTTTCTCATTGAATCACAAACCACCTTCCCTTGAGTCTTTGCTAATTTCTCTTTCCAGCTCAAGCACAGTGGTGGTCACTTATTATAATGCTCCCTGCCCTGGATAAGTAGGTTAGGAAAATGAATAGATAGATGGATAGCTTTTTCCTATAAGAGAAGAATCCTCAGTAGTAGCCCTAGTCCCATAAAACTACAGTATATCTTGTCTGGATAACAAACCTGCGAGTCCAGTTTGTCTACAGTCAGATTAAAGACTTGCTTTCATACCTCAACATTGCAGAAATTGCCAAGCTGCACATAATATTTGCTGAGCGAGACCTAGACACACAACAAAACTAAACATCGAAACTGGCGTAGCTTGTAAGATGTTTCTATTTCTGTTTACTTACACACACCTAATAAAGACCAAGCCTCCTTTTTCCACATAAGATTAACCTTTACCTTTTTCATTATATGTAGTATATAATATACTCTATTGTGTTTTGTTTCTGTTATAGTTATTTTATAAATGCTCTTAAGGATTGTGTGCATTTTAGTGGATGGCTTTTAGATTGTGTACATTTTGTTAAATGGATTAGTAGTTTATGGGAAGGAATGAAAATTGTATTAACTGAATATATAAATGTCTCTGCCCTTGGCACCTGGAAAAGTGAAAACATATAACACTTTAAATTTCTCATTGACAAATTTAAATGTCTGCTTAATGTAAAATGTACTAGTTTGTCATTCTCTGAATTAAGTAATGATTGCCATCTTGCTTTATCATCCTTTAAATATGGGGAGATTTTTATAATTGAGAATAATTAGGAATCCACTTTCCTAGTAGTAGCATACACAGCAACAGATTTGATACCTCTGGGGTTTCCTTTGCTGGCTGTTCAATCCAGTTATGTGTTACCTTGTTGTTTTTGATTTATTCAACTATTTATTGGAGTATGACATGTCTTCATGCCGTGCAGAAAGGCATCTTGCACACGGATACAAAATGAAAGAAAGCAGAGAAGAATTAAATTTGTTAACTTAAAGTAGCTCTGAACTTTCTATGACATTGAACAGTGTCCCTTTGAATTTGTAGTTTCTTTTGGGACAAACCAGGTATGCAGTCTAAAGTGCTGTACATAACAAACTGCATTTCTGTTTGTGTGGGTTCTTGTGAGGCCTGCTGGATTTTAATGTACATTAATTAAAAAATTAAGCATTGATCTGCCTACTCACAAAGTGTAACAAATAATGGCTTTTCTGAAATGCTTCCTTGGTTTTCAGTTGTAGCAGGCAGTAGCAACTTCTTGATAAATGCTGTTACAACTCTAACAGAATCAGTGCTACATAAGCAGCCATGTATCCATTCAATTTCATGTCACTGAAGTATGACTGAGGATTATGCGGAGCTGAGACCTAACAGCAGCAAACAGAAGACAGGAACTACCTTTGAACCTGACATGCATCCAAAGTCATATTCACTTGAACTGACTCTGAGCTGTGGTAGGTAGTAAGCTAGTGTTTCTTTAGGAAATTTAAATTAAATCCATTTGCAAAATTCTGACAGAAAGCAGTTTATTCTAGCACCGGTATCTAATCTAAGTTTATTTTTTTTATTTGCAGCTACTGTTTCCGTAAAAACAACCTTGCAGGAAGTAGACATAAGGACACCGCTTCTTTGTCCTTGCGTTTTTTTTTGTTTTTTTTTAAGTGGTATCATGCATCTTTTGAGACAGTGTGAAAGAATAATCAGATATGACATGTGTAAACACGGTGTGTAATTCCACAGTTTCGCTTTTCTAAATGAGAATGAAGAATGGCATCTGAGAGATTTGAGCAGTTTGAGCAGTATGAGAAGTAAAAGCAAAGTGTTTCTCATGCAGTTGTTTATGCAGTACAAAAAATGGCTCATGTGGCAAGCTGAGATTGCAGTGACATGGATGCCTTGTCTTATGTGAAGAGGGTCAGTAGCATTTTTGGGGACTTTATATATTTGGACAAAATTCCAAATAACAAGAGATCTCTTCAAAGTGCTATAAATTATTTACAAATATAAAACAAAAAAATTGATTTATATATGTGTTCACCCTCTTCATGTTAGTGTTTAGTAGATGCACATCTGACATCCACGGCACATGTGAGTCTGTGTGCACAGGTCTCTTGTACACGCTTGCTCGCTCTGTCTCTCTCTCTCTCTCTCTCAGCTTTAGGCATCATGCTTTTCCCCATTCATCTTTAAAAAAACTGCTCATGTTATGTCGGGATACATGTGGATCATGAGTGAACAAGTCCAACCACAAATTCTCAATTGGATTGAGATCTGGGCTCTGACTCCGCTACTTCAGGACATTAACATTTTTGTTTTGTTCCTACATATGTAGTGTTAGCTTTGGATTTATACTAAGGGTCATTGTTGTGCTGGAAAAGAAATCTTCTTCTAAGACGTAGGTTTTTCGCAGGCTGCATCAGGTTTTTCTGCAGGATTCTTTGTGTTCATTCTACATTAATTTTACTCTCACATGTTTTTCAAGGCCTTCTGCAATGAAGCATCCTCATTGCATGATGTTGTTACCACCATGCTTTGTGATGCTGTATTTATGATCATGTTCTGATCATTTTGATAGAACCTTCCTCCAGGTAACCTCGTCAAAGTCTCCCATGTGGCATCTGGCAACCTTGACCAATATGTCCTGTGCATTTTTTTTTTCTCATTGTCACTCTCCTATAAAGCTGCAACTGGTGAAGCACCTGGGCAACCAATGTTGTCCACATAGCCTCTCTCGTCTCAGCCCTTGGAGCTTATAACTCGTAGGTCTCTTTGTGGACTTGTTTGCTAGTTGTCTTCTTCCGTGATTAATCAGATTTTTGTGGACAGCCTGCAATAACCAGATTTACTCTTTTCATGTTTTAATGCCTGATTTTCCTGGATATTAAGTGACTTGGATATTCTCTTTTCTTCATCCCTTGATGTGTGCATTTCACTGAGTTGCTTGGAGTGTTCACATGGAGTGACTCACCCAGGACTTGAAATTCAGCGTGGGATTGTGCATATCCCTGCAGAAAGTTTGCAGTTCTCATAAATCATAATTTTTCATACACTAATTTCCCACATATATTTATTTGGTAAGTGCTCTTTCTTGTCTCAAGAATAGCCAACATCATTTTTCAGAATCACATTTTATAAATTATACCAAATTTGTTACTTAGGAATTAATTTGTTTTTTTTCATTATTTACATTTTGTTAAGGTCATGTGCAAAGGCTGTAAACTTTTTGTTGTCCTTGCCCTTGATTGGAACCGCACAGCTGCAGAGAGCTGTTCAATGGAGTTGCACAAGTGTGCAGCAGGAGTCGAGGACACAGGGTTTCCAGCACCCTATGTTTAAACTGTGCTTTTTAAGAAAGTTAACTTATCTTTGTTGAACTGAAGGCTAAAAACAGACTGATGTATAATTTTGTGTGCTGTTAATACAGAAATTTAGGAAACTGACATGAATTGTTTAGTGAATTTGTGTTCAGAGTTGTTCTTTTTTTATTTGACAAGCCAACAACTGCTAATTTGTGACTATGATAAGAAATTTAAAGTAACTCACAATCATCAGTTGTTTAAAAATGTTTATAGTGGGCTCACTGCCTTTAAATCTGAATCTGAAAAGTAAAAATCAGTGACACACATTACAACCCATGTTCAAGGATAGCTTAAGCATGTTGAAAATCGTCTGTAGAAGGTTAACGCTTCTCTAAGAAGGACGATCCAGCAGAAAAATGAGGACTTTGTAGAACACATTTCTCTATGATGCCACATTTCTGTTTTACATTCTCTTATGGTCTTCCAGAAATGTCATCTTGTTTTGGCAACAGTTCATGGTAATCTCAAAGTAAATATTTTATTTTTTAATAATAGTTATTGTCATTCTCAATTCCACTTACTCCAAGAAGATACAAGTACTACACAGTCAGGAGCTGGATTTGAATCTGGCATGTGGGATCAGTAAAGTGGCAGTGCTAATCAACATGCACTACTGTGCCACTTAAGCTAAGAATTATATTTTAACTAAATGTCTCAAATTAATAGCATTTTTACTTAGAGCCTTATATTGACTTCTCACCTGCCCTAAAACTGCAGACAGTTATATTTTAACAGGAAAAACAGTAGGGTATGAATAAAAAAATAAAAATATATACTTTTTTTCTCAGCCTATTTTAAATTGTCTAGATTTTTTTGAATTACTCTACTGATGTAATGCTTACTCTGCAAGTCTTATTTTAATAACTGGCTGAAGAATGTATTTACTCAACTTATCTACTATTTTATAAACTGCTATAAACATCAGAAAGAATTAGTTGTGACATTAAAAAATGGCTGAAATATTAAAATGAAAGTGATTTTTAAACTGTAGGTTTTTGAACAATTCCCCCCAACATACTTTCAACCCCACACCCCCCATCAAGAGTATGAAAATCCCTGTTTGTTAAATTTAAGGTGGGAGGTTCCACCCCTATTTAAAAAATTAATTCCAAGCCCTGGCACCATAAGTTGGCCCTTCCTCATTCAGGTGCATTTATACCGCAAGTAGCTACACTACCCGTCTAAGATGATTTCTAAGTAATTAATGTAGACCCTAGCATTAATGTTTGCAGTCCACCACACAATCTATATGTCTTTGTTATATGCCATTTGGTATGGAACTAATAAAAGCAGTGTTAAAGTTTGTGATGTGCCATCTAACGACAACTGCATTGCATTTTATCACTAAAATGTTTGTGACGCACCATCTTTTGGAATGATGAAGACATAGCAACCGGAAGGACACACAGATAGACACTCTAAACATTTGTCATTTTATGAAGGTTGATCAATGGGAAACCCAGGCAGGTGATCTCCATTGAAGTAATTCTATAACATCTAAAACCAAGTGGCAACGAGCAGTGATGATTTAGGGGTGTCATATTAAAAAAGGTGAATCAATTACTGTGCATTCTTTATTTGTAATTTAGATTTATTTTGCTGAGATCTGTTTTCACTGTTACAGTAAAGAATCTTTTTCTGTTGATCAATGTTAAAAAAGGCAAATTAAATCCACTGTGATTCAGTGTTGTAAAACAATAAAGTGTGAAAACCTCCAAGGGAATAAGTACTTTTTATAGGCACTGTATATTTGTATGTAACCTATGTCAAGAATTAAGTAATTTGTTCCTAATTTTGTTTAGTTTTTCAAGCATTGCTGTGGCACGGTCATGTAAGCATGGTGTCACAAAAGCTATCTTTAAGGCCACATGGTGGGTTTATATTTGTGTGCACTTTATTTTACTAAGAAAAAACTTAGCGGCAAGCTTTTGAAGCCAATTCTTTTGATTCTTATTTATTTATTTTTTTTCTGTTTTTCAATCGTTCAGTCTCGTAATACAATCGTTTGCCTTTTTATAATTACAGTTTATCATTTCTCCAGTTTTGGATGTTTAATTCTTCAGTGTGTAATGACTTTGCCTGTTTTGTTTTCTATCTAACTGAGACATCTTTCCACTCTTTTTATTATTTAGTTTCGCTCTCAATCTTTGCTTCATTCCAACGATCGCACAAGTATGACTTAACTGCTTTATATGGACACATTTTTTTTTTTGATACACCAAGAAATATGTTTTCGATCCCAATGTGAAGTTGCAGATTTTTTTTATATAAAGATGTATAATATCTGTTTTATAGACATGGACGTTTGGAATAAATAAAAGGGTTGTTAAGAAGGCTGGTTTAAAAGATATAAAGCAGGGGTGCCCAATGCACCGATCGCAGTCGACCGGTAGATCGCAAAGGTAGTGCAGGTAGGATTGCGTTGCATTCAAAAAAAATTTTTTTTAAACGTTAGTCTAACATATATCCTCCCTATGGCATTTGCCACTTGATTGACATACAGGGTGGCCAGTCTGAGATCTCTTTTCTTCCAACACACTGGTCATCCCGCATGCACGATCAAACCTGTGAGCTACTGCAAAACTCCGGCTGTGATCTAGTTAGCCTTCCAGTTTATATCGACTAAAGAAGGGATTTAAAAAAAAAATTGTTTGGGGGAGGGTATGGGCTGGATGTGGAATTGGAAGAGGATTTTTTTTCTCACAATGTCACAATGAAAGTGCGTTTGTGTGATCTGTCAATCTATCATTGCTATTCCAAAGAAGGAAATTGTGGAAAGGCACTTTCGAACTGTTCATAAAAACTACGAAACTGACGTTCTTCCAAAAAGCAATCTGAGAAAGAGAAAGGAGAGGGAACTAAAATCGCAGTTAATCGGACAGCCGTCATTTTTCACTTGGCTGAATTCAAAAGCTCCTTGACTTTATTATTCGGCTCTACTTATTTATGCGAGTCAGCCTTTTCCCACATGACGATTATTAAATCCAAATACTGTAGTGACCAGAAATGTATTGAATTGTTATTGTGCCATAAAGGTTATTCAGCTATGCAAGGTACGACAACATACATTTTATGTATAAAGTATACTTAGTGTATATATAGATATATATATAATATGCAGTAATCCCTCCTTGATCGCGGGGGTTGCGTTCCAGACCCCCCCGCGATAGGTGAAAATCCGCAAAGTAGAAACCATATGTTTGTATGGTTATTTTTATATATTTTAAGCCCTTATAAACTCTCCCACACTGTTTATAAATATTCCCCGCAGAGTTATACAGCATAATCCCTTTATATTCTCTTAGATATTAGGTAAGATTCATTGAAATTATGTATATAAACACACTGTTTATATACAGTAAAACCTAAATATTATTTTAAAGATATTGAGTGTCTCCGATATCACATATGTTACAGCCATTACGATAGACAGGCCACCAGCAATAAATACGTACAATGCAAGAAAAATAGTATACAGTAAATGTGTGTACAGTGACACTAAACGTACGTACATGTACTAAGCACTGTAAGAAGAAAATTAATTATGGTTACTCACCAACAATGACACGATGACTTGTCCGATAACAATGAGTTTAATTTTACTGCACAACA
This sequence comes from Polypterus bichir lapradei, assembly GCA_026402145.1. Lineage (NCBI taxonomy): Eukaryota > Metazoa > Chordata > Cladistia > Polypteriformes > Polypteridae > Polypterus > Polypterus bichir. The sequence goes on from JANRMT010062841.1 coordinate 19,229,451, forward strand.
AAGGAGAGCGTTACAGCCCTTGTAAAGGAGCCACTTCAGGCGATTGTGTAGCACTGCCGTTGTTCTTCTTCTGGCAGTCTTCAATCCAAATCCCTAAAGCAGATTCCATCCAGACTACTGCCTTATTACATTAACTTGCAACTCGTTTTGCACCCTGGTTAAAAGGACACTGCGGCCGTAGATCTTATATTCCTTTCCTACTTTTTAAATAAAAAGAATCGTAGCCTTCAACAAATCCAAAACGTTTACCTTTTCGGCAATCGTTAACATCTTCTTCTTGCGCTTGGGCACGGCCCCTGAAGCAGTAGCAGATTGTTTTGGAGCCATAATGAAGGGATTGACTATGCACAAAGATAAACACAAAAGAGCACAACTCTTTACACAGCGAAACACGTTGATGCTGAATGAGCGAGACGAGACTTCCTGGTTAACACTGCATTCAGCACGCAGGAACTCAACTGCGTGCTCTGATTGGTTAGCTTCTCAGTCAGGAGAACTTAACTGCGTGCTCTGATTGGTTAGCTTCTCAGCCATCCACCAATAGCGTCCCTTGTATGAAATCAACTGGGCAAACCAACTGAGGAAGCATGTACAGGAAGTAAAAAGACACATTGTCCGCAGAACCCGCGAAGCAGCGAAAAATCCGCGTTATATATTTAGTTATGCTTTCATATAAAATCCGCGATAGAGTGAAGCCGCGAAAGTCGAAGCGCGATATAGTGAGGAATTACCGTAAAGGTCAAAAAAAATATATATATATATATATATATATATATATATAATATATAATTTTTAATGTAGGTAGATCATTTCGACCTGGTCATTTTAAAAGTAGCTTGCAAGCCGAAAAAAGTGTGGGCACCCCTGATGTAAAGGGTATTTCAGCTATGACAACTTTAGATATTAGGAAAACCAAAAAATAGTATGCAGTGATATGGGTTAACACCAGTCATGTTTAACTTTTTTAATTAATAATTTTTTAAATTATAAACTGGCTTCCAGTTCCTTTTATCCGGGAGGTAGAGTGAGAGAGGGAGTGAGGTCTACTGGCTGTGAAGCATTTAGAGCTCTTATTTCTTCTGCTGTGGTCTTGACTTTTCCTGTCAGAGCCCCTGGAAGCAAGGACAGAGAAAACTGAAATGACAGATTTGCCACCTTTTGTGTGAGAGAATACATATGCAGAAAATACATCAAGAACAGTGTATATGTATGTTTTGCAATGGGTAATGTAAACTGCAGCCTGTTTCTATCAATTTCATAGTGTGTCTTTAACAAATATTCTTATTTGCTGAAATGTAAAAAGAAAATCCCATTCAGTGGATTAAGGTTGATTTGGTTGGAATTAGAGTGCATGTTTGTTGAAGTTAGTAACTGTAGCTTACAGAGCTTTCCACAAGTGTCATGTTTTTAAATGTAAAATGCAATTACTCTGACATTACTCGATGTTTAGTCTCCATATAACACCAATAACAATGTAGACTTTGCTGAGGCAATTACACATTAGTAATAATGTCACATTATTACATTATTGAGTTTATACAGGAGAAAGTAGGGTGAAATGACACCCTTTATTGGCTAACTAAATAGATTACAAATGCAAGCTTTCGAGGCAGCTAAGACAGCCTGCCTGATGAAGCTTCCTATAAGGCTTTATGCAGAAAATGTGCACTAGAGCTTAATAAGCAAATAGGAATTTCTGTAATAATGATTATTTCAATGTAAAGTCTTTAAGACTGCATGTAGCACACATGGCAGAAGTTGTGAGTGTAAATATGTTTTAATGCAGTTATGGCATATACATTCTGTAATGTACTGCCAGAAAAAGCCAAAACATATTGAAGTAAAAGTAAAATAAAAAATAAATCCCTTACTTCATAGTTATAAGAAATACAATAACAAAATTAGCCATTTATTAGGCATGCTTTTAAATATCTTTGATATTCAGTTATCTGTCATCACATGACTAGTGCAAATACAGTACAAGTTTTAACTGTATGCTGAATGCATTTTGTTTGTTAATCTTCTAATAAAATGTTAAAACTTCTGTTCACTGCAGGCAGGATGTGCCTCTGTGTTTTAAATATGTGAGTCCAAAAATTCAACGGTAAGTGAATTAGTTACAAGTTTTCAACCTGTACTTGCATAGTTCAGGTATAACCTTCAGGCTAAGTCAGTTAAGAGTTTCGCAGGGCTTTTAATTTTGTATATCAAAGTGCAGACCTCATCCATTATTACAAAGTTATTTTAAGGTGCTGTATAATTTCCTCATTCATTATTAGTAGCCATCCAAGCAAATCATAACTGAATGATACCATAGCTCTTAAATAACAGTATAAACCATATCTTTAGTCTGACTTGGACTGCAGATAAACAAGGAACCAAAGCATTAATGCTTTCAGAAATGTAATTATTATTTTTAAACTAACTAACCAACATGTTTATTCAGCCATGAATAAAATTTCCCAAGGCAACTATTCTAGAAAAAATGAAAGTATAGGGTGGTGCAAACAGGAATGAACAGGTAGGCATACTGTAGGCATGTAGCCCAGAAATCCAGCCAATACCAGATTCTTATAAAATAAAATTTTAATTTTGGGTTTAACTCTTGGAAAATAACTAGCACATAAAAAAAAATACTAAGGAAATAGTACAGTGAACATTATTTCCCTGAACCCTCAAGTTGTTCAGTACAGTGCCATTTGCAAACCACAATTGTACATAATGGAATCAATTCACGTTCTTAATTTTAATATATCATGGGCATTACAAGATACATGTATGCTTTATTTTTGTTTGTTTGTTCCTCAACTTGAGGTTTCATCTTTGAAGTGGTCAATTCATTAATCAATCGTTAGACTATTAGTCTGCCAGTATGGTTATAATTTGTTGATCAGTTTTTTGTTTTACTCTTCAGGAGGTTTCTTTTTTATCCTTTGGTGCTCTAACCAAGTACACTAGTGGTTCTCAACCTCCCCCAGTGAGCATGGTGAGGTAGTGTTGAATGGGTACTAATATTTTGACTTTTGTACCTCAGTACTGGTAGTAAAACATTACTGAAGTAAATAATAGATAACTCTCCTACCCTGTTGCACAGCTGCTTTGTTTCCCGTGTCTACAAATACTCAAGCCTCTTTGATTTGCCTCACAAATGGCCTCCCTGCTACACTATGTACTACATGGAGGAAAGAGGGGTTTGGTTGGGTCCCCGTTGGTAACTCAAGTTAAATGTAAATTGAAGTATGTGAGGTATGGGTCATTCCCCTCTTGGTGTTCTGTGCGGTGCTTAGAAAATCCAAGCAAAGTGACACCTTTTATTGGCTAACTAAAAAGATTACAATATGCAAGCTTTCAAGGCAACTCAGGCCCCTTCTTCAGGCAAGATGTAATGTGCGGTGCTTGAAAGCTAGAGTTAACTTTTGGTACCAAAATTAATACAATGCTAATAGGTAGGATACATTTTTAAAAACCTCGGTTTTTTGGGTACCGAGCATTGCTAATTTGAGCCCCACTTCCAATGCGGTGGTATTTACCCTCTTGTACTTTTATTGTAGTCTTGACAGAAGTGCTTGTTTTTTAATTTCTATTTATTAACTGCTAATGATATTACACTGTGTTTTTTACACAATATTTCATAATCATATGCCATTTCATGAACAGCCTGAATGGTTTTGTTAAATTATTTTTTTTACTTATGCCTGAGTTTCTTAATCATTACATAAAATAAATTGGCATTTTTAGGGATGAATAATAGCCATTAATTACCAAAATACAGAATTTGCCACTGCAGATATTTTGATAACAACAAAGGTTGTTCACTACAGTACTCACTTGACTTAAGTATTACTTAAAATGATTAAGTGTTTCTGACAATAAAAAATGAAAAGTAGCTTTTAAAATGCAGAATTAGTCACTGCAGACACTTTTTCACAACCTAATTACAGAAGCCCCTTTGTTATATTCTCAATTCAGCACTGGAGCTGGAGCATTTCTAGACACATTTAACATGAGTGGAAATGCAAGTGGTGTTTTCCCTTCACACACATCAATTAATTCAGGAGAATAGACAGAAGAAGCATGTTGGGCATTGGCAGCAGTCAGTTAAGACGCAGAAAGGTGGCCAGTCTTGACACCTATACAACTTTAAGAAAGTATACAGAGTGTGAGCGGCAGATTGTGTGAAGTCATCCTACCAAATTCTTTGTAACACTGTCACATCTTTGTCATCATGTAAAAATACCAAGTTTCTTTTTGGTAATGTAGCCTGTCATCTTCTTTTGACTTTTTCTTGTTTGGTCATTGCGAATAGACCGTTCCCATTTTAACTATAGATTAGTAGATTGTGGTGTACTCTACTGTGCAGATAACTGCACGCAGACACTGGAGATACATCTTAATGTCAGGTGTAAATGTAAGTTATGCACTGATACAATCTGAAACCGACTTCAAGGAGTGTCTTTAAGAACACAAAGTATTTTGATGCTGTTTCGGAATTATTGTAGTCATCTTGCTACTCGTCTGGAAGTTAACTGGGCCCCCGTGGTGGAGAACTACACTAGATAACCTTGTGTGATTTCATTGTTCAACAGTGGAAAGTGATGTACAGCTGGTTACACTGATTTATGTTAGGATCTAGTCATGTTTCTTCTACTAGGTAACTAATTTTGCATTAATTAATAAATTAAAATAGCATGGCAGCAATCCACTCCTGCAAGCCAAGTCATTTTGCAGTAAACCCCCATAATGTCCACCGTTTAGGGAAATAGCAGGGAGAATGAGTTAACTTATTAAAATATTAGGATACATTAAAAAAAAAAGATTAAAATAATTAGGCAGAATAAGTAAAACATCAGCTTGCTGTTGATTATTATCTGTATCTTAATAACAATAGAGTCATTTTCCCAGGTGTCTGCTCTGCTTATTGTTAATTGTAATTATTTTGGTACAGTTAAAGGAGCAAACTCCACAGGAAAAAAGGTGAATTAACAGTAAAATGACAAGCAAGACTTAATCACAATGGGAAAAATACACATATTTTGAAAATTTCTTATGAATGCAAATCTCACTACTGCTTTTTATTTTCTAAATGCAGGATAAGAGAAAACAAATACCAGTAGTAAATGTTAGGATTGGTAAGCTTTATTGTCCATTCTTGTAAAAAAAATTGTTGTAATTTTCTAGTGAAAACAATTAGAGGTAAAATGACTCAGTGATTGTGCATCTGGTTGGAGCAAAAACCTGCAGCCCAAGGGTCTCCTCGAACTGGACTGGTGTTGGAAACCTCTAATCTGCTCAAAAAACTTCCAGTCACCACCTGAGCATTCAGAAGTACTGAAATACAGTAAAGTAATTTATTATTGACTACATATGATTAAAGTTCCAGGAAGATTTGATACTGTGAGTATCATCATAGTACTAGCTTCATTCATTCTTTCCATCGTCAAATGTGAAGGTTAAAAATGTTGTTGCACTGGATAATACTGTAGTATTAATTTAAAATTTTTTTACAGTAAATGTACTATGAATATATTATGGAAAATTTAGTGTTTTCATGCGTTTAAATCTGGTAAAATACTGCAGATTTTAACTGCAAAAAAGCAAAAAGCTGACTCATCAATTATTTTATACTTATGGAATACTGAACAAGATAGTGTCCAACGAAAGTACCTTTGCAGTAAATTTTAAAGCCAATCCTAAAAGACCCAGGCAGCCAGTGCAATGATGCTAATACAGGTAAAATGCCTTCTGATATACTCATTATGAACACAAAACTCATTTTCTTGATAGTCCTGATAAAAGTGCAGTACAATAATATAACCAGTTAAAAATAAAACAAATTTTAATTTTTCAGCATCTTGTGACAAATAAAAACTGAACTCTTGCTATATTTTTTAATGAAAAGCACTATTTTCATAATCTTCTTATTATGTCAGCTAAAACTAATTTCATAGTAAGATCTAGATTTCTTACTTAGAGTTAAGTTGAGTTTTTTCCTAAAGCCATTGTCACATTACATTGCATTTGTTGGAGGGGACATTAAACATAATGACTTCAGTTGATCTTGACATTAGATTACAAAACTAGAAATCTGAGAAAATGAAAAATTAGACAACACCTTGACGACTTTCAATAACAGGTTCTCATTTCCAAAGGTTCACGAGCTAGCTTCATTTTCTGACAGCCAATAACATGATAGAGCCAGTTCCCATCCAATGGCTTTTCCCTGTACATTGCTTTCAGCCACAGTCTTTGTCCTTTTTTCCGTAATGTCATAGTATATAAAACACACAACATCAGAGAGTTTAGTTTTTTATTTTTTAGGTCCAAAGCACCCAGTGTTTCTTATACAAGTTTGTAGTGGCTTATGGGTTGGTGGAATACACACAGTGCAGCACTTTGTTGTTAATCTAGCTAAAACCAAGGTCAGATGAACATGGATGCACCAAAATGATGGCTTGGGCTGCCGTAAAGTTTGTGCAACATGGGTTCACAAGCAGCTTACTAATCTGGACAAGCCAACATCTTTTGGTGAATTTCAGCACGTTTCACTCCCTCTGTCCAAAGAAATCTCACTATGGCACATTGTTCAACAATGGTGCAATCCCACAGCAGAACTTCCATGTTCATTTAACCTCGGCTTTACAAAACAAAACAAATAACTAAGCTTATAGAGACATTTTACAGCAAAGGCAGGAAGGAAGTGAGCACTTAAGATTCCAAGAAACTTCACACAGTAAAGTTGGAGCATCTTCTTTTTTTTTTTTTTTTTTTTTTTTAACTTTTTGTTTTGCTTACCGTAATCAGAAAACATTTCAGTTGCTTTGATTAGCTATTTGGGGGAAAGAGAAATAAACATTCTGTTTGAAGCATAGCTGTTAAGGTTGGCACAATACCAAAATTTCAAACTTCGATATGATACAAAGAAAAGTATTGAAATTCAATACAACTTAATTCTCAATAAGTATATAATGTAACTCAATAAATATTTATTTAAATAAATAGAAATTTTGTATTCATCAAAATCTTAACATTGATTAAAACAAGTAATAGAAATTGCAGTCATTAATTGCAGATACTTCAAGTAGTGCATTATTTTGTAAAAGATAAGAGTAAATTCTGTAAATAATGAAAGCAAAGAAGTTTATATCCAGTCAAGGTTTTTTTTCCCCCCACATTGATGAAAACAAACACAATTACTGTGGTAGTACAATGAAATGTTACAAATGTTATTAAATGTTAATTAAATCAGTATTGCAATCTTTTGTAAACCGTATACTTAAAAATATTAAAACAAACATTAAATAAACATTCAAGTAGAAAGAACATTAATATAAGTAATTGTTCAGAAAAGCAACACAAAAAGAGACCACTAATCCACTATGCATAAATGCTACACCACTGTATCACAGACTAAATCAAGTTTGGTGTGGATAACATAGTCCCCACAAAGAGAGTGCACTCTTTTCCCTTCATGGATCACAAAAGAAATAAAAGCCCAACTGAATATGAAGAAGAGAGCCTTCAGGTCTGGAGATAAGGGTGAAATCAAGAGTGTTCAGTCAGAACTGAAGAAGCAGCTCTGTGAGGGGTAAGCCCACCACATAGACAAGCCTGAGCACAAGTTACAACAAAACAAATGAAGGGAGTGTGGAATGGGGTGAGAAATATCACTGGCTACAAGCAGGCTGTTAAACATGTACAGGAAGGGAACAGAAACAGCGCTAATGAACTGTACAGCCCTCCCCCAACAATGCTAGCCTCTGTATGCAAGCTGAGGAGATAATGGAATCCCAGCTGACATCAGCACACTGCATGACCTACTGTGACAATACACCTGTGGTCTCTAGCCCCACTCCACTCCCTGGATTGTGTGTCTCTGCAGATCAAAGGAGAGAGCTGGGAAAACTCTACATAAACAAGGATTTAGGACCACATGAAATCAACCCCAGGGTGCTGAAAACATGTGCCAGCCAGCTGTGTAGGGTCCAGCACCTATTCTCCCTTTCTCTGAATTTGCAGAAGGTTTCCCAGCTGTGGAAAACATCATATGTGGTCTCATTGCCAAAGAAAGGGCATTTCAGTGATCCTAAGGACTTCAGACCATATATACCTACATCAGACACATCTAGACTTCATACATCATGGAGAACTTTGAGACGCTAGTCCTAAAACAGCTACAACCCCTGGTTATAGAACATCTGGATCCTATGCAGTCAGGCACATATAGGTGTGGAGGAGTTTCTCCTCTACATGTTCCACAGAGCTTAGTCCCATTTGGGCAAAGCTGCTGGAAGTGTTCTACCACTCTGTAGTAGCCAGTGTTGTTTTCTACACTGCAGTCTCCCAGGGAAGTCACCTGACCAGACAAAAAGCACAATGCCTGAACAAACTTATCAAGAAAGCCTACTCCATCAGAAAGTGAACAGGATACAGTGGAAGCTGTTGTGGAAAAGAGGATGGTGGAAAAATTTAGATGCCTTCATGAAAAATCTGCTCCTTCCCCACCCCCCCCGGAGGTACTCTCTTGGAGCACTTTTAGCCACAGGCTCATTCCACCACGGTGTACTAAGTCTTTTGTGCCCACTGCTTCATGCAATTGAATGCTTCCAGTCAATGTACTTGTTAACGTTTTTATTTATTTATTTATTGATTAATTGATTGATTGGCTGTGTTATCTGTCTTGTGAGTCTGTATTATTGTTTTTTGTTTCTGCTGCTGTATGCACTTGAATTACCCCATGGGATTAATAAAGTTTATCTAATCTATCTAATCTGATCTAAAGCAGCATAAGGTTCTGCTTGGTATCTGCTTGGACATTGTAGTCATCTTATGTGATTCATGTAGCTTAGTTAATGAGCAAGTGAATCTCACTATAACATTTACTTTATGCCTCTTTAGAGTATTTTTATTTATCTTGTGATGTATGATACATGAAACTGGGTGGCTATACAGTTTCTCCTTTTCATGGTATTTACAGCATGCTTATTTAAACCATATAAATAGTAGACTGACACATTCTAAATGTTGTAATTTGAGGTGGCTTCAAGATATTTACCTTTTTTTCATTTAAAAACTCTTTTATTATTAACTTTACAGAATATATGCATGTAATCTGTGAATTGGTTTAAACTAAACAGAGACAAAATAGTAGCTAAAATACCTTATTAAATGGGTAGCCATAATCTGTATATTTGTGTATATTTGGCCAGCCAGTCCATTTGATACACATCAGCTCATTTGATACGCCTAGCTGAAAAGAGCTAAGAGGTAAAGGTTAAGCTTAATTCTCCTGATTATACAATAGCTTTGTGGCCTTTTAGATTGGTCTATGATGTTAGTTCAAAAACTTTTTGGATATTATAACGACTTGTATTTTATTTATTTCCCTTGAACACTAAGACTACATTTTAATAGCTGTGAAGAAGGAGCATGATCGTGCTAATGCATTTTTACGCACTGTAACCTATAATTTATTTGATGACGCTTGACATAAGCTGTACTCAATTGAAAGCTTCTTTGCAGCAGGCACTTCCCAATTTGTTACATAATACATTTATATCATTATGGTTAGTGGTGTGCATTTTTAATATTCTAGGCAGATTCAGTTTCAGGTTAAGTTTTCAACAAAAAATATTTTTGTATGTCATTTAAACACAATACTAGAAATTAATTTTTCATCCTCCTATATCTGAATTTAGGATTAAAAATATGTAATGACCCTTGTATTACTGCTGTAAATGTGGTACTAATTATATAGAAATCTTGTACACCCGTAATATGTATAACATTAAAGTAAAAATATTGCTTGCTTTGGTTTGGTAGCATTGCAGTCATTGTTTGGTTTTGGCCCACCTCATCATACAGGTGAGAAACTGTACTTGTAGCATTATTCCTCTGTATGTGTTTTGAAATTATTAATTATAGCTGTTGGGATTTTACTTTTTTTGTGCAATAGTCACTTATGGTTTAGCAAGTACACCACCCCACACGTGAAGATGATCAGACACTCAATTACAATGTTCAAGGCAGCTTGTACACTTTAATCCATTAAGATTTGCAGCATTTATGTGAATATCAAAGAAAAATGGGAAAACTGGTATACTGTACAGTAAAAAACATTGCAGAGGAGTTCGTTGGAAACTTAGTAAAAATATTACACTACTAGAAAAAAAATTAATGTAAATGTTACTTTATAATGTTAGTTTGGAGGTTTTAAGCACAACCCAACTGGAAACAGCATTAAAAACCACTTTGAAATAAAGCTAGTAATTAAAATGAAGAAAGAGGCGCTTTTACAAAAACAACATTTATTCCTATAGCAAATTTTCATACAAATGATGTAGCTCAAAGTGCTTTACAAGATGAAAAAAGAAAAAATTAAAAAAAAATAAAAAAATCTAAAAGTAAAATTAGATGATACTAAGTAACAAAGAATAAAGTAAGGTCCGATCGCCAAATGGACAGAGAAAAAAAAAAACAAAATCTGCAGGGGTTCTGAGTCCACGAGACCACTCAGACTCCACTGGGCATTCTACCCAACATAAATGATCTAAGTCAGTCCTCATTGTTTTCAGGCTTCACGTGGAAGAATTGGATTTAGTCATATAAAAGTAAACCACTAAGCAGACAGAGAATTATTATAATGTGAAACTTGTAAACAAGAAAGTCATTTCTTTCTTCACTGTCTAGAGGGATAATGTTCAACATATAACAGTAATACCATTAGTGTTGAATGCCCTCTTTAAAGCAGCATGTTCACCAGAATACTCAAATGTTTTTTTGACTAGTCACTAATTCATGCAGAGTTCATTTCATGCATCTTCTACCATGCTAGTGGACTGTATCACATGTTGTTTGGCTGCTAATCATGACTGGATAAATCAGTGATGCTCCAACTGATCAGCAATCAATCCTAACTGGTTCATTTTCACTCCAAATGACTTGATTGGTGATTGTTAAATAAAGAGATTTTAAAAAAGAAACTTTTTTTCAGTATCACCTTTTATAGGCTTTATTTACTTGAAGTGCTCCTTCACTTTATGTATTATATTCAGTAACTGAGGAAGTATGTGTGTCATTTTGCTGTCTGAACTTCCTGTAGACATAGAGAAGCCAGGCAGACTTTAGGAGCAAGGGGAAGACTGGAACGTTTGTTTTTACGTTAAAGAAAGTGGAGTAATAAATGAAGAAAAATTCATCTGAGGAGCTGTCCTGTGCATGAAGAGGAATGGCAGACTTGTATCTTGTCCTTTTGATCTTGGAGTGAAAGAAAAGAGAGTCGTGTCTTTGGTAGTAATTAAAAAAGAAGCTACTTTAATGAGTTCAGACGTTTTTATTTTGTCCATTAATTAAAATAACACTCCTTCTTTGAGTGCGAATAGTGAGCAAGCTTGTGCTTAGTACAGCAGTTCACATCTATACTAATAAAAGGCAAAGCCCTCACTGACTGACTGACTGACTGACTCACTCACTCACTCACTCACTAATTCTCCAACTTCCCATGTAGGTAGAAGGCTGAAATTTGGCAGGCTCATTCCTTACAGCTTACTTACAAAAGTTGGGCAGGTTTCATTTCGAAATTCTACACGTAATGGTCATAACTGGAACGTATTTTCGTCCATATACTGTACTGTAATAGACTGCAGCTCGATAGCCGTGGGAGGTGGAGTTTCGTATTAAAGCATTTAACCAATCACATTTCAGCCATCATTTGTTGCCAGGCAGAGAGGCTTTCACAATCCGTTGTGTAGGCACTCTAACACGGAATAAATGTCGATTAACCTGTTGCTTCAACCAATCAGATTTTGAGTTGGTGTCAGTCGGGCCCTCTAGCAGGCGTGTGGCAATGTCACCGTATTCAGACCCATTGATTGGATAGAAGCAGATATGAGGAACTCTATGAGGCCACTGAATGCACCGCAAATGCTCCGAGCGAAAGATCGTCGCACGCACTACGGCCAACTCCATGGCAGGATTCTGGACAATATTATTTGCCAGACACAGACCAGATTTCAAGACCACGAAAACCTGATGTTTGTCACACTCCTCGAGCCCCAGAAGTTTCGGGAATACAAGAAAAATTTCACGCATGCAGCCTTCTCCAGTTTAACACAAGAGCCATAGAGCACTTTTTGATCTGTCTCGGCTAAAAACAGAACTGACTGTAATGTATGCCATGGATGATTTTTTAGGAAAATCTTCCACTGATTTCCTTGACTTCCTTCATCAGAAAAATCTGAATGAGAGCATGGGGCAGCTGTTCACATTGGTATATTTGGCGGTGAGCACTTCCGTGTACACTGCTTCTGTCGAGCGGACATTTTCAGCCCTAAAGCGAATTCAAACTTATGCCAGAAATACCATAAGGGCGGGTTCGCCTTTCAGCATTAGCTTCGAATGCGATAGAAAGGGATGTTTTGATGGAACTGAAGCGCACGGATAATCCGTACGACAGAGTAATTAAACTGTTTTTGAGGAAAGAGGAGAATGGATTATGTTTACAAATTATCCAAATTTTTGGTGAGTAAAATGTTGCAATTTTCCTAAATAATATTGCAAGTTTATGAGTGATTACTAATTTTTTTTTTATGTGATGTCGCGGCTGTGGCTGCAGTAGAAAGGAACTTGTTCACCCCGGTTTGTCTATTCAATAAAGGCATTTATTGTGGCTACGGTAGTTATCTTATACTAGGCTGACCCGCCTTTTAAGGCGACCGACTTTTAAGTTGACCACTTCTTAAGGCAATTCAATATGTAGATCAATTTGATATTTTATACAAACTCATTAATTTGGTTATATTGCATTTGAGTGGTATTACTTTAATACTCGTAGTTTCTGCTATTTTTGTGATGAAATTTAAACTTTTTTTCTTATATTGAGGTCGCCCTTTTGAACCCTCCTGATATTTACTACGCGGTGAGGCATTTGTACTCCATCAACATTAATTATTTCCAGAGACATAATTTTGTCTATTTTTCCAGCGCATCGCGCACAAAAGCAAGGGGACGATGGGAGCAGCAGAACTCTGCTCACATTGCGTCGCTTCGTACCGCAAGCTGCAAGTAGTAAGTCTGTGATAAGCGGAATACCGCTACGCTTTGCACTCATGGGACAGAAGGACAATCCCGACTGCTTTTATATAGTAGATTATTGTACTGTACATTTAATTACACACACACAGTTCTTACACACAACCACTAACCTATGAAAGCACAACCTTAGTAGGAGAGTCTTCAGGTGGTGCAGTATATTCAGCAGGTGCATCGTTGTCTTCTTCCGCTGAAGGAGTATTAAGAGTAGGCAGTGGGTATCTGGGTGCGCAGCTGAAGAACATCTTGATAGGCAGTTGTTGGCGCTGTCTTTTCATATGCGTGAGGAGGCTTTTGTAGGGTATTGCCATCTTTGATCATATCCAAGAGTTTCACCTTCTCCTGGATAGCAAGCATCTTCCTCCGGCACTTAGTTTTATTGTCAGAAGGCTTAGAAAAATCAGCACGTTTAGGAACCATCGTGGGGCTTAGATAAAAGTTCTCAGAAAGAGCATGCGTAGTGACGTAACCGTGTATGAGAAAAAAATCGCGATAGAGTGAAGCCGCAAAAGTCGAAGCGTGATATAGCGAGGGATCACTGTATATAGATAGATAGATATATATATATATGTGTGTGTGTGTGTGTGTGTGTGTGTATGTATATATGTATATAGATATATATAGATATAGATATATAGATGTATGTATATATATATATATATATATATATATATATATATATATA
>JANRMT010062841.1:19243321-19265236 GCA_026402145.1 Polypterus bichir lapradei
TATATATATATATATATATATATATATAATATGACAGCAACACTCATAACAGTGACAAAACAATTACTTTGACAATCATGTTACGTTATTTTCAAAATGTTTCCTTTTCTTTTTCATTACTTCTTTAACACACTACTTCTCCACTGCGAAGCGCGGGTATTTTGCTAGTTTTGAATATAAAAGAAAGATGAAAATGCCCTTGCTGCTTAGTAAACAACAGTCTTGGATTTTATGTATTTTTATATTTGATATGGTCAATAAACAATAGGCTTACATAATTTATTTAATAAAAAATGAACAGGTAAAACCTGTAGTCAGCAGTTTGTTTAAAAAAATACCAAGATTAATATTTTAAAAGAATACAGGACTCTTCACCAGTGAATGAGGGGGATAGGCAGATTTTCATTTAGCTTTTCATTTATGATTTGAGCTGATTATTCCAGAAGTACTGTATATATTTAACAATGTTTTAGAAAAAATAAACACCATGTGTTATGAATGTTATGCAAAGTACATGGTATAATGGAAGATGAGCAACCCAAAAAGCAGTACTGATGCAGGGACTACAATTTCTGTCAGGCAGCAGGAATGCATTGGCCCTAATGGAAGGATGCTTTAAGCACGCACAAAGCTTTGTAGCAGCTAAAGCGGTATCTCATTAAAACCCACATGTACATACAGCTTTTTCTTCTCAACTAATTTAGATAATAATTTTGTTATATTGCAAGATTACAATACCTTAAAAATATGGAATGTTCCCAACTAGATAACTCTTGGATCTAAAAACACAGACTAAATACTGTTTTATGCTAGAACTGTTTAGTATCCATTGCATTAAGCAAATGCTTGTTTGCTTTCTCATCAGACAGTCAAAAGTAACTGCCATATTGTTTTTTTTATTTTGTTATTATAAAGGCTTTTATAGCAACATCTTAACTCTTTTAGGGCTGATGTTGACTTTTGTCGAAATTCAGGGGTAGAGGATGGTAATCAGCTGTAAATTGCAACAAAACTTGCCCTTACTTTTTAGATCGACTCTCTTTGCTTGAAGGAAAGTTATGTAGCTTTGTTGATTTGACCTTGATTCCCTGCGCGTGCATGAGAAATGAAGAGCAAACATCTGAAGATACTAAAGCATATGTGCAAAGCAAAATACTCCATGTACTGTACGTTTTACGTATTATCGCTGAATTGCACTCTGACATTTCGGAGTCTTAGTTTAATCCAAGTGATCTGGAGATATATATCGAAAATGAAAGTGAGGTCCCACCATCAGCTGATCGTGATGCTGAACACGTAGATGATATGCTTACAGCAGCGTTTGCCTAGGAGGACCACCACTTGTGATGACGAGAGGTAAAAACCAGATTGCATCGCACTGCGACTACCACCGTCGCCCACCTGTTGTGCGAAGACAGAGAGGTAGCTGGCACTCCATGCATTCCTGCTGGCCATTAAGCCGCCCTTGTGCAGCCACTGTTGCAAGAGATGCCGAACAGGCGCCAACAGCAGCCACAGCATGTAGCAACAGACATTTTATGTGGATTTATGTGTGAAACTAGTGCATCGTGTGCTTTTCAAAAAACTTAGTTTTTTGGAAAAAATATTCAGCCCTCAAAGAGTTAAAGTGTCTTTTTCAGTGTCAGCAATGCTCATTTTAGCTACCTCAGCCAACATGCAGTCTTTGTTTTAGTTGGCTGCTGACTTGACACATATTATCAAGACAATAAGGTTTAACAAAAAAAATTCAGGTCACCTGCATCTATAAAGGTGGAAAATAAGATATTTCAGTTAAGTTTACTGTGGCACTGTATTATTCCTCGACTACCTGCCGCTCTCAGCTTGGCATCCATTGCTACAAAGTATCAAATTGAATTCCACACACTCTGTTTATTGTCTAACTGATTTTATAAAGATTTTTTTTTTATTTGAAACATTTAGTTTTCATCAAGTCTCAGAAATAATTATATCCTGCACTTTTTCTGTCATTTACTTCATTGTTTCCTGACATATATAGTACTTGTTTTGCAGATTTTTTGTTAAGTTGCTTTGAATAAATACTTAAATGTAAATAATTATAACGCAGAGGAAATACTTAAAGGTCAATACAACACATTTAAAAACATTATGTTGTTTCATTCTTGAAATATTTCCTTATAGTGTCTCAACTTATTTACAAGAGAGGTGGGTAAGGGGACATTACATCTTCTGGCCTCTACAACAACAATATTTATTTATATAGAACATTTTCATACAAATGATGTCGCTCAAAGTGCTTTACAGGATGAAGAAAGAGAAAAAAGACAAAATATAAAAATAAAATTAGGCAACACTAATTAACATAGAATAAAAGTAAGGCCAAAAAAAAAAACTGCAGAGATGGCAGGAGAAAAAAAAAAACAAAATATGCAGGGGTTCCAATGGCACGAGACCACAGCTGCCTCCATGCATTCTACCTAACATAAATGATCTCAATCAGTCCTCATAGTATTCAGGCTTCACGTGGAAGAACTTGATGATGATGATCATGTGGACCTCTGACCTTCAATCCATCAAGGTATGGACCGCACAGTGCTTTGATTGGGTGGTGGTGGTGCAGATCACCACCACAGAAAAACCAGAAAAAGAACAGCAGAGAAAGTAGGGGTTAGTACGGATTTTGGAGCCATGATGAATGATAATGATAATTAAATGCATACACATAATATCAGAATTAAACTAAAATGAAGCTATGAGAAAGCCATGTTAAAATAATGAGTGTTTAGCATTTTTTTCAAATACTCCACTGTATTAGCCTGGTGAATTTCTATTGGTAAGCTGTTCCAGATTTTAAGTGCATAACAGCAGAAGGCTGCCTATCACTTCGTTTAAGTTTAACTCTTGGAATTATAAGCAGACACTCATTTGAAAATCTAAGGTTACGATTTGGAGTGTAAGGTGAAAGGCATTCTGAAATATAGGATGGAGCGAGATTATTTAAGGCTTTGTTAACCATAGGCAGTATTTTAAACTCAATTATAAATGGCAATTGTACTTCTAGATGAACATTCATTGGTTATCAGCTCCAATGCACCCCTCCGACTGAAGACATAATCAGACTTGTTTGATTTTTTTCGGAATGAGTTGCAGACTAGTCGGAGTGAGTCACTGGGTATGCTGCATTAGGTGACTGGGTTCACAGGTGCACACCTTTGACTTGCTCAGATTATGTACATGAATGTAAAAAATGAAAACCACTTGAAAACTCCTCTAATGTGATAAATATGTAATATTTTTCAGCAATCACAAGTCTTTTTGTGTGGATTTTTTAAGTGTATTACTGGTAGAAGGCATCCTCTGTCATGTTGTTCTTACAGAGGATTCTGTTT
Source organism: Polypterus bichir lapradei (assembly GCA_026402145.1). NCBI lineage: Eukaryota > Metazoa > Chordata > Cladistia > Polypteriformes > Polypteridae > Polypterus > Polypterus bichir. Next base: position 19,246,690 of record JANRMT010062841.1, read on the forward strand.
TTTGTGAATGGCTGTATTTTCCAGTGTCAGTATTTGAATACTGCAGCTTTCACAGATGTTTATTAAGTGTATTTCATGCCTCATAGATGCAACATGAGCAAAAAAGTAAAAATATCAATAATACAAAGTGTAAAATTCAGTAGCACACAGTACAGACATACATGTAAAATCCAAAATTTTAATTTGCATATGAATCTTGCATATAACTGCTTTTAAATGAATATTCAAATATATATATTTTTGGAAATTTAATAGCTTTTTAGGTGTAATGATGGTGTTGCACAGAAATGTAGGGGCTAAATAAGTGAGACAGCTCAACTAATGTCACCAGGAAGCACATAGTTTGCAGTTCTTACACAGTCTCTGCACACTGGAGAAGAGGAGTTCTTCTATTGCTCTCACTGTGGAAAACTGCTTCTGAACACCTTTGTGATATAGACATCTGGAGGTTGCAGCAGGCTGCTAATGGTTACCACAGAGCAAAATGTGCAACCCAGTACTGATCGTGGTGTGAATTCACAACAGTTCACTTGGCATATTTGTCAGAATTAGCACTGTGGACAGATGGATTATAATGGTGGTGATGCTTAAAAAGTGGGAACTGAATGAGAGAAAAAGAGGGCTCTGCTGACGTCACTAGGAAGCTTAGAGGCAGCCCTTGGGCAGAAGGTCTTCTATTATTCATGGTTAAGAAAAGAAAGCTGCTTCTGAAAGCCTTTATAATCTGGACATTGAAGATTTACAACTGACCGCTATAAGTTACTAAAGTGCGAAATGGATGGATTGTGGTGGGATTCCGTGAAAAAACAATGGAATAATTGCATTTTCTAGCTTCACAACTGCTATGTTGCTGTGGAATTAACTTCTGGTAAAAATGCTATCAAGTTCTTTATAACACAACATTGTAGAAAAATAAGTTAATCATTACTTATTGCTGTTGTTGTCAAAACTTTTTTGTAGAACGAATGATACTGTCTTACAGTAGTAAATAATTTAACAGTGTATGAAAAATGACTTTACTGACATTTTAATTTAAGATTTTAAATTATATTTCATTTTTTCTTCAAGTGCAATTTATATCCTTTTATACAATACTTTTATAATTATTTCAGTCTCATCTTTGTCAGAGATTTTTTGCTGTAGGAATATATTCACTAGTGATCATTGCAAAGTACTAGGAGTATTTTTTGGAGCTTGCAGAAAGTTGCAGATGAAAATGTAAGCCAAAGATGTATTAGCAATACTGAAAATAATTTATTTTACAAAAAAATACAGTATGTAAATATTAGTATTCTTTAATTTTTATTAAGTGAATATTATATCTGTAATATTAAAAGTTATTTTTGATTTAAAAAAAATAGACTATGGGAATATACAACATCTACCTTCCACCTTCATTGCTTCCTTAGTTACTTAGCAGATCTGGACATCTGTCATCTTGTGTATGTTCACATTCTGTTACTCTCTCTTAGATTGTATTAGATTAGATAAACTTTATTAATCCCAATTGGAAATTCAAATACATACAGCAGCAGAAACATAATAAAACAAGAATGCAGACTCATAGGACAAATAATACAGCCAATCATTCAATCAATTGATAAATAAAAAAATAAATAAATACAGTAATCCCCCGCCTATTGCAGAAGTTACGTTCCAGATCCATCAGCGATAGGTGAAAATCCGCGATATAGAAAGACCATATAAATAAACATTTTTTTTTAACAGTTTAAGCCTTAAAATACCCCTCCCACATGCTTTAAACACATATAAACTTATTAAAACACACTTTGTAAACACATATGATATGTGGATGTCAGGCTAAGGATATGAGTAACATCTCTCTATTATAAAAAAAAAAATCTTGGTAGGGAGACCAGGGCGTCGAGACATAATCTTTTCGGAACACAATTTGACGTCCCGCGAGACAAGGCAGTGAGACAGAAGGACGGCTGCTGTACAAGCTTTTAAATGATCGACGCGCAGAGCGACAACAAGAACACAAACCTTTGCAGAAGCAGCACAAAGCCAGTAGCTGATTTGTCCGCTTCTCCTTAGCGTTCTTTCAGCTCCTCCCCTTCATAACACAAGCGGGAGAGATACGAAGTGGCAGGAGTGTAGCGCGCCTTCAGCGGGGTTGAGCGAAGCGACTGAGACCAGATCATCTCGGAGATACACTGACGACACGCAAGACTAGATATTACAACCTTAGGAAGCAAAACCCGTGAGATGGTGACTTTCACATGTCACGTCCTATTTACAAACAATTTAAAACAAGTTCATGGACAACTAACCTAGCAGTTGTTGGAATGCTTTTGGCAGACACACTTCAGGTACTCCCAGCTCTTAAAACAATGACAAGCAGAACACTCTGCTCGCCAGCAGCAGCTGCAGCAAGCCAGCTGATGATCCGAACGCATCTCCTTAGCGTGCGTTCAGCTCTCACCAATCCCGCCCCCTCCCCTTCAGAATGCTAGCGGCAGAGATGCGAAGTGGCAAAAGGACAGCTGCTGTACAGGCTTTTAAATGATTGATGCAAAGCACAACAAGCAGAACACGCAGCTGGCCAGCAGCTGCAGCAAGGCAGCAGCTGAACCGATCACATTTTAGTTTAGCGTGTGTTCAGACCCCCCCCTTCACAACGCAAACAGCGTTATAAGTCCCGCAAGAAAGATATTTAACCACGCCTGGGGCAGGAAATAAAGGACAAATATTGTTTTTACAAAAGCTTTAAAGTAAAAATAAAAATAATGTATATGTAACAATTCCTGTGCAAATAACAATCTCTTTAAATTGTTTATCCAGTAAACCAAACCCGGGGGTGGGCTAGCGAAGCGAGTAGGGGGCAGAGCCCCCTTGTAATAATAATAATAATAATAATAAATCCGTGATATAGCAGGGGTGCGATAGCTGAACCGTGATATAGCGGGGGATCACTGCAAATGTGATTTGCCTCTACCAGAAACCTACGTCAAGCTCCAGGCATCCTTCTCAACTCTCACTTTTGACAAACTCGCTCACTTGCATGCTACTTGATTTTCTTCTTCATATTTTTTTTCTCCTTTCTCAGTTGCCTTTCTCCATTTTATCTATATGGCCAATTCCAGCTGGTGGCGTACATGCGCCACAGCGCTAAATTGAAACCAACTCATTAAGGTGGCTGGTTAACAAGTGGATTAGGTAAAAAAAAAATACATTTAAGGGGGTCTTCCATTTCTAACCCTCATCAATGAGAAGTGTGATCTGTTTAAAGACAAAATTTAACCAAATGCATTTAACATTAAATTGCTTGTAACAATAGCATAGAAGAGTTGTCTTCATGAAAATTGATTTGGAAGAGATGGTTAAAAAAATTAAGTACCTTTATTTTGCAAACAGAAAAAGCATTTTTGGTGTGAATTGAATGTTTTGATAGTCTTGTACCTTCTAATTCCACAGAGAAGGAACCACAAAGGTGGCTGTGTTTTTTTCGGTAGTTGTATAGTGACTTTTTCAATTTGTATTTTTTTTAAACATGTTGAAAAATGCATGATATCATAGTTGTGGGATCAGAGTTTTGCATCAACCTTATAATGCTGAAATTATAGAAATTCAACACTATGTTGAAAGAAATCACACTCGACCAAGCAGCACAGTTACGGAATGGAAAAACCAATGGAAATATCTTGTGGGTAAAGCTTGAGTGTCTTATATTTTCAGAAGGAAGAACCTTTTTTCACACTGCAAAACATCCAGAGACCTACTGAATATAAGAGAGCTTTCAGATAATTTTAATGTCAATTTCAGCTCTCTACTTGCTTAAAATTTGTATTTGTTGTTTTCTTCATAGCACTTCATTTTTTTTCCAGATAACCTTTACTATACATTTCCTGCCTGTCTAATTCAAAACATATTTTTTCGTTAAAAATGTAACACCGCAATGAATTTCAAATGCATTTTAAATGGGTAAACTCAATATTGTAATTGTTAGCTTTCAACCTTAAGGAAGAAAGTCTATCAATCATGCAAGACTGCTGTTCAGTCTTGCAGCTTTAACATACAAGCAGAAGGGCACTCCTGGTACATCAGGTTTAGTTGAATGCAAATTGTGCGATAAATATTTTATTATTAAAGCAAAGCGAATTCTTGAGTGACATTCACTAAGGCTACTGGCTTTTAAGCTCTAATAGTTAGCACATTTACCATATGGAGTCATGTGGTGCAAATGCAGAGCCATCTTAATGTTCATAATTTAGTCTTAGAGCTCTTTTTTCTGAGAAAGTCATTGTTAGTTACACACTGTGGCATTATATTTAGTGCTGTATAATAATTTATAGTTGTTTCAGGGCTGTCAGCATGAAGTGGATTCAACATGATAGGAGCACTTCTTCTTTTGGTCAGATATAATAAAGCTTCTTTAGGCAGCAGAATATAATGGTGTTCCTTCATAAAACACAGTGAGGTTTCTGTCTCCCTCTCGGGACTACATTGTCTTTAGAAAGTATTTGAACCTAAAAGCGTAAGATGCTGAGTATTTTAGGCCGGAGTATGGATTTAGGTCAGAGTAAGTATTCAGACCTAAAATGCGTAAAGAATGAAGGAGTCACTGTATATGACCTTAATAGGAATATAATAACCAGACACGCTAATAATGAGACTGGCTTCAGTTTTTCTCTTGCTTTTAGAAATTATATAAATATTACTGAGGATTAAAAGGAGGTTAAAATATAAATATTTAGAAACGTCAGATGGCTAGACCTTTAAAACATTTCTTCATATTTTGGAAGTAATGCATAACTAACTTAAAACTGAACATGGAAGAATAGATAAGCATCCTGGCCATTTAAAAAAAAAAAAAAAAAAAAAACATTTTTTCAAACAAAGTATGTCATTCTGTCCTGAGAATGAGTTCAAAGGGTCTAATTTGTATATGTGAATTGAACCCAGCATCTATCTGGCATTCAGATGTCAAGAAACATGAATAAACTTGTAATATTGACATCAGGTCTTGTAGCTGGACTCGGATCATTTACCTATCAGCTACTGCAGCTGAAGTCTGTGCTCTAAATTGGCCTTTTGTAAGCTGCAGGGTTTGAATTGCTTGTGTTGTTGTGTAAACTGATGGACTGGCATCCTGTCAGATGTTTCTGTTTTGCACTTATTGCTGACATGATCAACCTCTGCTTGCAGTGACTCTGTGCTGGACAAAGCAGAATTAGAAAATAGGTGGATGAGATGATTAATTTGTTTTACTTCCATGTTTAGAAAAGAAAAAAAAACTGGGGAAAAAGTTTTTGTAATATGTGATGGAAAAGAAAAAATAATAACACCATGATGAAAAAACACACACATTGCATTGAAGTAAACAAGTCAGTTTTTGGAATCTGTTAGTGGTAATGCTTTGCAAGTACAGGGAAAAATGACAGAGATTTTATTGAATTTTTACTTTTTTGGTAATATAATTAATTACAAAACTGTTATTTTAAATACTTTCAAAATATATTCATACATTAACAGAACATATAATTCTGGCAGGATATAACATTTATGAGAATGCAAGCAAAGCAGTTTTGAAACCTCTTCATTTAAACTTGAGTGTACTCCCTAACTTTCTACATACAGTATTTAATTCCTAGTTCTTCAATTGGTGTCACAACAATGTTTTAAAATAGTTGTCTTTTTTTCTAGCAAATCAATTCTTGCCTGCCAATTTTTAATACAATATATTAACTAAACAGAGCAGTTTTATTTTAGCAAAGGAGTGAGAAGGATCTGTGTCCTCAGGTTTACTTTTAGTTAAGAACCATGGATCTAAGAAAATAACTGTGAGAAAGAATTAAATAAAAAAAGTGTTTTGCTGTAAGATGAATAGTATAAAACTTGCCAACTGTCGTTATACCAGCTTCAGTTAGTGTTATATGTAAATTAAGCACAAGCAATAGTAGTTAAACTTTGAAGATGAAATGCAGGTTCTAGTCATATAATTTAAAATAACTGTAAGTTGTTTATGTGACCACATGGGGAATGGAAAAAACTATAATTTCACTATGGCCAGTGCTTTACAGTACCAAAGAATGGTTTAGTTGTAGTTGAGGAATAATGCAAATTGCTTCAGTTTAATACGCTCAAATGTAAAATACCTTTGAGGAAAACCACAGGTTACTAAAACTGAAACAACCATGATCTCAAAATTTTGTTGCTGACTTTACAGACTAAGCATAATAATATGTTTATGGGGTCACTATTGTCACATGTACAGAGTACAGTGAAATTTTTACTTGCTTGTGCTGATCAACATAAACCATATCACCATTCTCTGGCACAATACTACCACTCAGGGTTAACGTCCTGTTATAATTAACACTAAAAAGTTTCCCTCTTCACTTAACTTACTTTACTTAAATAGTTTAATTTGCTTTCATGTTTACTTACTTTGCTTTGCTTACATATGTACCTTTTTATTTATTTGATTAACTTACTCTTCACTTTGAAGAAAAGGCAATAGTGATTGGTAAATATATTAATCTGTGAGGCAAAACCATTTTTTCTTTCTGAAACTTATCTGGTGATGGTTTAATAAGTGAAGACAAGATTGCCTTTAGCGAGACCTGTAGCTGTGACAAAATTTATCTTTCTGTACTATGCATTGTTCCTCATATTGTGAGATTTATTTAAAAAATATACATGTGCCTGTACTTAGGGGTATATGTGTGTGTTTGTGTGTTTATACAGTAGATAGATAGATCGATAATATGCCTTGATTGGTTTAAGCTAGAAGATGCTTGTAAGATTTCTTTTGTACCTGTACAGGGTTTATGAATCAGTTTAAGTGAAATTGGTGTTGATCGTCATACATTCACAGACATTTAAAAATTAATGATTTCCCGTGAGTTAGGAAGAGTTGATATATTGCCTTCATTTTACTTTTGCTTTCTTTGCAGATTTGCATTAAAGCAGTTATATTGAACGAGACTCAACATATACTCTTTGTGTTTGCGTACATGTTTGTAATCTGGTGCACAAGACTTTTGCAGGCAGGAATGGAAAGCACTGTACAGAGGTAGGAGAGAAGAATGGAGCACAGGACATTGATGTACTGGAAGAAATATGCCACCTTTGGTGGGGTCTGGGCTGTGAACTCAGTATCTGCACTTGTACTGGCAGCTAAAGGTCTTACCCTCTGCATAAAGAGACAGGGTGAGGCCCTGGAGTGATGGAAAGGGCTTGGAAGTCCTCTGTTCTGATGGAGAGCATGAACCAGGTTAGGTTGCCACTCAAAGGAGGTCAGGCTGAAAACAGTATGGCATTTTCAATTAAACTGATGACTCACAAGTGCAGGGATAGAGCTACTAGATGGAAATTAAGACTATGCTGCAAAAGTGGTGCCTACCCTGACCCTGAAGTTGATTTTGGGGTTTGGTTGGTATTGACACCAGTCTGATCTAAAACCACAATGAATGCAAAGGCTTATTGAGTCAGGATTTGATGGAAGGGGTTCACTGTATCTGATGGACAGAGGGCTCAGACCTAGATAAGTATGCCTAGAGATGCCATGGGTTTGTTACTTCCTTCTTTGTATTTATTTATTAAGCCATTTTTTTGTATGTTGGAGTCTGCCAGATCATTATAGGTTGAAGATTTGTTGTAGGAATATTCTCTAATTTATATACAAATTACAGCATTCTAAGATTGCCATTTCAGTCACATTTATTTAAATGCCTTTCTAAACTTGTTAAAGAATAACTTTAAAATTAAAAAGTAAAAGTTATTTTTTCACAATTATAGAATGTATTTGTTTTCCCTGGACACTTGTGTTCTTAAATGAAGCATTATTTAGTAATTTAAAAAAATGCTTCTCCCCACAGCAGCCTGGGTTGTGTTCTACAAGTCTTGTCATTTGTGTTACTGATGGGGGCATCTGTACTTTGTGTGTGTGTATATATATATATATATATATATATATATACATACATACATACATACATACATACATACATACAGTAATATTGAATAATTCATGAGCAGTGTCTCCATACAAGCAGGAAATTAGTTTACTTCTTGGGTTTTTAAAGCTGCTCCTATACAACTTTGTAATGTTCTGTCATTTTGTATATTGCAATATGCAAGTCTAAATTAAATATGTAATTTTGTGGTGTTTTTTACACTTTTTACACTTTTTTATTAATCCCATGTTGCTTTCTAGGATGATTTTGATTTTAAAGAGCAGCTCCTTAATAGATAGAATGAGATGCAACACTCTCATTGTAAACTGACTGTGTTGACTTATGTGATCTTAGATTATGGTATTTCTTTAATTTAGGCTATTATTTTTTATTTTATAATTCACAGTCACTTTAAATCCTGGTTCCACATTTTCCCTAAAGGTTGATGCCACTGGTGATCCAAGTGTCAGCTAACAAAGTCTCTGCAGACTGGTTAGTAGTCATCATGTCATGCTGTTTGTTCTTTGCTAGTCTGCAGGCACTACAGTGGTGTGTCATAAACTGAGCTGATCATTTATGCCTCTAGCATGCATTTCAGATTGTAAGCCTATAGCTACTTTTTGACTATTTTAATAAAAGTGAGAAAGGAAATGGGGATCAACTTTGCTATAATTTTTTTACACTATAGTAAACTGAGTTGATATGTTTAATTATTTTTGCATGGTGTCTTTTCAATTATTCATACTGACTGTTTTATTGATAGAGTCAGACATCTCAAATAGTCTCCGCAAGGTGGTGTAGAAAAGTCGTTTTGACATTTTATGCATTTTTCAGTTTTTTTTTTTTATTACTTTTCCTTCATTAATGTGTTTAAGGAAGTAAAACTCTGTAAAATGCAATATTAAGCCATCTTTAAATCAGCTTGTACAAAGTGAAGGTCTAGTTGCTTGTCATTTTGCCAGTCAGAATAAGAGTCTAGTAAATTCCTGGTATTAACATTTGTCATATATCATCATGTGGAATTTTCCTGTTGTATCACAAAGTTGTGCGAATTACATTAATTAGCAAATCTATTTTGGCTTGTCGTTGGACCAGGTGAGAGTTAATGTCAGCCTAGTTGCACTTACATGGGGCCGGTTTACAACTATGGCAGGGAGTCAGCACTGCCCCAATTCAATTCTATGTCTATTTTATCTTGACTAAATTAGCATGCACACATATACATATGAAGTGGGTTTTGTATTTTTTTATTTTTTTTTAGAAATTACTTAACCATGCATAGAGAATATTAATATAATGCGACAGTCTTCAGTAACACTTTATTTAAAGGGTGTCTACGTGGTGACTTCATAACATACATACACATTGAATGACATTTAAGAATCAATACTTGATTACTAGTGAATACTTAACATCAGTATTTGGAAAATGTGGAACAAAATATTATTGCTCTTTAAAAGAGGGAAAAACCTTTTTCACAGCACTGCAGTCATTCAAAATTCACCATAATTTAACTAACATATGTATTGCCACATCGGAGTCCACAAGTATTATGAAGGGCTCCTTGCTTTAATACAATGTAATGGCATCTACTTTATAAAACATCTATATCATCTTGCAAATAATATTTAGTTTAATCAAACATTGCTCCTCAAATAATAAATGTTATTCAATAACCTATTCATGTGTATGAATTTCCATGTAGACATCTTTCAACTAAACTGTTAGCCAAATGTATTCCTCTATTGGTCATTTAAAACAATCTTGAATTACTTGAAATTAAAGATACAGTGGGAAGACTCAAGTCTATAATTCTACAAGTTACGCATATCTTTAGTTGCTGACATGTAGCGGTCACTTTAATCAATCTCAAAACCCTTTTGATACAGAATGCCAGTCACTCTGTGCAACTCACCAACTCTGCCTCCAGCAAAACAACCCCAGACCATCACATTTCCTCCTCCATGTTTGACAGTTGGTGTCACACACTGAGGAACCATCTTTTCACCTAATCAATGGTGTACAAATACCCAAGTGGTAAAACTGAAGATATAAAATTTTGATTCCTCTGTCCATAAGACTTTCTTCTAGTCTGCAGTAGTCCACAGCCAGTATTTCAGGGTTCTATTTTGCCCTTTAAGGAATGGTTTTCTTACTGCCATTCACCCCGTCAAACTCTTTTCACAGTAGAAACTGAGACTTGCTTTTTTCGCCACCACTGCTAAGTCGCGCTTGAAGCTGTTGGGTTGTGTGGTGCCTGTCATGCAAGCTGGTGACCCTCAGAAACTTGTCTTCTGATTGGGCTTTTCCTTTGGATTGTGTTGGATACCACTGTACTTACTGACTCTTAGATTTTCTTTTTTTTGCAATTTCTCTAAATTAAATGCCCACACTTTTAAGGGTGGCAATGCTCTGTCACATTTTTTAATTGCCATATTTTGCCATTATCACTGGAATTTACAACCTTAGAAGGATGTAGAGGATGTGATAACACAGTTTGTTTCAACTTTGCTTTCAGACAGAGGGACAAGGGCGTTTTAAGTAATCAGCAGAAGTTGGGACACCTGTGCAAATTGTTTTCTTCAACTTATAAAGCTTAATTTACTTTAAATGCTGCAGAACATCTGTAGGTTTTAACCTATTAGTTCTATGAAGAAGTCCCATATTAATATAATTTCAAGGTAATATATAATTTAAAAATAATAGTAATATTCTGAAATTTCCTTTTCTTCACTTTTTGCCAAGCTAAACTTTACATTTAAACCTCTGGCAGTTTACTGCTTACCTTTTCACCATTTTAGGGCTTTCATTTCATTTAATCTGAGTAAATTTGAAAATAAATTGGAAAAACTGAGGCGTTCTAAACCAGAACTTGTGGGTGCTAGAGCCCCAAACACACACTAGGGCCATTTTAGCATCACCAGTCCACCTAACCTGCATGTCTTTGGACTGTGGGAGGAAACTCAAAGGAAGAGAGAAAATATACAAACTTTATGCAAGGAGAAACCAGGATGTGAACCCTGGTCTCCTTACTGTGAGGCAGCAGCCTTACCACTGCACCACCATGCCACCTGCCTCACAAACACTTGTTGTAATAAAATCTAATGCATTAGTCATTCCAATAAGTGACACATCACAAACACTTCTTTTATGAATCCCCTACCAAATGGCATATAACAGACATATGCATGGCATTTGTCATTCTGACAGGTGGCACATCACAAACATTTTTAATAATAAAATCAATTACTTTAGTCATTCCAACAGAGGGTACATCACAAACATTAACACCTGTTGCCATGCCACTGTGTCACTCTATTGAGATACCATTTATAGTATCCATGCAACCATAATGTTCTGAAGCCCAATTAATATATCTCAATAGCACAAAGTCGAAGGTGTTTCTTAGTACTGTTTTTAAAGAATTTGAAATCAATTGCCTTTGTGGATAAGGTCTCTGCTTGATGTTGTCAGAGGCTAAATTTAAAGTTGATGGGTAACTGCTGTCCTAGAATGAGAACCTTGATTTGGTGCTTGGAATAACAGAAACCCGATGACATCAAGTCCAGCAAAAAACAAAAAAAGTTTGACAATTCAGTTTCTTCCACTGACCCACTTTATGAACTCGAGCAAGTTACCTAAAGGGAAAACTTACATTTGTCATTCTTTTTATAACAAAAGTATTCTTTCATGTGGGGAAAAATCTCAGCATTAAACAGTGCAGCAGTTTTTGTATAAATTGCCAGAGAAGAGCAGATCAGTAACATCACTGGTCTAACATGGACCTGGTAGAAAAGCTAAAAATCCCAACAATCAACACGATGACGTGGTGAGTGTGTTTTAAATAATATACATTTGTTTAACACTTAACCTGCTTGTATTAATTGGTTAAAAAAAATAGTTACATTTATATTATCAAGCAGGTGATTCATTAGTTGAGAGTTGTCATAGTTGTTTGTATGCCATGTAGTCATTTCTTTGTGCATTATCACTGTGTAGCCAGTTTATTTTTTTTAAAAAAAAAGGAAAAAAAAAAAAAACCTTGTAAAAATGTGCAGTTTATAAGTTATCCCAGTAACCCAGGTGATTAGTATCAAATGTTTTCTGTTGTTTATCTAACAAATATGAGAATTACATGCTATTATTATCAAACTTTGCATTTTGTGGACATTTGGCCATTATATTGAATTATTTTGAGCTTTACATAAATAAATATGACTTGCATGATTGGAATGTAAATAGTTATTTTTTTGGATTTAATTTTTGTGTTTTATTAAGCCTCTGCTACACTTCTGAAATAGTAGATTGAGAATTGTCTTAACATTATAACAAAATACCACGTCAATAAAACCACATGTTAATGCAGTTTATCACCAAAACAGTACAGTCTCATTTTTGTATTATATTAAAAATCTTATCTTAAAAGTTTTTTCTCAAAATTTGGAACAGAATAATTAGAGCATCATTGATAAAGCTTGCGTATGCATAAAAAAAGGCTTAAAATATGCGTACGCAACTTCTCATGCAAACGATTTATAAAAGAAAACTCAATGGGGAGTGTGTATATTTAAGACAACTCTGACCCATGCATACAAAACATTTCCGAGAAACCGAGTAATGACAAAACCCTTAATAAAGTAGGGAAATGCAGCCAAACCAGCTAAATGATGACTTGCATGCATAATAACTCAAATCACTGAGCCGTTATTATTTTGTGTGCTGATGTGACAAACCTATTTCATCTTAAAAGTGATGAATATGATATACAGACTGTACTTTAGTTCCCTTTTAAGAAGGCCAGTGCTGGGTATTTGCACTGACGGACATTTTATTTTTTAATCAGTTTATATAGGTTACATGTTTTCACCTCTTGGGGGATCTGGCTGTCAGGTCATTAATGTCACAGTCAAGCGTCACTCCATCACGCTTGTTGCGTCGGAAGCATATAACCGACCAGCAAGGCATCCAGTTTTCATATGGTGTGAGTGTACGTATGTAAAACATAAATTTTTTTGCCAGCATAAAAAGTTTTTCTTAATGTAATCGGATCACTTCACTGCACTAATATTGCAACAAATGCATTTAGTGAGAATGAAGCTGCTTTTGTTAACTGTGAGCAATGACATTCCATTAATGCACAAATCATCTGTGATGCCAAGATGTAGCTGACAAATGTTATGTCTCAGTGGCCTCTGTCAACTCGTGATAAATGTATTTTGAGGCAAAGTAGCCTTGGCAGATGTGATGGTGATGTATGAGGTGAACCCTTAGTTTTTCATGTGGCCTGTGCTCTTCATAGTAACCGCTATCATGTTATTAATACAATGTAACAAATACCAAATTATGTGTGCCTGGTGATAGTGGCTATCTGCTTAGACACTATCAGTTTATGCCTTTGCTGGACTCTCAGTACACAGAGGAGATGCGCTATAATGCTTTGTGTGATCTTGCAGTCTCGGTTACAGAACACAGTCAAATACCCTTGAATGCCAGTGGCAGCATCTCGATGTGTCAGGTAAGAGGCATACTTACAAGGTGATTGTGATTTATAAAAACTAAATTGTGTAGAAATGTGTGTACACAAGATTTTATAAAGGTTTTATAAATATGATTTTTTTTCTTTTTTTGCCCTACACATTCTGCCATTTATTTATTTATTTATTGCTGTGGATATTGTCTGGCTCAAATCCACACAAACTTTAAAATATTATGCCCCTAGTTGCTTTTTTATGTTAATAATATGTACATTATATTGCTGATTACAAATGATAACCATTTAACCTTTTTATACTTTGAAACACATTCTATACAGTGGGGGAAATAAGTATTTGATCCCCTGCTGAATTTGTAAGTTTGCTCACTTACTTAAAGAAATGAACAGTCTCTAATTTTTATGGTAGTTTCATTTTAATGGAGAGAGACAGGATTCTGACTGGGTTGTAGGGGATTTAATACTTATTTCTCTCAATAGCATGCAAATCAATGTATAAGTTTTATATAATGCTTTTTTCTGGATTTTTGGTTGATATTCTGTCTGTCTCCATTAAAATGAAAATACCATAAAATTAGAGACTGTTCAATTCTTTGTAAGTGAGCAAACTTACAAATTCAGCAGTGGATCAAATACTTGTTTTCCCCACTGTAGTTTAAAAATACATGTGTAAAAGGTGTTAAACCCAAGCACTATTATATTTGTGTGATGTAGCTTCCTAATTTAGCACTGCACAAAATGTGCGAAGTGTAGGCTCAGTGGTGTTTATTCTAATTTTTTTGTATGCTGTTTATGCTGAATGCCCTCTAAGCATTTACATCCATTTATTTAGGTTTTACTTTTTTTTTTTCAAAATAATTCCAAATAACTGAAAGCACTGTTAACATAGCTAACAGCTAGACTGCGTGCAGATGAAGTGAGCTTTCCAGAGTGGCACAGTTAGTCAAAGATGTGGATTAAACTAGCCACGTTGTTTTTAGTCCTTAACGTAGCCACATGCCTAACCAAAGCACTCCTCTTAACATTTGAAGTTGTATTGCTTTCATTTTGCACTACACCTTCACATGTCTGTCTTTGCCTTTTTTTTTGTTTTGTTTTGTTTGTTTGTTTGTTTTTTTCTTTTTTTGAGGGTAGAGGTGATCAAAATGAGGTTGATGAGCTTCACTCTCTGTGGCAGGATGATGAACTTGGCAATACAGAAAGACTTCAGATAGAACTGCTGCTCCCATGGATCAATGGGAACCAGCACAGGTACTTTGGGCATATAAGTAGGGTGAGCCCGCCTTCCCTTTAATAGTGTAGAAGTCATATTCCACAATATTCCCGGACATTCTGGAGGGGTTATATGTTTTGACTGTCCTGTGTGCATCCATTAATTTCCCAGGTAGGTCTCAAGGAAGTTATTGGTGACAGGTAGACCTGGTCAGCCCAGCTCAGAGTGTGTTGCTGTCTCAGTAGGAAAATAACCATGAAAATTAATGAAATAAATGTCAGTAATTACAGGTATTTGGAAGTAACCAAATGCTACTCCTAATTAAGCAAATATTTAAATGTTAAAGGAGCATGTGAGTTTAGCTATGCAATTCGCAAATGGAGACACAAGAAGCCAGTTAACAGTGGATGTAAGTTTAAAGGTAGAATTGGCATCTTACTGAAGGTTTCGCTGAGAGCAACAGCCAGCAAACATGGTGACTGCGAGAGCATTGCTGAAAGTAAAAACAACTTGATGTTCATGTCCGTTACATTAGTGGTTAAGATTTGCATTTGCTGGATTGGTCAAAGGTCCTCTCCTTGTAGATCTTCGTGTTGAAAGCTGTATTTTATGCTGTTGCATCATTGTTTTACAGAAGATACATTTTTGCACGCCCATAAAGAGCTATGTACTCAATCTGGTATGCTAACCTGCCATTTCTTCATATACAGTATTTGATTTGAAATGTCCAATATTGCACTGGTATGCACTTTGATGCATGATAAACAGCTCCTTATATGTTGGGCCAAAGCTAAAGCACAGTAAAATGTTAAAAAAAAGTTGAAGGATTGGAGTATTTTCTGAGTCCACTGCATACCTTGAAATTGGTCCTCATTCTTCATCTGTCTTCCTCTTTCAATGCTCCTTCTCAATATTTTTTGCTCCCAGATCATCGGCATCCTTTCAGTAACATTGGCAAGTGTCCAGGTATGTGATGCACACATTACCAATAGTTTAATAACAGTTTTAGTCCCAGCCAGGTACCAGATGAGATACAAGTGCAATTTTAAGTGGTGTCCTGTTTATTAGCTCCCTACAGTATCACTCTTGATGCATTAGTAAAGTTGTTTAGTTGGGTTATATGACTAGAAACTGTGTGAAAAGTTAACAGTTTAATGCAAATAATTTGTTTTACTGTACAACTGACATACCAGCTAAGCAAGTTTTAACCACATGCTTAGTATGTCTTGAGGCAGAAGAATACAAACCACGAATCCCTGTAAATGTGCATGTGCAATAACTTGAAACACATTGCAAGTGTACTTAAACTGAAAAGGCTCAATTTCAGGCACTGTACCTGATGATTTTGTTCTTTCACTAGGTAAAAATGATCCATTTAAAATGGGATATACTGGCAGCAGGGATACAAGTTGACAAGCTCTGTGCTTAAAGCACTTGGGCTTTATATATCATTACAGAAGTATTTAAAAGGCAATTTAGGATGCTGCCAAAAGGACCTTCATCATTGGAGCCTCATGTTTTGTATTTTCAGTTTTTACTTCCACAGAACATATATTGACCGTTTTTACTTCACTTATAACAAAATACATTGTGTTTAAATAGGCTAACTAATACATTGCTTAAAAGTAGGCAGAAGAAAGGATGTTATTGATTTTGGTAATTTTTTTTTTTGCTTTTGCATTTCTTAAAAGGATATTCTTTTTTAGTTGTTCTCATTCTGTTTCATGTTTTATGGCTGTTGGTGGAAATTAATGTCATAATTTCTTTGGATGCAGTTACATGAAAGAAAGCAGACTTCCTGCTTCTTTTGATTGCTTTAGGAATCTTTTGTACAGCCCTTTCTTCTTTCTTCAATTGTAATGAATCTGTTTCTTGTGGTGAAGTAAAATGCTCCAGACTGAAAGAAAAAAAATTAAAAGGGTAACTGAAGGAGGAAAAGAAAAAAAATTACATTATCCTGTCCTTAGGTTAAGAAAGGAAAACTCCTCTTTCAGAAGTGTTAGATAACAGGAGGGATGAGTACTGTTCTTGAGAAATAAGAGATTAAGAGCCCATGATGGATGAATTTGTCTGGTTGTGTCATCTTTAACGCTTCAGAAAGGTTTGCAGGCCTTGCAGAACAGGGTTTAGATTAAGGAAACCGGAGACAGTGCACTAGGCAGTGGCATCCAGATATGGGGAAATGTATTGTTACATACTAGAATATATCTTCACAATGTGTACTTGTAGACATGCATTATGTTCAATTGGAAACCATTTAGGTTACAGAATCTTAGCATGCTTGACATTGACACACTTTGTGACACCTAGGGGTACTGCTGGAAAGCTAATAATATAAAAATGTCTAACTATACATAGATAGATGGCTTGAAATCCTCAGTGTTACTGTGTAACAGAGAGGATATGCAGCATTGTTCATATTGGCACTCAGTTTTGTTTTAGTTCTCTCCTTCACTACGACCTCCAGGGGGTCTAGAGTGCGTCCTATAACGGAGGCTGCCCTTTAAAGTACAGTCAAATAAGTAAGAATTTATTTATAAAGCACCTATCACAGACAAAACTCAAAAAGTTGTGAACAATAAAACATAGAATAAAATGAAATATTAAAACAAGATACAGAACGATGACAACATATTAAAAAAAACACCCACAGATGACATTGCTACCCAAATGCCTGTCTGAACAGATGTGTCTTAAGTTTAAATAATAGTTCAGTAGATTCTGTTAATCTCAATGTTAGTGGAAAACTGTTCCATAACCTTGGAGCAATGGCTTAAAATGTGCAATCCCCACGTGTCATTAATCTTGTATGAGGTACAGAAAAGAGATGTAACTGACTAGATTTTAAAGCATGGCCTGAGGTGTAGTGCTGGAAGAGGTTCAAGATATTTTTGGGAGCTTGATCATGCCACGCTCTGTAAATAAGTACCAGAATGTGAGCATGTTAAAAGCCTAGCCGCCACATTTTGGACAGTCTAAAGATGAGACAAACCAGCTTCACTTAGACAAGTAAGGAGGGGAACTGCAACAATCCAAAAGCAATGAGATGAAAGCATGGATAATCATTTCTATCTCAGCCCTGATAACAACAGATCTCAACTTAGATATGTTTCTTAAATGAAAACAACAACTGAGACACCTGACATTTGCATCAAAACTCAGAGATTGATCAAATATGACACCTAAATTATGTATAGATACATGAGAAGAGGTGGAGATTGTAGAATGGTGTCCAGTAACTGCTTGGTGCAAATAGCCTGTTGATTCAGTCGGCCTCACTTGAAGTGACCGTTACCAGCCCAGCCCAGCACACCACAGCATAGAAAATTACACTGGCCATCACAAAGTTATAGAAGATGTGAAGGTTGTAACTTCCCACATTAAAGAAATGATTGTCCTCATTTGACTCGTACATCATTTCCCAGTCTCTCATTTGGAAGCAGTCATTCAGAGTAATTCAGGCTCCACTTTGTCACTATTCTGGTGGTAAAATTTGGCATTTAATAAGTTTATTGTCATATACACAGTAAAAACACATGTTAAAACCATGTAATGAAATTCTTACTTTGCTTATTCACCTTCATATACAATGACAGAAAAGACAAAAGTAGTATAAAAATAAATAGCAATTATAATAACAGGCTTGTAGCTGGAAATAAGATCATCAGGTTGTGGTCAGATTTGCCTAAGGGAGCAAGTAGATTACACTTAAAGGCATCTTTAAGATTTGAATATAGCAGGTCCAGCTTATTATTTCCTCAAGTGTAACAAGTCACAAACTGATGCAGATGGAGTGAGGGAGGCCTACAGGTGCTGGTCATAAAATTAGAATATCATGACAAAGTCGATTTATTTCAGTAATTCCATTCAAAAAGTGAAACTTGTATATTAGATTCATTCATTACACACAGACTGATGTAT
>JANRMT010062841.1:19280236-19344334 GCA_026402145.1 Polypterus bichir lapradei
ATATATATAGATATAGATATATATATAGATATATATATAGATATATATAGATATATAGATATATATATATAGATATATAATATTTATAATCTATATAGAGATATATATATATACAGTATAGAGATAATCTCTATTATAAAAAAAAAATCTTGGGAGGGAGACGAGACGTCGTCTTCTTAGATGACAATTTGACGTTCCGCGAGAGACACTTTAACGTCCCACGAGACAAGGCAATGAGACAACATTCAAAACAACTTCATGGACATCTAATCTAGCAGTAGTTGGAATTCTTTTGGCAGACAGACATCATGTGCTTCCAGCTTTTAAAACATCAATAAGCAGAACACGCAGCTCGCCAACAGCAGCAGCAACAAGCCAGCAGATGGTACGAATATTTTATTCGCAACTTTGCTCAGTGGTTGATGGGTGCCCGCGAGGTGGTCATGGATGATTTCAATGCGTCCACTGGCATTAACAGGGTTGACTATGAGGATTGTGTTGGTCCCCATGGGTCTTGTGACCGTGATGAAAGTGGCTCTATATTCCTTGTTCCATTGTTCATAATTTATAATCCGTATAATCTTCATTCAGTCCACCTTTACTACCTCCGGCAAGTTGAGAGTGCATCCTGTAACTGAGCCTCCCCTTTTAATTAGCTTGTTTGTATGGTGGGCCTCTTTTGAAGTGATGTTACCAGCCCAGCACATCAAAGCATAGAATATCACACTGGCCATCACAGAGTTGTAGAACATGCAAAGAATGCCGGTACCCACATTAAAGGAACATAGTCTCATAAGGAAGAACGTCCTGCTCTTCCGTTTCTTTTGTAACTCCTCTGTGTTGCAAGACAAGTCCCTCCTGTCAGTCATGTTGGACCCCTAAGTACTTATAGCAATGCATCACCTCCACATTGGGCATAGAAGATCTTTAGAAGGTGAAAGTTAATAAGCAGTTCTTTGGATTATGCTAATGTTAAGATGCAAACAGTACTCATTTGACTTCTCTGTCTCACCCCCTGTATCAATACACCCCGTTAATGCAGAATCCTCAGAGAATTTCTGCAAGTGACATGACCTTGTGTTACACTCACAGAGATGTACAGAGTGAAGAAAAAAAGGAACCAGTCCTTTTTCTTGTGTTTCTCCAGTATTGCTCACATCCACAACAGTGACACACACAATCCTTGAGCCTCATAAAGCACAGTAGCAACAAATAGTGCTTTATCCAGGAAACCATGAGGTCATTCCCTTGCATATCCTTAAGCTTAGCACTTGGCTGGACGGTTCTGAATGCTCTGGAGAAAACAAAAAACAACATCCTGATAGTGTTGTCGGCATTGTCCAGGTGAGTGTAAGTAAGCCTTGTGGAGCAGGCAGATAATTTCATTTTCCACTCCAGTCATTGTCCAGTAGGCAAACTGTAGTACATCCAGTTGGTCTTTTATAAGCAGACTTGTATAGTCCAGGACCAGCCTCTCAAGGGTCTTCATGATGTACTGTGCTGCACCCAAACATTGAGGCTTTAATGCAGAAGGCTCAATTGTAGAATTCATGTAGTTTTTATAACCTTCTGAAGCTGGAGCCTATACCAGCTATCTTACGGGCACAAGGCAGGAAGAACACATACACTCACATACAAAACACACTGTGTTTTGACTAGGGTCAATTTAGAGTTACCGGTTCACCTGCCCTGCAAGTCTTTGGACAATGGGAAGAAACTATTAGAAAACCATGCAGACATGTGTCATGAAGAACATGCAAACCCCTTGTAGGAACGTGAACAATGGTTTCTTTACTGTGAGGCAGCAGTGCTACCACTGTGCCTCCCCTGAGTTAGAAGTATATATTTTAGTTATTGCTGCTTCATGGTTATGTCACCATATGTTATGTTAACACAGCTATTTAAAATAGAAAAGCCATCTGGAGGCTAGTGACATTTACTCATAGTGTCTGTCTTACCATCAGTTGAAATAATGCCATTTTTAAGACACCACATGTACATGCTGTTCTTTCTGCTAGATCATAACTGTAACACTAAAGACAAACCAGCACATTTTAAAAGTTCTTGTCACTGATTATATGTACAGCAAACAGCCAAATAACATTCAGTTTAACACCAGAATCATTAGATACTATGTTTTACGTATCATATTACATCCATGTTAGTTCCTGTGTTTTATTGTTTTTCCTGTCCTCTGTATTGGTTGGTAATATAAAGTGTAAATTTGCATATGTTTTTGGTATGTAGTTGTCAATGAGAAATTAAAAACAAATGTAACATCAAGTATACAGGCTGATGCAAATTGTGTGACTTAATGACAAAGACGTTGTCCTATATATATTTGCTTAAGGGTTGTTTGCCTTGGGGAGAAAGCAACAACTAAATAAACTACCTTTTTCTTGTTTTCTTTGTGTTCATGGTATAGTGAAGGAAACAAGCACCTTGGCAATTGGTTTAGATGCAATTAATCTCCACAAATGGAAATTTATTTCATTTATGTCAACACCTAGCAACATAAACACACACATACTATACGATCAGGACACGCTGAATGTTATGGTCACCAGTTGTTTTATATATTTTAGGCTATTTCAGTTTGTGTTTGTAGTTAATTTGGATCTCATACTTTTTTAATTGTTGAAAACACTTTATTAACTAATTGTGAATACATGTGCTAAAATACAACAAGCACAGCCACAAAGTGAAATTAATCAATAACTAAATACATATTCCCTCATTGCATTGTCGAGTAAAACATGTCTTTAGAATGTTTTCATTTAAGGTATTCATTTTCTATTACTATTCTGGAATGAGTCTAATATATAAAGCAGAGTCGATGTGTGTATGTATGTTTGTTTGTCCGCCATACAAATCGGCACCAAACTGGGGATGGGGCTCCTTTCTGACCAGGAGAAGGTCATGGGGTATGTTTAGTTGGGGAAAAATGTTCCTGGTGAAGGGCAGGGCACTTTTTCACCTTTGGCACACGACCCCGTACTTATCATCGACAAGATGGTCGCACGTTGCAACAAAACTTCACGGCGGCGCCATCTAGCGGCACGTTTGGTCCCTGTGCGTCACTCTTTACCCATGTTTCTTTAAATTGCCAAGAGATGGCAGAAGTGTCCAAGTATGAGAAGGCCGACTGCTTTGATCGGGTGAAGCGGGACTGCCGTATAGATATAAAACGTGAACGACCCAGTAAGCGTGACCGGCTCAAACACCCGCGTTTCCGCGGGTCACACTCCCACACGCACTGATAGTGCTATATTTCATTCTCCAACGTCCATTATATGGTAGCACATTTGAACAGAGACTCACCTTAAAAAGACAGCATCCTTCCCCCGCCATTTTCCCCAAACGCAGCACCGGTTGTTCTGTATGTCACTTCTCTCTGTAGTTACCATCGCCAACGTCCGTTTGATACCAGAACACTTCAACAGAAATGCTCCTTATAAACAGACCACCCCTCCCTGCCATTTTTCCCAGTACAGTTTCAGTGCTACTCTTTCTAACTGGCTTTCCATATTTGTGGTGCTATTTACTCACTTTCCGACTCACAGTACGGTTTCAGTGTTGCTCTTCCTTACTGACTGGTGCTATTTGTTCGTTTTCCGACGTATTGTAAATAAGGTAAATTCATCTCACTATGGTGTGTATTCCGTACATAATACCATGTAATACATTACAATTGTCCTGCTTTTCACGAATATACCTATACCACCGAAAAAAAGACATACAATTCGATAATCCACTTCAGATGCCAGAAAAAGGTCTATTTCAAGGGCGTCTCAAACGCCACAGTAGATACAATACAAAGTGGAGGAACTTAAAATAAAATGTGAATCAGAAAACTGTTTGTTCTATTTCTATGTTCTGTTTCTTTCATTTGGGAAATTCACCGGTTACAGATTCCCGGGCAACGCCAGGTACTCCTGCTGGTCAATACAGTAGAACCTCGGTTCACGACCATAGTAATTTCCCCCATAGGATTGTATGTAAATACAATTAATCCGTTCCAGACCGTACGAACTGTATGTAAATATATATATATATTTTTAAAGATTTTTAAGCACAAATATACTTAATTATACCATAGAATGCACAGCGTAATAGTAAACTAAATGTAAAAACATTGAATAACACTGAGAAAACCTTGATCAACAGAGAAAACTAACACTGCAAGAGTTCGCGCTATAGCGCTACAAACCGCTCGCTAAAAACACTTTTTTTTATGAGTTTTAAGCACAGGGAAAAAATGAACATTTGAAAAATCCTAATTTAATAAACCACCAAGAAAAGTAACATTGCAACGATGCACGCTACGAACCAATCGCTGTAAACAGAAGTGGAGGTTAAAATCCAATAGAAAAAAGTCTTCATTAAATGCAACGAGGTTAAAACAATGCTCGGATCTGTCTCTTTAAAAACAAGCCTTGTGCATTCTTTAACTGCCTTCTGGGCCTCATGCGTCCAACCGTCTCTCTCTTTCTCACTCACGCACGTGTGTGTGTCTCTCTCGCTAGCTCGCGTATGTGTGTGTCTTTCTCGTTCGCGCGTGTGTGCTCACATGTCTGTCTGTCTGTGTGTGTGTGTGTGTCTCTCTCTCACGCGTGTCTGCCTGTGTGTCTCTCTCACGCGTGTCTGTCTGTCTCTCTCACGTGTGTCTGTCTGTGTGTCTCTCTCGCGTGTGTCTGTGTGTGTGTCTCTCTCTCTCTCTCTCGCTGGCTGCACAGGGAATGGACAGGGGAAGACTGAACACGAGCGGAAATCATCGGCACGCACAAACCAAAAGGGAAACTGGCTTGCTCGTATACCTAGTGTGTGGTCATGAACAGATGCAAAAGTTTGGCGAACTTTTTGGTCGTAAACCGATTTGTACGTGTTTCCGAGATGTTCGTGAACCAAGGTTTCACTGTACATAAAAAAGCATTACAAAGAATTAAAAGACAATAAACCAGAGTAAAATATTAAATACAATATTAGAAGAAAACCCTGAACAAATATCACAAATTTTGTTTTGTTACAACGCACACACAAATCTTCTTGGGCATCTGAACTGAGAGGTGAACTGAAGGAAGGGTCTGAATGTCAGTGTAAGTTAAGTCTTTCTGAACAAGTGAGTGTTAAGCTGTTTTTTTTTTTTTTTTTAAGAATGAATTGAGTCAGCTGATGCAATTAATTTCAGGAGGTCATTCCAAAGTCTGGGCGCAATAGACGTGAAGTCTCTGTCACCCACAGAGTACAGGTTTGCGTAGGGCACAACAAGATTGCCCGAATCGGGGGACCTTAGTGGGTGGACAGGAGAGTAGTGATGGAGAAGGTCACTGATGTAGTCCAATGCAAGGACACTTTGTATGTTATTAATATAATTTTATATTCAGTTAAGTAAGACACAGGGAGCATGTGAAGGAGAAACAGGGTGGGTGTTATGTGGTTGGTGTTGCAGGTCTGTGTAAGGACTATTGCAGCTGAGTTTTGAATCAATTGGAGCTATGATAGAAGATTAGAAGGATCACCTGCCCGCAGAGAGTTACAGTAGTCAATGTGGGATATGATCAAAGCATGGACAAGTTTCTTAGCATTGGAAAAGGACAGGAATGAGTGAACATTGGATATGTTATGAAAGTGGAAGTAAGAATGTTTCTATGTGATGAATGTGGGTAGAATACGATAGGGAGGCATCAAAAATGACACGAAGATTCCTTATAGTAGAAGAAGGTCTGATGAGATCATCAACACGAGTGATTGAAAAGAAGCTAATTTTCTTAAGCTGAGCCTTCGTGCCAATTTACAGGAGTTTAGTTTGTTTTTACAATTTAATTTTAAAGAGTTACGCTTCATCCAGGTTTTAATTTCACTGAGGCATGTTGTGAGTTGAGAAAGCTCTGATGAAGTTTAACTTTTAACACTGGAACAGATCTGAGTATCATCTACATAAAAATGATACCCTACAGTATTCCAAATCTACAAATATGGCCAAGGGGAAGCATGTAGATACTGACGAGCAGAGGGCCGAGGGCAGAGCCCTGAAGAACTCCTTGAGTGACTTACACTGAGCTGGATCTGCTGTTGCAAAGAATAATAAACTCTTGCCTGTCGTCCAGAAAAGGCCTGAACCACTGGAGGGCGTGCCAGAGACACCCAGAATGTTCTCTATTCTGGACAGTATAATTGTTTGACAGTTTCAAATGCTGCACCGAGGTCTAACAGAATTAACATGCTGGGAATTTCCACCAGAATGCAAGTGCAGTGAGAAGGGTACATGTGGCACTTCTGTCCTAACATTTAGTAAAGCAGAGGGTCGCTCTCAAAAAAAAAAAAAAAAATACAGCTGTGTCTCCATAAATTTAATACATTTACCTTGTCCTTAATCAGCTTTTTCCAGCAATGTTATATAGCTGCAAGTGTTTTGTTATAAACAGTTCTTTAATCTATTTGCTTTTTGACAATCAGTCTCTTTAGGCACATTATAATATCATGACAGATTATGATTGATAAAGTCTTATGAATTAGCTTGCAGAAAGGAATGTGCATATTTGATCTTTGTTGCTTTGATGCTTCAAGAAGGAGAGAAGCAACAATTAAATGTATTGTCACTGTATCCTAAAGTGTAATGAGAAGTGCTTATTTCTGTAGAAGCAGCACATGATACAACAGAGAGACAGAAAATACTAGGTTAAGCAATGGGCAGTAAAAAAAGGAGAGTTCATCTTAATAAATGTATAGCTATATAAAATCAAATAGTTAAGTATCATATACTTTGTAAACATGCACCATGTGTTAGATAGAATAAGTAACAATTATAATATAGAAGTTACTGAGCAAACAGACTGACAGTAAGATTGAATGGGTAGTGCAAACTGATCAATATTGCAGATGCTTACATAATAATGAGTGTCGTTTAGCGTTTGAGTAAGATTTTGATGCACTTTTTTCATTAGCCACTACATTTATTTACAGTGTGCACTAAAATGTTTGACCCCATTTGCGATGAGCCATTTTTTCTTTCTTTCTGTACTATTATATTTAAAGTTTATGTTTCTCAGGATACTGCCCACAATTGTTGCTATATAAATTCGTTACACTGCTGAAATCAAGTAAATGTAAGCTGCTTGTCTGCATTGGCAATTCAGACGAGGGAAAGCCACAGGAGATAAAGAGGTTAATAGTTTACAATATGATGCATTTACTCCATGGAATGAAAGATGATTGAACGGATGGTGGATGAAATGATGTTCAAGTTTCTTAGTCATCTTTATGCAAAAAGCTTCTTATCTCCAGAATGCCGTGCCTGTGGTTTTCAGGAGAGTTTGAACCCACTTTTTGAATGTATAATACATTACATACTGTGGCTCCATGGAATACAAAGCATTTAATCAGTAATAGTGGCTTCTTCTTCTTCTTCCTCCTCCTCTTCATCTTTTCCTACTTCCAAGTGGGGTTGATGTGCCAGTTTTCTGGCTCAGAGGTGAGCACTTTGCAGTGCAAGTTAAATGGAGACTTCCATCTGTCATCTACATAAAGCCCATCTCTGACCACAGTATGTGGTCCTTTCCCTGATGATGTCAGATTAACTCTCTCTCTCTCTTTGAGCCCCCACCTTCTCTGTGCAGTATCACCACTACAACAGCCATCCATTTTATCCAAGTTGTCAGCTGTCCGAGGTAGCATCAGTCCATATTACCTTGGATAATCCGGGTTCTACTGTTGTATTTCACGTTCATATGTAAACAGTTGCAAGTCTGCCAGATACAGTATAGTCATTTGTCCCTTTATAAAAAAATAAACAATGTAAAATATAGTTATATCTGGAAAGCGATTGTGCTATGATAAGGGAGGTTTTTAGAAGAACAAGATTTCACCCCATGTTTAACACACTCCTATGTTTTTCTGCAAAGCAAGAAGACGGCAGACAGAAAATACAACAATTCACGACCTGAGATTAAGCAAATGCAACAATAAGAGAATTTAAAAAAGACAGTGCAGCTCATGTACTTTTGACCTGATGAATGTAGTGCTGGAAATCTGACAAAGAGAACTGCAAGTTGCCAGTGGTGGAAATGCATTAAGTCTTGAGGTTGAAGAGATGGAGCTGATAAAGAGAAATAAATATCATAAACTAAGTAATGTAGCTTTAAGTTGACAGTAGAATGAATATAAAAGACAAACCATTACTGTGCACTTGCAGATTGTCTGTAAGTTGCGTATTTTTTTTAACTCCAATTCAGGGCCACAGGGGAGCAGAGCACTTGCCCAAAGTACAAAAAGTCACTGGGCAGAATGCGGTCCATTACAGGTCCTACTCTTGCCCACATTCGCATAAAGTCAGTTTAAAGTGGACAGTTTTAACAAAGTTTAAAGTTGACATTTTAGCTAACACACATCTTTAGGAATATGCAGTGGAAATTCTACACAAACAAGCAAAATCCCCACAGGAAATGCCTTTGTGTGGGATTCTTGCTAAGGATGCTGGATCTTTAATCACCATGCCCTACTTTAAGGTAACTCTGGTTATAAAAAAAGCCAAATAGTTTGTCTTCATTGTTGGCCTTACTTTGTGAACTCTTTTTTTAAATGAGAAAACTGTTCACATTGATTTAACAATGGAGGTAAAATAACTAAAGAATTCCAAATTAAATGTTATGCTTATCTTAACGTGCATGTAGTATTATCAAAATAACATTTAATAAGTGCTGAATTTTTACCTTTAGTCCCAAACTTAACTCCTAGAAAGCTGCAGCAATTTACAGTTAATTTAGAATCTAATTCTGCAAACTTCTGTACCTAAAATTCCTTTAATTAAGGTTTTTTCCATAACTGCATTTGACCTCAATATATGGATTAAAAATAGTTTGTAGGGTTATGCTTAACCAAGATGTCTGATAGAAGTTTCATGTTTATCATGTATTTTCCTTCTCTTTTTTTTTTTTTTTTTTTTTTTTTTTTTTTTAGATTGCACTAATGACAGTCACCCTGTTTCCAATCCGGCTCTTCTTTGCTGCCTTCATGATGCTCCTTGCTTGGCCATTTGCTTTCCTTGCTTCCATGGGACGCTCAGACAGTGGTATTGAGGAGCCGCTTTCCTGGTGGAGAAAGTATGTAAAGTCCATCTGTATCTTTTTGTTTTGCCCCCATAGACCTACATAATTTGTTCCCCAAGGACTGAGTATATAAATTTAATACTATGCAATAATTTAGTGTAATGTATGTTTTATAAAGAAAGCAGAATTTGAAATATTGACTAATATGGAAGTTAGCAGAGGTTTTGATAAATATTCAGCAAGGATAAAAATCAAGGCTATACACTTGGAAAACATTTAAAGATTACCTGAGCAAGCCAGATTTATGGACAATGAGTAAACTTGTGGTTGGTGTTGCAATTTAGCAAAAGAATGTCATTGCTAACATTATAGGTTTATCAATCAGGAGACATTTATCAAATAGTTGCCTTTGTTTGTACAAAAATTCTATAAAACTTTTAACAGTGAGACAAAACAAATATATCAGTGGTGCAGCTGACAGCAGAAACATCATACTGAAACATCCTACCGCGACCCTGGAAAAACAGTATTTTTAAACATAAACAATTAATGTAATTCCAATTGTAGCAGAGTGAATGAAGAGGCAGGACAAAAGCCAAATGCTTGGGGTGCCAATTTGGGTAAAACCCTGTTAAATCTGATCAAAAAAAAAACATACATATCAAGAAAACCAACCAAAAGGATGCTTTTGAGTGCGCTGTTGGTGAGGTACAGTTTCTCTTTGGGACTCGCTTGGCAACAAGCTCTGGTTTTGATACAAATTAGCAAGGTCAGCACTGAAATGAAAAAACACTTTTCAGGAGCATTCTGCTTTTATACTGGGCAGACTGGAAAAGGTAGGGCCTCCCTGGCTTTGTTGCCCTCCAATGGGTGGGTTTCTTGAGTCTGTGAGGGGAAAACCGAGACAAGTCCATTAGCACCCCCCACTTGTCCCAGGGTGGTACTACTTACTTTAGGCAACTACGGACCCTCTGGACCGTATGCATGACATGGTTTAAAGAAAAAGCCCCCCTCTTTTTGTTCTTCAGAATGTCTGACTGGTAACATTGACTACAAAGCAGTGCCAAGTGGATGTTTTGTTGGAGAAACAATGGATTACTTTTGGTTTGTCAGAAAGCTTTTTTTTGCTTGTTCTTTACTGGCAAGCTGTGTAATAATATGAAAATCCTAGTATAAAGATAACATTAATTTGCTTATGGCATTCTGTTTCACTGTTATAAACGTCTTGAAGTACAACATTGAATTGCATGTCCTTCTGTCCTAACTGTTGAAGATTAGTTCCTGCAAAAAAGTCCACAGAGAGTCTGCATCAGTTCTTTTGTGCATTGTGTATGAGTTGATTTGATATGCGTCATACAAAGAGATAAAATACCAGAAAAAATTGATTAAAAATGTGAAACCTAAAAGTGCAAAGAACAGATGGTGTTCTTCATGCCATGTAACACAGACACACATTAAAAAAACAAACATCAGGACAAATCATTATTAAGGGGCTACATTGTATACACTCCGAAAGTGCTAATTAGTGCTACCAAATATTAAACACAAATTTATAGTCCTATCAGTGTTATATCTGTAACACCAAAAAAATTAATTAGCTCCACTAAAGGTCTTGTTTTTTTATTACATGTCTGACGTTAAAGTAAGATCTTATCAAAAATGGAACAGTACATGCATTAAATAAAATGCAGAATCTCTGACTTGCTGGTCAGACACACTGGTTGGTTCAAAGCGCCACTCCACACTTTAAGGAGTCTCTCTGTGTTTTTCCTCTGTGTTCTTCTGTGTTGCTCGTGTCTGCACATGTGCACCAGTGTTTCTCTGTGTTATTTCTTATAGCCTTTCTAGTGACGCTAATGGGTTGCTTTTCTCTTGCCTACTTCTTTCATACCAATCTGTTTGAATTCTCCCCGTTTCACTTTAGTAGCACTTTTCATTTACTATACTGTGCATTCTCCCTCCTATTATGTACATGCTGATTTCTTCCCATATTGAAAAGGTACTCCTTTAGCTGTCTGGTCTGTCACAGTAGTAGTGGCTATTCATATTAGGCATATTAATCTGGAAAAATTGACTTGGCATCAATTGAAGAGAAAATGATTCATTTAAACTGCGGTAGTGGCTGTGAAGTATTGCATTGACTTGAGAACCAAGTTTTTTTTTTTTTTTTTTTTTGTTTTTTTTTTACTGTAATGAGCAAGTCAGCAATGAAATAAAAAAAGAACAGTGAGTCAATCAACGCTGAGTTCATTATGAATGACACACTCCTGACAATCCCATATTCATATTCTTGAAATATTAAATTTAGAGGTGCACTGATAATATTTACTAAGTTTGATGATTATTGTTGATTGGTTTTCTATAATCTCATCCAAAATAATAGGCTCTAACTTAAAAGAACATTTCATGCTATACTAGGGTGGCCCAAGTAAAGAACTGAGATGCATGTATTCTTTCAGTTATATTTAAAGATTATGAGGGCTATATGTGTGTTCACCTATGATGTACATGGCAGTAGCAATGAAACAGTGTAGTGTTTTCACAATGAATCAGTAACATTAAATTTTAATACTCATTGAAAATGGCAGTATTCTTAATATTGATAAAGTTTAATCCAGGGAAAGCTTTTTTCTTGTGTCTTTAGCTCACTGCTCACAGAATTTTGTTGCAAATGTAGCTGACTTTACACTTCACTTTAGCTAGTCTGGGATGGGTGTTTATACCTCCTGTGCTATCACTTGAGGAATGTGCATGAACTATGCAATCCTTGGGAAATGTGACCAGTCTCTCTTAACACATATCTTCAGAAAACATCTTTGGATTGCTCAGACTGCCCACCATCTTCTGTCTAATTGAAAAAAAACTTGTTTTGGCTGTATAAACTATTAATCAAATACTGGTTTTATAAGGCAGCTAGTTTATTCGTGGCCTTCACATTAACAGTGGCACTAAGCTCCCTATGCTCTTATTTAAAATACTGTGGTAATTTTGTACTTCACTGCTAATCACTGAAATAGATTTTATGTATGTTGATTTGGTGTAAATTGCTGTAGATCAGGGCTGTCAAACTACATTCCTATGAGTTATATCCAGTCCTTGGACCTTTTCAAAGTGGCCTTCTGTAAATGGATAGAAAAGACATTTGCAGGCAGGACATAGGCAGGTAGTGTGGAGTAGCGGTTAGGGCTTTGGACTTCAAACCCTGGGGTTGTGGATTCAGATCGATCCCACTACTGACACTGTGTGACCCTGAGCAAGTCACTTGACCTACCCATGCTCCAATTGGAAAAAACAAAAATAATGTGACCAATTGTGTCATAAATGTTGTAAGTCGCCGTTGATAAAGGCATCAGCTAAATAAGTAAATGTAAAATTTTCACATATATTAAATGTAATTGCTATCCGTTTCTGACCAACTTCATATGTGGCCTGCATAATCCATCATCATTGAATTTATATCCAGATTTGTAAAGTGGTCAAGGACTATCAAGCTACTAAAGAGAGAAGATATTTTTTAATGGGAGATGCAAGATGGAATATCCAATTATGATGACTAGAGAGCTACCTGAGTTTCTTGTTTGTGAAGATAACGAGGTGTTAGTTGTTTGTTGGCAAATCCTTACTCTAGGTAGAGACATCTGTGTAATATTAGTGTTGATATACCACTCATTTATCACTATAATTCAGAATTTAATATAGGGAATTGTTTCACTCTAGAATGTGTAGACTCACAGACCCTGACTTTATATACATGACAGAATTACAGTGACTTTACCTGTTTTGGTGTTTGGCCTCTGCCGGCAGTCAAAATATTATATTAGACCAATCACAAGCAATGTTGTCAGGGTTTCCTCTGCACAAAAATCCAGCAGCCCCACAGTGCACAACTGGGAAAATTAGGTATGCAGCATGAAGTGTGCATTTCTCTGTTTTCCCTTCAGTTATGCTAGTCTGTGGGCACAGATGTTTGCCTCTGCAAGAACAATACAATAGAACATCAATATAGGCAAATTAAATTTATGTGAATCCAACTTTTTTGGCTGGCCACAGGACTTACAGAAGGAAAGGAATGCAGAAATGAAAATGCAACAGCGTGTTTTTCCTTGCATAAAACAAAAATAATAGAGAGACACGCTTTTCTCCCCCTGCAACACTCACTCTAGCATACTGTGACACAAGAAAGAGTGAGATCTGCTGCTTCTGTACTCTTACCCCATCTCACCTACTCCTGCACAAGAAGACTCAAGAAATGTTCCACCTTAGTTACTATATTGCATGATAGCATGAGAGAGATACAATATGTGCTTGCATCCCATACTCTTGTTATGTTGCACTTACCTTAGTGTATAGTCGCATTAACACCCCACTGGGGATCAGAGGCAACAATCTGCCTCACTTATCTCAAATCTGTGAGCTGAACCAAACCAGGACGCTTAAGAAGAACTTGCTGGTAGCCACCCAGGCCAATAGATTTTTGCATAGACGAAGCACCTCCATCTTCCACCCTGTGCTTAGGCTCCTTTCGTGGTCAGGTCCTAACCCCACAGATTCTGTTAAGTGGCAGTTTTTGAAGATATTGCTTTATGTTTTCATTACAAATTAGAGATTACATTAGATTGTTACTTTAGTAAAACAACTACAGTACTGTGATACAATAAAAAAACTTTGCATTCTACAATATGCTGTACCTTTCAATCTAACAATTTGACTTTTTTATACATTAGGTCAGCCATATGATGTAGTGGTTGACAATAGAAAATCTTGATTGAGCAAGACCTACACTGTGAGCCTTGACAGTGTAATTTAACTATTTGCATTCCAACTGCACAAATAAGTGAAAATAAACATGTATGCTCTATGGTCATGTAAAAATGATTAGAGATGGTGTTCACTGTAGAAGGTGCTATATAGTGTAAAGTTAAATGTGATGAACTGTTTTGCAGCCACATATAAAGAAAGAATGTTTTAGAAGTTGTAATGTATATGATTTAAAAAGTTCTTTATAATATGTTGATTTGCATTAAGTGGAGAAAAATGATATACAGCAAATGCAAAAAGCATTATTTTCTTTGAAATTTTTAGTGACATTTTGAAAAATGTTGATTTTTCCGATAGTTTTTGACATCACATTTAGAATTGCGGCTTTCATCTCTGTAAAACAATGTTTTGTCAAAAATTTTTGAACAGGTAGGAAAAACAAAATGGTAATCCTCAAATGCTGTATAGGAGTTAGGTAGGGACTGACTGAAAGCACTACAGAAGGATCCCAAAAACAAAAAATTAATTTATGTTATGTGATCATATTGAAAGTACATATTAGTGACACTAGTACAACTGAGAACCATGGAAATTATTTTCAAAGGGGAGTATGTGCACCGGAAAGGTAAGCTAGAAAAACTATTAGACTAGATTTTCTTTGTCCACCTGAGGGCAGCAGGAGGTTCCTTTCTATTATTTGTGATCCCCTGCTGGATATTAGAAAAGATGAGCTACCAGTGCGGCTGTCTGTCTGTCTCCTTGAATGTTAGTTGGGGCTCAGAAATGCAGGAGCATCTGGGGCTGCCAGAAGAAAGTGTAGGCGTATGATCTCTGGAAAATATTCTTCTATTGATACGCTTAAGGTCATGTCACATTACATGACTTTTCCAGCAATTTTCAGTTGTAGTCTTCTTTTACATAATCTTAATGAGTTGGGGCAATCGTGTAGTCAGACATACCCAGCAACTCAATTTGTGTCTTACATCAAAGCGGCAGTCTCTTTGTGCATGAAGCTGACAACCAATGAATGCTCTCGAGGAATAAGGAGTCGTGGGTGTTCTTGGACCCTGGAAACCCAAGAGTAAAAATGCCTCTCTGATGTCTTTTTTATGTACTAAGAGATAGAATGGAAAAAAAGGGCAGAGGTTGCAGCTGTACTTGCCATACTACTTAACCTTTTCACAAACACTAGCACCATCAGGCAGCACATTACTGTCTGTCAGAAAAAGGGGTGAGCTCGTAATACTTTGGAAATGTAAAACTGTGCTGGAAACTCATCACCCTGTTACATAATCTGACATCCCCAGTCATCTAAATTGACATATGCTGGCAACGAGATCAGTAACTGTGGATGTCATCACTCAGACTAGAAGTCATGTAATGTGACATTGGCTTTAGGTGGGAAAGTATGCAGTAGATGGTAGACAAAGATTTAAATAATGTATAGATAGATTTGTGGGTCAACTGTTTAACTTACTGTTTTTTTTAAAATAACTTTTGTATTATCCCTTGCATTACTCCTTCTGGGTATTCCTTCTTAGTTTAATAAGCATGCCTTTTTGTACTACTTGAGTTTTCTTAAGTCTACATGGCTCCTGCATCATTTTCCAGTAAGTATTACTGGACCTTGATACTGGACTGGTTTGATTTAATTTGGCACCACAGTAAGCCATTAGCCTTTGACTTTTTTGCAATATGCATCTATCCATCCCTTGTCATGGTGCTTGAGATGAGTCATATTAATTCTTGATTTTTTCTTATTTGGAGAAATTTGTAATACTTTGTGATGAAACAAAAGAACCAAAGAGGCCACATCCACTTCCAATTCTGAGTGAAAAGAGACTAAGATTAGGTTTTCCTACTAGTCATTTGTAGATAATGCTCTAGAGCAGGGGTCCCCAACTCCAATTCTGGAGGATCACAGTGGCAACAGGTTTTCATTTTAACCCTTTTAATTAGTGACCTGTTTTTGCTTCTGATTAATTTCTTTTAAATTAATTTTAATTGACTTGGTTTTTTTTTTTTAAGATTTGTTCCCCTGAATTTTTATCATTCCTCTGAATTGCTGCATTTCCTTCCTTAAATGGCACCCAAACAGAAATAAATTGTGAAGTGAGTGAGCCAACAGAAGACCAACTAAGTCACGGCTTCAAACTCCAACCAATTTTACTCCAACCTGTTGCTTAATTAGACACAGAGTCTTGATGTTAATTTAAACCAGTTCTTTAATTCCATGACTTGTTGTTGCTTTCATAGTGCAATAGTATCATTTATAAAATTGTTGATTTTCTCTTTTCTAATAGCACTGTTGAGGTGTTTTGGGGACCTGAACAGATCAAAAATCCTGAGACCTTCATCTTGCTTTATTTTCAGATTTGTATGATGGACATAGTTTGTTGGTCATGTTTTGGCTCATTTTGTATCTCATTATTGTTTGACAGCTAATTAAAGAAAAAGAAACATTAAAGAGGTCTGAGTCTCCCAGAGCAAGTCAATTACAATTAATTCAAAATAAGTTATTTAGCAGCAAAAACAGGTCCCTAATTAAGAAAAGATTTACAATGAAAACCAGCAGCCACTGTGGTCCTCCATAACTGGAGTTGGGGACCCCTGCTCTGGTGTACACCTTTTATTTTTTCTTGATTCATGTGAAAGTCTTGGAGAGTGTCTAGGAGTAAAATATGGAGTATAAGTAACAGCCACTCACACGTTTTCATTTTTGAGTAGTAGGAATCTATTTTCTTTTATGACTTCTTGTATACACAGTTTTTTTGTTGGGTTAATTTTTTTTAGCTGAGACATATCAGCAATTTTTGAAGACTTCCTCAAAAGAAGTAACAAGTGGTCTATAGCTGATTGAGTTCTCTAATTAAAATTCAAGGCATGTGTAGTGGGTTGGAATTAAATTAGTGAAATGAATTATTTACTGTTAAATATACTTGAAGACAAAAAATGTATTATAGTCCTGATGAATAGGTTGTTGTTGATGAATGTGATGATGGAAAGTAATGCAGCCAATAAACTTTTTAAGCACTCAAAAACTGGAGTATGGTGATTGGTTGATTATGACTGTTA
This sequence comes from Polypterus bichir lapradei, assembly GCA_026402145.1. Lineage (NCBI taxonomy): Eukaryota > Metazoa > Chordata > Cladistia > Polypteriformes > Polypteridae > Polypterus > Polypterus bichir. The sequence goes on from JANRMT010062841.1 coordinate 19,297,114, forward strand.
ACCATTGTTAGAATGCTATTTTAGTAAGCAGTTTGTAGTCTGCCACTTTTACTGTAGCAATTTATGTTACAACAGACAGTTTGTTCTACTGATAAGGTAAAATGGGTCATGTGAGTTATTCTGATATATTTCATTAATTGCTTTATAAGATCTACTCCATTGTTATCAATATTTTTTATTTCACTTATCTATTATCCAGAATTAAAGGATTAGTTTGGAAGTACCTCTGCTCACTACCAGCCATTATAATGTTGTGCATTCAATGTTGTTCAATCAGTCTCTTTAAATATACAGTATATTGTTCCATTTTTTACATTCAGCTGCTTTAAATGCCATTGTTTAAATATTTAGAGGATTCAGTATTTGAGTTATATGTAATATTCCATAAACAATTATCTGGTTTGAAATATTGGTGATTGTGTATATCCCCCCCTTTTTGCTTTGTAGAGTCTTGGATATTCTGCTGAAAGTAATAATGCGGACAATGTGGTTTGCGGGTGGCTTCCATTGGATCACAGTGAAAGGACAGCAGGCTTTACCTACAGAGGCTTCAATCTTGACTCTTGCACCACATTCCTCATATTTTGATGCCATTCCTGTCACTATGACCATGGCCTCCATTGTGATGAAGGCTGAAAGTAAGGACATTCCTGTCTGGGGAAGTAAGTGTTTCATTTTGCTTACAGGCCTGCTTTTGCAGGGCCTATAGATTTAGATGTTAGTGCAAGTTTCCTGCATGCATTATTTATAATATAAAGTGAATGTTGGCAAATAAAAAAAAAAATTAGTGCCATTTTTTTCTGAAAAACTAGAAAGTAAAGAAAAAAGTGAAAATCTAGTAACAAAATCATTAGAGGATTACTGGGTGTTTTTTTAGTCACTTGATTTCAAGGCTGTATTAATGTACAGTATAGTATGTTGATTCAAAAACAGTCAATTAGCTAAACTTAGTCATGCAATTTAAAGTGTGGTTTTTCTAACAACTGCACCCTGTCCTGGCATTGTTCCTTATTTGCACATGATGCTTATGGGATTGGCTACGTTTTCCCTGCCATCCTGCTCTGGATAAGTGGATTAGGAAAATGGATGTATCGATGGTTGCCCAACCATGATTTTGCATTAAAGAGTCTTTTAATGTACACGGCAAAGGAGGTTGTAAACATAAAAAAAAACATATACAACATAATAATATGTATACTGTATATACATAAACTGTATATAAATTAAAGCATTAAGAAATTGAGCAGAACAAAAAGCTGCTTACATAGTTTTTATTTAGCTTATTGTTTTCCTCCGGGGCAGTGGTATGTTCATGAAGGCATCCGTGTGCGTTTATATTAGCGAATCATTTAAATGTAGATTATATGTTACGATTGTAGGTAATTATTTCTGTGCATTGTACTAAGTATTATATCCATTGTAAATGTAATTTTAATGAGAATTGATACCTAATTGTGTAATGAGCCGAAAATAATGAAGCATGTACTATAATCTGTGAAGAAAGACCTTAAGGCATCATAAATATGAATGCTAACAACTTGGTATGAGATTGGAAATTAGACAGACACATGAATATTTCATTTTTAGTCCTCTATAATAAAATACTCACCATGAGCTTTCTTATCTGTTCATTTCATTTTGGGCTATTTGTTTAAAAGTAGGCTTGCTGTTTAAAAAACAAGGTGCCCAGTATTTAAAAAAAAAATTGTATTTCATTTTTTTTTTGGTGTCAGGTACCATGTGCTGTAGCTGTTAGCATAGGCTGCTTTCTCTAAATAGCCTAATGCTTTGTACCAACACTTCAACAAGATGTAACTACCATGCACAGTAAGGTACTTCACAGGAGATCATCCCCAAGTCTTTCCATTACAGTAAAAAGCATGAAGAAAAAATGGGAACTCTTAATATAAATATATAGTTAGTCCTGTTGTGGTTTCAGAACCTTTCAAATTGTTCTGAACTTTGTGTCTAATTGCTTGTTATGTTGTATTTTACAGAAACATTATGTAAAAATAATCATGAAATTCAAATACGGTTGTTCTTGCTAGGCCTAGACTGATAATACAGTGTTACTCTGCTGTAGGGACTTTGGTTCCTACTGAATTTGACTGGCATTCCATCAATGGTAGATTAAAGATCGCCTTTGGCATTCCAGGATCATTTTGACTTAAAAATAGAAAGCTTTTGAAAAAAATCAGTAATACCTGGCTATTTTTCTTCTCCTAACAACATGACTTTTTTAATATAGCACAATAGATTAAGTACCAGTCTATGTGTAAGTTTGCTGCTCACACTACGTTGTGCCTAATGTAACCAGAATAGGCTCCTGCTCCCATAACTTTGAACTGATTAAGTAGATGTGATAATTGATAGGTATGGGTGTGCGCATGAGTGCCCTTCTTTGTGCTGGAGGAAATTTTGTCCAGGGTGGGATTATTTCTTGTGCCTATAGTTAAAATTCTTATGGATTCTACTTAGGCCTGAAGCCTGCATTACTATATTCTGCAGCATTATTGGGATTGCAGAAACTCTCACTAGTACCTGCCTCCATCTCATGGTTAACGTCATCACAGGCATATCGATAGTCCTCATAGACCTAGCCTTTGGTTAGCTTACAATGTATGCAACATTCTGGCACTCACAGTCTACGTGACTATTTTACAAACTATACGGTATGTTTAGGATGCTTGAAGGTGAGGTAGCCTAGAACTATTTTAACATTGTCCTGAGAGAATTGATAGTGAATATTGTCATGTATGTAGTAACAAGGGCTGCCAGATCAAATACTGCTATTCGAATATTATTCAAATTAATTTTAAAAAGGTCTTATTCAAAGGCAAAAGCTGACCTTCAATTGTAAAAGTACAGTTGTTTGTTTTTACCTGCACTAATTTTGGTATCGAGTTACTCCAGACGCACTGTGCAAAACTACAGTATTTTGAAGATCTGTTTTTGCACTTCACTTCAATGATCAGCCATTTCGTTCTTTTCAATGGTTAATCCCACAAGTATGCTTGAAGCAGTTTTTCTAAATGCTTTTCTGGTTCTCTTAAATAACATTTTGTATCAGATTCTCTCCCTTCCCTTTAAAACCTTGAGATTCCTGACTGTTGCTTAATGCTAGCGCTTTCTCATTCAAGAAAATAGAAAATAACTCATAATTCTAATTTTTGTTTCAAATCCCTGCTTTAAAGCACCAACACACTGTATCCTACAATTATTCTTTGTCTTATGTGGCTGCTGGTTGGACACATAATGCCTAAAACAATGAGGTTTAATTAAAAATATTGCGGCCACCTGTATTCAAATATTGCTACATCTGTAAAGGTAAAAAAGTACACTGTATGGACCCTGACTTGATATTGTGATGACTCCGTAAGCCACACAGGAGCCACATTTCTGGACGAGTCCACGGGTGTTGACAGGCTTTTTATTCTGAATGCCCAGACCTGTTCCCTGCTGCTGCCCATTGGACACTTCCAAAGTAATACAACAAGTATGCCTTCAACCTGCCTGCCTCGTGCCTGCTCTTTTACTTCACTATTCTCATCTTCTCACATCTTACTAACTGATTCGTAATCCTTGTCAGAACCGCAAGTCATAAAAGGAGCTTCAACCCTTACAAACCACACATGCTGACACCACGCTGCACTACATTATTGTTAATATGTTTTCCTTTTTGACACTTGCAGTGCCTCTGCAAATAACAAGGTGCTTATGACAATGTTGCATGAATCTTGTAGCACTCAATTGGTGTCCCTGCACTAAACATATTGTCATGTCTATTTAAATACAGTTGTCCAAGTACTGGAAGGTTTTGTTTAGTGTTTGTTCTTGCTGTGCAACTGTTACTATAATAATAAAGTATAAAAAAGCACATACAAACATCCATTTATAACACCCAGAATAATTAACTAAGTTATATTTACTTATTTTTAATTGGAATATTCAATCCTTATTTTTTGGCTAATTTGACAGCCCAAGTAGCAACTTCACACTGAAGATAATGAAAGAGAAAGCCAGGAATGAGCTTACTGACAATGTGACAGCAAGGTGGGGGCAACAATGCATTTCACACAACTCGGTCAAACAGGACAGGGTGAAAAGTTGTGCTTCAAATCAGTTGTAGGGTGAGCATAAAAAAAATATTTACTATTTAATTTATTCAGCACATTCATATCCTGTTTTGTGGCCAGTACACCTGTGGCAGTACTAAATTTGGATGACACTCAATGTGTATTGATTGTAGATGAATAGAGAAAATACTTTCTCAATTCCATTAACAATTCGCCTGCTACTTAATGTCAGGACCTAGTGAATATTTCAGCCTCTGCAGCTGATGACTTGCTAGTCCTTGTGGATGCAGTGTTGATGAGGTTAGGACATTAATTAAGAGCGTCTGTCTATGACAATTAACTCTGGTGCTCACCATTAACAGATCTTTGTTATTAGTTGTAATATGCCATCGTATAGTACATAGTAGCATGCCCATATAGAGATGGACGACCAGCTTGCCAAGTGCAGAAAGTAAACAGACCTTTCTTCTTTAATGACCACGGTTACTGCACATTTATTTTCTTGGTAAATTCTAGACTGCATTTTTTTTCTTCCCCTGTGCTAAATGGGCATAGCTTAAAATATACCTCATTCACTATTTAGTTATTACTATTTAAAAGCTGTTTAAAAATTGTATATACTGTCTTTGGTTTTTACTTTGTGTTATCATGTTTTTTATTTTAACTCTGCTGTAATTGTTAAGTGTCCTAGGTATGCACTGTGGATTAAATTACATTTTAGGAGTGTACACATATATTGTGAAATGTACCCACTGCGTGATCTTGTCTGCCTGTCCATCTGTCTGTCCTCATGAAACTGCTTGAATCCCAGGGGACTGAATTTTTTTTTTTTTTCATTTGGCATATTTGTCATTCAAAGAAGTTTGTTGAGAAAGTTGAGCTTTCATTGAGATATATCTCAAATAGCAAAATGTAAGAGTAAATGTAAGAGTAAATTATGTTCAGTAAATGTCACTTTGTAGGCACAGAGTGATCAAATATGCACTCAGCGTTACTTTTAGGCTGGAGATATACTTCACGCGACGCATGCTGCAGAGGACGCTCCTGCTACGCAAGCATTATACTGTTTATACTTGCAAGCGTACTTTATGTAAATCTGGAGGAATCAACCAGGTGGCAGTGAGAGATATTATCACGGTGAGAACAGGTTCGGCTTCGCTGTGTTGTGAATTGCCCGAAACATCCATTAAATTCCGATGACAACTTAACGCAATATCTCTGAAAAGGATGTTTAATGATTAAATCCATCAGTCCAGGGGTTTGTCCATTTCAGCTAGCATTGGGCATGAGGCAGAAACAATCCCTGGATGAGGCATCAGCTCATCGCAAGGTGAATATAAGTACTCACATTCACTAGCGTTATTTTAGTGTCACCAGATCTGCATATCTTTGGAAGGAAACCAGAGCACACTGAGGAAACCCAGCAGGAAAACATGTAAACTCCAGGCAGGGAATATCAGCGACGTGACTCCCTGCGAGGCAGCAGCGCTAACACTCAGCCACCGTGTCACCCTCATGTGTGTAATTATTAAAAGTATTCATTATTTAAACAAAATTACTGATTTATCTGTAAAATATAACATACATATTTTAATGCATTTCATCATGAAAGTGATATCAAGTATAAATCTAAGGATTCTAAATGTGCAGAGAGTTGGAATATCATACATTTAATGTGCTCAGTGTGTTGATCTATTGCTGGCAATCTGCTACTGTCAGGACCGGAGAAAGCCCTAGAAAAAAAGACGGTACAGAAGACAGTATGTGAGACTTTTAAAATGCATCGTGTCATTACGATCGGGAATATGCGACGCTTGAATATAAAAGCACCACGAATGCATCTGTATGTCGGCATTTTGCTTCACCACATCAAACCATTCATCAAACATCGAAGTGCGCACACCGATCTCGTAGGATCCACAAAGCGGCTTTCTGTCACATGTAGATAGTAAACAGAGACTCTGACGCCACATTCCAACTTTTAGCACACTGCGCCCCCTGACTTTTTGCTGGTACTGCAACTCGCGCACACGTTGTGTTAACTTCTGAGGACCTGCTCAGAGGACGCATCAAATGAACGCTGGGAACGCGTGGCAGCCATGATGCGTGCGTTTTCTGAACATGAAGTATAAACTAGCCCTTATACTAAAAACAATGCCGTGGCTACAATATCTTCACATTATAATTATTTAGTATTTCTGTGAAACTGTAATTAATCAGCAAAGCTCCTCACCTGCACTCCATCATGGTCCACAGCAATCAGTAGCAGTCATCAATAGGCCCTTTCCCACAAGCAGGGACTTTAGTTTTCAGGAACCAATGAGTTCCTGTCTGATGTAGACCCTGGGCCACTTGTGGTCCTTAGCCACTTTCTTGTGTTTTGTTCCCACTGCAGAAGAAGAACTATTACCTTTATGTAAAAAAGAGTGATGTGTTACAAAATGAGGCATGCTCTGCAGCTGGCAAGAATATCCCCCTGCTTACCCATATTGTTGATTCACCAACCTCTGGACTTCATAGGTAACCCACCCCCCTTCTAACATATTGCTTCAATGCATTGCATGGTGCATCACACCAGGGAGGGGGCTATGAAGAGTGATACAGTGTGAAGTGTAGCGCAATTGGGAGTTCACTTGGGATCCACCCCTCCTACACACACCGTATTCTTTGAAGTGATCATGACCTCACGGGAGAGGTTATTGCTTTAATGTGGTGCATGGTGCGGCACACCAGGTGGACAGCAACAAAGAGTGTTGTGGCACTCTTATCTTTACCGATAAGTCCAAAGTCCAAAAGAGTAACAGATCTGTAAGGTGGCGCCAGTGCTTGACGTCACCCAGTCAGCATAATCCATCACTTGACTAGCACCCTTCATCCCAACCCAAAAACAATAGCTCCTTGTTGAACAAATAATGCATACACTGGATTAGGAGCTCAAAAACTTACCAGGAATGACAAATGGCCTGAGTCCCTGTGGTGAAAATGCTACAAAAGTTCTTTAGATTCAAAAAAGTTCTTGCGGTGGGAAAGCGTCTACTTTTACTTTGAAACTTTCAGCAGAGATTTTAATTCTGTTTCAAAAATATGTTTAAGAAATTTAAACTGCAATTAGTCACAGACTCTCCACTATCAACAACTAACAATTTTGTTAACAATAGCACATCAATTGAGGCCATTTTAAGTCACGAATTGGAACCTATTGTCTGTGGAATCTGTGCTGTTAAACTGGATGTATTTAATGCAGTCTACTAAAGCACATAGTTGCATTCTGTTCTCACTTTTATTTTTGAACATGGCATACGGTTACAAAAATATTTAATAAACAAAAATGAGTTTGAATGTGCTCTGACATTCAAACTAAGTCCTCAAATACACCCTAATGTTGCAACATGTGTGCATTTTTTGACTTGCCATACATTTAATTTAAGTGGATTTAGAGTTCATTGGTACAAATACTAGGTTGGAAATTGTGTGGCATTGGCATAATGTATATCTGTCTATACTGCATATGTGTGTTAAAACACCATCCCGATCCCAAATTTATTTTGGTTTCTTCCTCCATCCCAAGACACACAGGTTAGGCTAATGGGTACTGCTAAATTGACCCTTTATTGGTAAGTGTAGGTGTGTGAATGTCTGAGTACATTGTGATAATCTGGTGCCCTATCCTGGGTGGCACCTGCATTGCTCATAATAATGCCAGGATAGTAACCCTATAAATCGGTTAAACAATTGCATTGCATCGTTTTTATTTTATTTATTTACATTTAATAATAGTGCCAAAGAACATCTTTATCTCATGAAATTCTTTATGATTTTCTTACAGTTTGTGCTTTTGGTTTTCCTTTCTAGCTCTGATCAAGTATATTCGACCAGTGTTTGTTTCTCGTTCGGATCAAGATTCTCGCAAGAAAACTGTGGAAGAGATTAAAAGACGAGCCCATTCTAAGGGGAAATGGCCTCAGGTATTTTTTAGTTTAGTTTAGTTTTTTTTTTTTTTTTGCTCTTTTAATGCATGTATTTTTTTTATTTAATCTCTTTTTGTGATTCTAGTATGCTTGCCTCATAGTGCATTAATTTCATTGTCTTTTGCCTAACTTATTAATATAACCAAAACTGTAAATTGTTAACACAATATACTATATTTTATAAACATCATGTTCATGGTGTAAGTACATTATACAGTAGAATTAGTTTTTTTTCTTTAACTGCCCCAGTCAGCACTGAGTATGAACTAGGAGAGAGAAAATTTAAAAAACATCTTTGTAGAACACTTTATGAAATACAACAGAAAAAAAAAATCATTGAAAAAAAATCATGGATGAATTGGCCATATGATAAGTGACAATGTGCTGCATACTATAATCTGTCACACTTGTATCACTCATGGCAGGATTAAAGGAATCCATCTTGGATCCCCAGCCCCATTAAGGTTGTTCTGAAGTGTACATGTTTTTCCTGTGCTGGTGTGAACTTTCTCCACCTCCTCTGATTTCCTCACACATCCTAATGATGTGACAGTAGTTTAATTAGTGGCTGTAAATTCACTCAACACAAGAGACGATTTCAAACATGATAAACAGCAGAAGAAGAAACAAAACATGACAAGCTAGGTATCTGTTCATTTCTTGAATTTATTTTTTCCGGTGTAAGGTTGCCAAAGGCCTTGGGTACTTATTGGCAGCAATATGAATGCATACATACATACATACCAGCAGTTTGTATGTTACCTTATAGGTGAGAGTTTGCATGTTCAGGGCTGTTTTCTGTCTTTACTAATCATAAAAATATATGCATCTCTTACTATAAGGATAAATGAAGAGTTTGGGTGTCAATGCAATTGTTTCAGTTTTGTTAACACTAATGGGAAAATACAGAAGTTATACAGTGCATTAAAAGTTTTGAATCCAGTTCCTATAAACAGCTCTAAGGCCTGGCCATAGTTATCAGGGAGATGGTTAGAATACGTTGCACATTTTAGTTAGAGATTTTTGAGACACATGCCCATTAACCTAAAACAAACATCTTTGAAATGTGACTGGAGTATTGGGATGATAAAGCACATATCGTAGACACATTTCACAAAGACAGTGAAGCTGGTGTTTAAAACCGAATTCCTGAAGCCATTAGGCAGCAGCTGTAACCATTGCCTCATCGTTTTTCAGGTGATGTGTTTTTTGTTTTGTTTTTTTTTATTTGTGACCATTTACTCCTTATCAATATAATGAATATTCCAATGTGGACTGTGCCAGCAGAATAAACAGCACAGATTGAGTGGGGTTGCTTATTCTCAAGTGGATCATACTGTAATTTTAAAGAATATTGGGATCCAAAATATATTTCTTTAATAAATATCTAAAAAGGCTACTTTAAAAGAATCAGGAGCAATATGTGCTAGTAAGATTGTCATCAGTCAAGCTGGAACTGAAACTGGAGCTATAAGTGTAATACGTAGGTGCTCAGTCTATTTCAGAAGGCACTTGTAAAACTTCCTCATCTGTCATGGGTTATCTGTTTCCTCTGTCATAAACAAAAAAATACATGCTGTTATGCCACAGATATTATCGACTCCATGATTGTATGCCATGTTACTTTCATGCAGGACTCCTCTATGTCCCACCATACAAGCTTGTCTCTTCAGTTTGAAAGCAATGTTAGTAAAGGAAATACTCATGCACACATAAATGAAAAAATTAGACATTTGTTGTATAACAGTATTGTATTCTCTGAAACAAATACAATAACTTAGCATGCATGTTGACAGCATTTTATTGTTGTTAAAGTGTGTAGCTTCTTTAGAAACCTTTTCATTAATGGCGTAATTGTGTTATTTTCATATGGTAAATGGATATCTTATGGCCATCTTGTGGAGCTCTGCAGTTAGTAAACATGAACTTGAGCTGTGTTTAGTATTCAGTTACGAAAAGTGCCACAACATGCCAAAGGCCCACGCTCACAGCATGTTAGATGCATTGCCATAACCGTAGCTGCAATTGTTTGTCACGTGTACAGAATACGGTGAAATTTGTACTTGTAAGTTCAACGTACAACACGTTATCACTCTCCAGTGCCATGATAATCTACATTTTATGAAGTAAAAAACACAAATCAGCTTATCTGATGTTCAATCACTCTCCCAGGTCAGGAGTTCTCGTAGAAAACTCTCATCTGTAACAGTTACAGATTTTTAATGTTTTATGTGACAGCAAAACATGATCATAGATCGAACACCAGTGTCACCAGCTCAAATTGAAATTGTACAGCACAGTATATAATAAAATTATTTACTGTATATGCAATGAATAAAAAATGGATTAATAACATTTTCAATCACATGTAAACGTTTCTGTGTACTTGGCTTAATTTCAGTGCAAGTACACCATGATAAATAAAGTGCAGTATTACATTAATAAAAGTGAGCTAAGTGTATTCTGTTATCTCTTATTTAACTGCCCTGAACCTTTTCTAATTCATTAATTTTAATAGTGCTCTCAATGGTAGAAATGCCTTATAAGCAGAAATTATAAAGAAAATGCATGCTAAAATTGTTTTCATAGGAATTTATATTTGGGAAAAGAAATGCACATGCACACAGATGGAGGAATGTAGATCAATAAAAATGCACAGTAACGTTTGTATAAACTGTTTACATAAGACGCCCAGGAGGACGTGAGGAGGGCTTGTGCCTCCTCCAGACCGCGAGGGGGCGTCCGTCCTGGTTCAGTTGGGGGCCACGGGTCGAGGGCATGGAAGCCCTACCCTGTAGGGGCCCGTGGTCACCGCCAGGCGGCGCCTCGATGCCGGTTTATCCCATGTGGTCCTCGGCTGGGGCTGAAGCCCGGTCAGGACACCTTGGAGGACCGGAGGAGGGCGTGTGCCTCCTCCAGACTGAGTGGGGGCGTCCGTCCTGGTTATGCAGGGGGGCTCGGGTACAGGGCTTGGAAGCCCAGCCCTGTAGGGTCCCGTGGCCACCGTCAGGCGGCGCCCCAGTGCCTAATTATCCCAGGAGCCCGGCACTTCCGCCACACCAGGAAGTGCCGGGGGGAAGACGACAGGGGACACACGGACGGCTTCCGGGTGCGCAGCCGGCACTTCCGCCACACAGGGGTGTGGCCAACATTAAGTGCCGGGAAGCAGCTGGAGCCCATCCGGGTTCCCATAAAAGGGGCCGCCTCTCTCCAGTCAGGGGGTGGAAGTCGGGAGGAAGCAGACTGAACTGGAGAGAGAGGACGGGAGGTGGCCAGGAAGGCACAGAGACTGTGGGCCCTGGACATTGGGGAAATCGGTGCTGAAGGCACTGGGGTTCGTGAGTGCACGTGACTTGGACATTTGTATATAGTGTGAATAAACAGTGTGTTGGGTGCAAAAATGTCGTCCGTCTGTCTGTGCCGGGGCCAGCGTTCACAATAATTTTAAAATCCCAAATGGACAGAACCCTAGTTTTGTACATTTTAAAATTCACACTTTTTTTTTTTTAGTTAAAGGCAAATCATTGTAGTACTCTGTTTATGGTAATTTATTTGTGTTTGCTAACAATTGTTTTGTAAATTAATTTAACCAAATATTTGATTTCATAATACACTTCCAGATATAGACATTGACCTGTGCTTTATTTCTTTCTAGATAATGATATTCCCTGAGGGAACTTGCACTAACAGATCTTGTCTCATCACATTTAAGGCTGGTATGTATTTTGCACTGTACTCTTTTAAAAAAATATGGACACAGCTAAAACCCAGAACCATTTAAGAGTGCCTCAGCCATACTAGAACAGTGAATATGCTGAGTTCTAAATGTATTTTTAATTAGAAATGTTTTATTTTTCTTAACATTTTGGCTGGATAGATGTTGTTTGAACTTTTAAAAAATCTGCAGCCACTGATTAAATTGTTAGTATTAAATGCTATTTCTATCACATATATCCATCCATTTTTCCAAACCTACTTAACTGTTCCTCCAATGAGGCCAATTAGATATTGCTAAAACATAGAATACTGTTATTTCAACAATACAGTTTATATTTTTAGACTTCCCCTGAAAATATTTCAAAACAATATACATTTCTTTTAGTTTCAAGAATTTTGTTCATAAAAATATTTTCATAAATATCTTAACTGTCTGCTACAAATGAACCATTTCTGCCTTTCTCAGCTCTGAGAATGTGTTACATGTAAATACAATGAACAAAAACTTCATGAATGTTCTGAATGGAAAACCTGGAATGTTGCTGATATTCTCAAATAGTGGACATTAGAATCAGGATCATAGAATCAGACTTTTTCAGAATCCAGATTATCTCAATGAAATAAGTAGATGTTCTATTTGCAGTGTTGTCAAGATGTACCAGAAACCCTGATGCATTCTCATTTCACCCTAGATTAGCATGCCTTTTAAAAGCTCTCTTGCTTATGATATATATCTATAACACTGAAAGATTTGTTTTAGGTAACCACAAATCTTAATGTAATATTGATGCATTTTATGCTTAATGTAATGACAAACATATACATGACCTACAAAAATGCTTTGATCCAAGCAATATTAAAGCAGATTAGTCACACTCTCTTAACTGTGGCATGTTTTCATTGCAAATCCTTCAGCTAACATCAGCCCCTTCACAACCATCAATCATATATCTTCTGTGTCTTCAGAACAATAAACTAGCACTCCTGACCAGATTTTTCATGAAACTGATTTTGTGAAGGTTCTTTGCTGATATTATTTTTTATCAGATTTGTTTATTTATTCTGTTACATATTTCTTGCCTGAATCATCTTTTGATAATTTTAATCCAGTATTATATTTCCTAACCTGACCCTCACCTTTACTATATCATCCATCCATCCATTTTCCAACCCGGTGAATCCGAACATAGGGTCACGGGGGTCTGCTGGAGCCAATCCCAGCCAACACAGGGCACAAGGCAGGAATCCAATCCCGGGCAGGGTGCCAACCCACCGCAGTCTACTATATCATTAAAGAGTAATCACGTCAACAAACTACATAAAGTAAAAGCCTGAACTATATGGGCTCTAAGTGAGACTGGTGGCTTTTCATGTCCACTGTGGCATGATTGCTGAAATATCACCTATAGTATTTGATCCAGGTGAACTTTTATATTGTAAATGTAGCTGTTGTCTTATTAGCCTCACGCAATATACTTTATTAAATACAGTAATGTACAAGTTTTGTTTATTCTACTTATTCTGTTTTTTTTCTAACAGTTTCCATTGGCTTGTTTTATTATTCTTAATAGTTTCCATTGTCTTATTTTATTATTCTTGGCTTTTTGTCTCTTTTTACCCATTGTTTCTCACCATTATATTTTCTTCTTGCTTCTGGAGCCATTAGTGTAAGACTATTACTTTGTGTAATTGCTTATAACCTTGGTTCAGAGTGTTGGCCCTTTCTGTAGTGAGTAATGAGTCATCTGTTAAAATTAGACATTTCCCATGCAAAACAAATGTCTACACCAAAATGGTTATTAAAGAAAAAGAATCCATCTACAAAAAATACAATCTTGGACAAACTGTATCAGATAGTATACACCATATTCTACAACTCTTTCATGTGCTTTTGAATGAAAACGGAAGTTTTCATGTGGGAATCTTTTGCTGTTAATATATTGTGGCTCACACCTGTTATCTCTTTTACCATCTATCTTAGAGGACAGGTGACTCCTAAAGAGGAGTTACAAAAATTACAAATTTGTGATTTTGGTTTGTCATGAAGCCAATTTCAGAAACAAATTTAAATAAGCATCTTGTTTTTGTTTGGCTTCTTTGCAGACTTTGTTTCATTTGGTCTTTCTAGTCAACTATTAAAATTGTCTTTATATAAACCTCATCAGCACTGCCTTATCTTGTAATGAGAAGCTTGGCATCTTAGTTTCCATAGTTCACTATTTAATTTGAAGAAATTTCTTCACCCTTATTTCACTCACTGTTAGGTTTCAATGTGTATATTTTTTATTGTTTGGTCATCTTTAGTATGTGTGTTTCTTTTTGACGTGAGGTATATTGCACTTGCATTAAAAAAAATCTGCTCATTCTGACTTTAAAATACAAAGCATTATCTTTGAATAATAGGATGTTGTCTTTATCCAAGGCTACTTACAAGATTAAGTAATGCTGTAATTGTTTACTTACATTTTTTAGCTGGAGGACTAGAGAGTTAAGCAGTGCTTCACATTATATGTTATAAAAAGAGCTGTTTTTCTTGTGGGACACACTGCAAACCTTAAAGTTCAAATACTGCAACACTATTAGCAGCACTATAATGCTAGATGCCTTTTGTGTCTTTAGTGGTTTGGTTTTGTGTAATTAGTTTACATTTCTCTGTTGCTTTTAAATAGTAATCCAATTACAAGATTAAGAAGTAGATGGTGCCATATTAATGACGGATGCCATCCTTTGTTTTGCTTTCTTGTTGTTGGTTTGTTTGCTGTGTTGTTATGATCCATTTCAGAAAACTTGTGTCCTTCTCAGCAGAGTGTTGTACAGTGGGTTGTGTTCGTTCAACAATGTATAGGTGGGCTAATTCACAGCTGCAGTATGCTAATTAAAGAAAACTAGTCTCACTTTTGTATGGGCAATCTGTGAGAATAGGAGGAAATTTTAAAAACTTTCCTTTCTTAATTGATCTCTGTTTCTGTGTTTTTTAACCATAAGCCACATCATTTAGGAGATCAAACTGGATATTATTGTCATTGGCAAGTACCTTAGCTTGGCAGTAATAAAGACATTTTACAGAGGTTAGTGTTAACAATATTCTGCATCACAAAGTGCAAGTTTCTAAGAGCAGACTGTTGTGAAAATGAGATTGACAAAAAGAGGGTGAAGGTTGAGTGTACAGAAGACTGGGCCATTTTTATGCAGTAAAAACTGCAAGGGACTTGTTTTAGCTCACCTCATCTTATGAGAAATTAAAATGTATTTTAATGACAGTTTAGTAAGACTAACTGTTCTGTGAGCAGATCATCAAGAATTTGATATAGTATGGGACTATCATGGGCCAGCCTCTACCCATTGAACCATAAAATTCAAGTGTTTATATTTTTGTAAACCTTCACTACAATATCCACTCATCAGTAAGAGGCACTGGTATTGTTTCTGCAGTATGATGTTCTTTCATAGAAGAAGTAAATCTAGCAGCAGAAACTGGGGAAGCCTGTTTTAGTAAAAAAGCTTTACATTGTTACTTCTAATGTAGACTAATGTGTTTCATTATCTCCCTCTTTTCTTAAATGGTTATTTTATGTATACTATTACATGATAGTCAGTAGCACCATGGGTTTCTCGAAAGGCTACTGCAACCTGAAACTGCTTACCAGACAAATAATGGTCATGTGAGCCTATTAATGTCCATCCATTTGCTTTCTAAAGTCACAATTTCATTATCAGGTCACAGGGAGTATGAACATTTCTCTGAACAAACATGCATCAGTCCAAAGCTATCTGAACGGCACACCAACCTCAAAGTGGCACGCACACTCATTCACAGTGGGTCATTAATGAGTTGCCTTTTGACTTTTAGTTCTTTGGACAGAACTCACAAAGACAGGCAATGTGAATGCACAGAAAACATGCCAAGTCCAAACAGATCGTGCCCAAGATTAGTCAAACTCTGGCACAGGCATGTGTGTTGCAGCATGTGCTTTTGAATTCATTTGAGTTGATGTGAGTGAGTACCTGTGTAAAGTACATTTTCTCTGAAATTCATCAAAAATGATATGGAGTGTATATTGTAATTAAATACAAGTAATAACCATAAGCACTTTTCAAATAATGTATAATAGACTTATAAGTATTAATTATTCTTTTTTGTGGTCTAGGCTGAAGTATCTTTGTTTAACTCCGACTTACATATTAAATACATGTGGAAAATGAGTGAATTCCTTTTTTAATGGGTGACTACAATAGGGCATAAGTCTTTAATCTCCATGTAAATGATAAGCAGAAGAAGGGAGGTACAATGTGTGGATATCTGTCCATGCTGCACACTCCTTCACTGCTCCACACCTTCACTCAAATCCCATTTGTGTCTTTAAACTTTACATAAAATTCATCGATTCTCATAATGGAGATATTCTGTCATATGTTTACTGTTTGAAACCGGAACTACATGAAAACAGCATGTAAAAACAATGCGAAAATGCAAACTCCACAAAAGGTAGTACTGTATACCTTTTAAATGTTTGTTCTGTTTTCCTATTAAATTGACTATTTGCCTTTCACACAGTTAGATAGGATGAAAACCAGAATTGCATGCCTGTGCTCAGTGTAAGTAGCACAGCAGCTCATTTGTTTTTCCATGTCTGTTTTGTGCCCTACAGCTGAAAAGAAGGACATAATAAAATGGAAAAATCAAGTTGTTCTTGCGAAGTGGTGCTGTGATGCAAGAGCAATGTTCAGCATAGTGTTTTTCTCTTGTTTTAAATGTAAAATCTCCTGAGAGACACCCCTCATTCCTCCAAAAAGAATCTATAAAAAGAATTTGACCTCATTGTGGCATAAGGCTATTCTCCTGAAGATTACTTTTATAGGAATATTATTTAGTGAGTGAAATTAAAAATGGTAAAGTCAATTGTTTCAAAAATGAATTAGCTCAGTAAATGTATTTTAAGTTTGTTATTCAATATATTGTTTGTAAAATTGCTTTAAAAATAACTTGCTAGTATATAAAATAAAAAGTTGCAATTTTATTTATTTATAGCCCACAGAGTGTTCACATGAGAACATGGCTAATAAAATTACTGATAAAACAGATGGGCACTAGGCCTGCAGGTCTTGCTTTTGTTTGATTATGTATGGTTTGATAATGTCCAGTAACAATATTGTTATAGATAAAAGTCTGAGTTCAGTAAATTCTAATTGTACTCGGTATCCTCATTTTGTGGGGCAAAATGACATGCTGACAGTTGTACTGTTGTAGACTCCCTAAATTTTCCATCAGGAGTTTATACATTTTACCTTAAGGGGTAAATGAAGTTTAGAGCACATCAGTGCTGGGTCTACAATAACATGGATAAGCAATTTTAGATAATATACTGTATAAGTGCTCTAGATAAAAATCTGCCTAAACAAGCAGCCTGCAGAAGACACTTAACTTAGAGGAATGGTTGAATAACATGCATTTAGTAAAATCATTACAGATGGACCTGAACATGATTCAGACTTGAGCATAAATATGGCATATGAAGCTTAATGGAAATTGATGTTACACAAAAATGGAGGGAGAGACATGTCCAACTTTAAAATACAGCTTATGAGAAGAATTTAATAGTTATAATGGACTTTTCACTGTAAAAAAACAGGCAATTTACAGAAGCAGTTACAAAGTCTTAATTGAATGTTAAATTACCCAGTAAGACATTAGTCTTAAAAGTAGAAGTTAAGGGAGATTTGTAAAGGATTCATCAGAAGGATTTTGTTAAGTTTTAACTTCATGTAAAAAATGCGAAAACAGCAGACTATGAACTTGGAAGAAAGATTGAAAAAGCTGAGCCTTTTCAATTTAAGCAAGTAGAGGCAAGAAAAGACATTGTAAAAGCATTTAAAATTATAAGGGAAGTTACATGATAAGTTCAATATGTATCAAGTCGAAATATTCACAGACATGATACATATACAGTACATATGCTTTCCCACCCAAAATTGTGCAGTGTTAAGTGTTTTGTCAAAATTTTATACTGTAACTTATGGGGCATGGAGTGCTCTGGAAAATAAGTTTAATTTGGTCTTGTCAGTATTTGAGTTTTTATTGGAGCTGTTCTTCTATTAAAGAGCCAAATTACTAAAAATACCATTAATATCTCATTTGTTGTTTTTTTCCTGAACCACAGGAATATGTCACTTGCCAAACTGGTAAAGTGCAATTTATAGTGAAGAGGATTTAATTAAGGGTTAAAAGTACGACATCTGCAAAAAACTCTTCCTCAAAATTCCACAACTTCAGTTTTTCCAGTATTTCAAAAGTATTATTATTATTTAAAGTGTTTTTTTTTTTCTTGTAATATGCAGTGGTTTAGCTTGATTTTCCTTATTCCAGAGTTTATCATCCTGGCATTTTGGAATCTCATTTTATGTCCTCAGTTAGATATGGAACAAGATGATCCGCTGTGGCGACCCCTAACGGGAGCAGCCGAAAGAAGAAGAAGAATTTTATGTCCTCAGTTGTCATATGTCTATATGTTATGTTTCATTAATTTCTCTTAGACTTCTTAATTTAATTTAGTATTCATTTTTACTGTACTATTCAATTTACTAAATTAATTTTTCCTAAATTACTCCTTTAGGAGTGGTCCTGATGAATGATGCAGAAATTTTATAGGCACATTACTGTTATTTATATGATATGTGTGCTTTTGTTTACATAAATGTTAGGTGATTTTCTTTCCCAACTCCCTGTAGATTTTATGCAAGTATTCTGTTGATTAGTGTAAATCAGTATAAAAGAGGTCAGAGGGCTGCAAGAAACAATATCCATTTTTCTCATAACTATGCAATATCTGGATGGATGGATCTATCTATCTAACTTTGTCTCCAAGGGGAGATTTGGCTCTTTACAGAAGCTATTTAAATAAATAAATGCAAACACACTTTGGTCCTTACACACACTGGAGTTATTATAAGGCAAGAAAAATTCGAACGAAAGGAAAGTTCGGACTTGGCTGTCACAGTCACATTGAGGCATTATGTTGGTGTATTGCTGTTTGTATAAAGAAGCCCCCATCTCTTTTTTTGACACACTTCTGCTAAATAATTTATTGGCTAAAAGTCCTCAGTGTTAGTGTGTCAGAAGAAGAATGTGCAGAACTGTTCATAACAACACTCAGTTTTGTTTTAGTTCTCTGCTTCACTGCTACTTCCAGGGGGTCCAAAGTGCATCCTATAACTGAGCCTCCCCTTTTAATTAGGAAGGGTTGTTGATTCGTTGGGCCTCTCTTGAGGTGATTTTACCAGCCCAGAACACCATATCATAGGAAATCTCTCTGGCCAGCACAGAGTTTTAGAAGATGTGAAGGATTTTGCTTCCCAGATTAAAGGAATGCAGTCTCCTAAGGAAAAAGGGCCTGTTCTGCTCTTTCTTCTATAGTCCAACCTGTCATTGATGTGGACCCCCAAGTATTTGTAAGAGCGGACCACTTCTACATCCACTCCCTGAATAATTACTGCGCTTAGAAGCTCATTGATGCAGCAAAAGTCAATAATCAGTTCCTTGCTTTTGCTGTTGTTAAAATGCAGGCAATTCTCTTTTCTCCAAGAAACCAACTTTTCCACCTGACTCCTATACTCTGTCCCAGTCCTTTTATCAATACACCCAATAAGTGCAGAATCAACTGAGAATTTCTGCAAGTGACATGACCTGTCATTTATATTTATAGTCTGAAATGTGCAGAGTAAAGAGAAAAACAGACAGGACTGTTCCTTGTGGTGCTCCAGTGTTGCTCACATCCGTATCAGAAACACAGTCCTTAAGTCTCACAAACTGCGATCTGCCTGATAGATAATCCATTATCCAGGACACAATAGGCTCATCCACCTGTGTATCTCTGAGTTTAACCCTTAACAGTGATGGCTGGATGGTACTGAAGGCACTGGAGAAATCAAAAAACATAATCCTCACAGTGCTACCAGCTTTGTCCAGGTGAGAATAAGCCTTGTGGAGCAGATAGATAATTGCAGCCTCCACTCCAATCTTTATCTTATAGGCAACCTGCAGTGAGTCCAGGTAGTCTACAACATGAGGACTCATAGTCCAGGACTAGTTTCTCAAAGATCCTCATGATATGAGACATAAGTGCCACTTGTCTCTAGTCATTAGGTGAAGAGGCGCCTACCTTCTTTGGAAAAGGAATAATGCCAGGTGTTTTCCACAGCAGCAGCACTTTCTGAAGCCTTAAGGACAGATTGAACAGCTGACAGAGGACACCACAAAGTTTGTCAGCACAGGCCTTAAGAACTCGAGGACTGACTCCATCTGGTCCTGCAGCGTTTGTTATTTGTAGCTTCATCAATAGTTTGCTTACTTGGTCTTAAGTTATGGACAGTTCAGACAGTACTGTTAGTCAGAATTGGACTTGTCAGTAGCTATTTCAGGTGACGTGGCAGTTGTTGTTGATGTAGTGAGGATTGTGTCAGGGCTTTAGCTTTGTCCACATCCCCTTCTAACACCTGAGCCCTGGATTGCCTGAGTCCAGCAATTATGCCCACTGCATTTCAGACAT
Source organism: Polypterus bichir lapradei (assembly GCA_026402145.1). NCBI lineage: Eukaryota > Metazoa > Chordata > Cladistia > Polypteriformes > Polypteridae > Polypterus > Polypterus bichir. The sequence goes on from JANRMT010062841.1 coordinate 19,317,418, forward strand.
CCTTCTTGTTGTTCTGATTGAGTTTGTGTTCTACCTGTATTTCAGCTCCATTTCCTTTACTCTGCTTTTTTTTTAGCACACACTGTACATCCTTCAGAGCCTCTTTGTTACCGGATTTGAATGCCCTGTTTTTGTCATTCAGGAGAACTTTTATTTGCTTAGTTATTCTTGTTGTTTGGAAAGAAACACACTGTCTTTGTGGGTACCACTGTGCCAACACAGAGATTGATATAGACTGTGAAGCAGTGACAGGGAGTCCCTCAGTATTGTCTTCATTTGACTTGCACTTCATTTCCAAGTCTCTCATTTGGAAGCAGTCATTTAGAGCCATTTCAGCTTCCATGCTCCACTTCCTCACTATCCTGGTGGTAAAAGTTTGCCGTCTAATAACAGGCTTGTAGCTGGGCATAAGATGAATCAGTTTGTGGTCGGATTTGCCTAACAAAACCAGTAGATTACACTTAAAGGTATCTTTAAAATTTGAATACAGCAGGTCCAGCTTTTTATTTCTTCCAGTGGAACAAGTCACAAACTGATAGAAATTTGTCATCATTTGTTCCAAAGTCACATGGTTGTAGTTGCCAAATATTATAACTACAGGGTCGAGTGAGCCATCATTAAAATTTTAGTGATAGAATGAATCATTTCCATTGCTAGGTCCCCTTTTGCAGAAAGTTGGAGAGAGAGGTTGGGAGCATGCACTGATACAGCGCATTGCTGCACCCACCACACAACGAACCACCTCAGAATCCCAAATTAGGACTCGAGTGCAGTCATGCAATGGGTGACACCTCAGCACCACACTAGTTTGAATGGAGTCTGTCCTGGATATGACGTTAACCTGTATCCAGCCCTGCAAGCAGGTCCTCCAACTTGCAGGGAAAATTTGGGGGTTGGTGGCATTTGCAAAGGGAGTAATATAAACATTAACAAGGATGATGTAATTTATTTCCCTGCGTAAATAAAATGGATGAATCCCGACAGCCAGAATTTCAATGTCTGAATTACAAAATAGTTCTAACTGTATTATGCTCCCTTTTGCACTATTCCTCATTATGCAGATCACCAGTCTCCCTCCTGTCGTCGTTTCCAACTGCACTGGGTCTGTTCGAATAAGATGAAATCCGTCCAGCATTAAAACAGTGTTGGGTATATCAGTTTTAAGCCAGCTCTCTGTAAAGCACAAAGTGCCACTGTACTTGTATGCTTATATGCACCTAAAAACAATGACAGCTATCTCATGTAACATTTCCAGGATGGAACTTAATGCATTAAGATTTTATCTGTCATGCACACCTCCATTCACCTGGTTTCCTTCTGGTAAACAGATAAGGCCCACCAACATTAGCACTGCCATTAAAACTAGTGTCACACCACATGTCTTTTCCAGCCATTTTCAGACATAGCCTTCTTTTTGTTAACCATAGCAAGTTGTGCAGAGTGGTGGTGCGCATCCATGACCACCGATTGACTTGTCTAGTATGATACTATCAGGAACATAGTCATAGCAGCCTATGGCTCTCCACGACAGAGCTCAAATAGGATTGGGTTTTTCTTAAGTCATAGAGGTGTGCTTCTGTGCATACAGTGCAGCCACAAGGAAAGATATTAACCGCTTGTATTTTTATGGTTTTGAGTAAGATTTTAATGGCTTATTGTCATAGTATACTTAGATAAATATTTGTCTCATCTCTCATCTCATTTTCTAAAACTGCTTGTCCTGGTGAGGATTGTGGTGGTAGCAGACTAGCCCAGACTTCCTTACACTAGGCTGTTGCCTTGACTGATGTTGAGGCTTATGCACCTTTTTCTCCTGGTAGGGTTTCCCTTGTAAATGGGTTTGGATTGAAAGGTCAGACAAAGAACTGTTCACAGCGGCCCTCATGATGGTACAATTTAAAAAACAATGCACCCTGCCCAAGACTGGTTTATTGGGACCTACCCCAGAGCTGGGACTGGGGGTGGCATTTGCTGGCGTGTGCAACCCATATAACCTGGCTGGGCTCAGCACTAAACAATGATGTGACGCAGTCTTCTGGGTTCACCACCTGTAGGATGAGGGGTGAGGGTCAAGTGTAATGCCAGTTTAGTGTCAGGTATAGGTGGGAAAGTCCTAGATGGGCTAGACCCTGGTGATGGAGACCTTATTTGTGTTTAACTGAAAAATTATTTTAATTGATTTTTTTATTGCTTTTTTTTCTATACTGCAATTACTGTGCGTTACGATGATGCTTGTAAGAAAAAGCAGTACCGTAGATCCCGGAATACAAGCCGACTCGGTATATTAGCCGATCCCCTTCTCTACCTACTAAATTACATGTATTTGCCGATGACCGGTATTTAAGCTGACCCCCTTCTCCAAGCAAAATTTTCTAAATTTCCTTAAAAGTGTCTTTCAGGTATATTTATCATGTTTATCGGCGAGAATTTGAGACTGCCGGCATTTTTGATGGAAACCAGGAAGTGATTGCGGAGAAGTTTGGTAAAATGAAGCCTTTGTGTTGAAACTATATACGCAAATACGGTACATCGGCGGATGGATTTCCGGAGACTCGTTATAAATTTGACTAACTTAAATACGCAACACAGTGGACCCTTGACTTAAGAACTTAATTCGTTCGCGAAGGCTAACCCATAATTTGTTCCGAACCTCCCACTGCAACACTTACTTAACCTTTTCATAATAAAAAAGGGTTGTATAATGTGCCTAATTTACCAAAACACCAAGAATTTCTCTAATGTACTAACCAAAAACTTATAAAAAGTGCGTAGCCTAACAGAAGTAGGCTAGATTAAGCTAGGAGCATGGCGGCGCGCAGCAGCTCAGGGCTCTCCTTTTCAGTGCACTTTTTTGTTGTTTTTGTACTTTTTTTTTTTTTTTTTTCTTGTTTGTGCACGATCGGTTCGGTGAACATCCGCTACACCCGTCAGAACCTTATAGACATCGGTGTCCAGAGCCAGACATCTGTTTTGAGTGTTTTTCATCACACGCACAACATCCCAGACAACATAGCGAGACCAGCGGGCTCTCCGTGGATTGTTGTCAGGTCTAGGAGACGATGCAGACGGAGGAGGGAAAGAAAGCCGAAGCGGGGCCACAGATCCAGCGTTATGCTAAGGCTAAAAAAACAACCATACAAGCCCTATACAGAACTTTTTTTCTGCACTGAAGGAGCTGGTTTTAATCTCATTGTAGATGTGTATAGTGACAGTAAAAGGCATTCTATTCTATTCTAGAAACAACAATTTCATACTGTACTCACCATTTAATTTGACATCTTTGGGCTGCAGGGAGGAGGAGGAGAATGCAAATCTTTTCTTTGTAAAATTGTCGAGATGGTGGATTTCGACATGCTGTACATATTAGCGAGATAGGTCACACGAACAGCACTCTCATATTTCCACACAATTTCCATCTTCGTTTCAATTGTGATCACGTTCTTTACCTTCTCTTCCTTCCTTAGCAATTATGTGTCTTGCTTGCATGGTCTTAGTGAATTATATATATAGGTAAATTACTGCAATGACCGAAATTACATCCACAAACACATGTATCTGGGCTCCAACTGACGCTACTAACGCTCTCGGTTGTTTGTTTACAATCGCGCAAGCGGATACACGTGACCGCATTCGGGTCGTAACGCAAGATGTTCGTCGTAAATCAAAAGAAAAATTTTTATTTTAAACTTCCCGATAATTTATTATAAATTTTATTAATAAATCAACAACTAAAACACTTTTTTGAATAAATTCTTTATTTAATTTAAAGTACCAGCATGCAAAGTTACTTCATCTGAAAGATGGCTCTGTGGTTTCATCATTATTTACTTCCGTATTGATTGGCAAAACCGGCATTGCGCTGGAAATCTTGAATCTGAAACTATGCGACCCCCAAACTCCAAGCCAAAAATCTAGGACAAAATTCTCGGCTTATATTCCAGGATCTACGGTATGAAATTAAAATTTGATTGCTTATCCTTTTTAAGCAAATTTTATTTTATGTATCATTTTTCTACAATTAACATCACCAGAATGTAATTTATAAATACAGAAATTTTGGGAAAATTTTACTTTACTCTTTACGTTTCTGTGAACCAATGACAAATAGTTTTTTCAAGATTGTTACCACTGAATTTGAAACCACTATGAAACCAAAAAGTTATATAGGGCAGCCACAAATAGGTAAATTAATTAAATGCTGTGCTTAAAGAAATGCTCAACCAAAAAAAAAATTTTAAATGTTACCTCATATACGTAAAGGAGATGGGTAGCTCTGAGATGAAGGATCTGCGCTGGTACAGATGGAGCCACGTCAAATAGCCGCGGCCGTGTGAATGGCGTGCGAATGGCGTACGGCTGCCCTATGCACGCTGTGATCCCCCCCTTCCTCTACTGACAGAAGGCGTGTCAAGATTTCACAGTAAACACGCCCATTCATGCCCTTTTTATTCATTTACCTGGTTCCACCACTAGATGGCGCTTTGTTCTCAAGAACACGTTAACACACGCCAGCTGCGCTGAGTTGCAATCACGTGATTTTAACAACCCACCCCCTCCCCCGCCGAACTGACGCTACCAAACTGCACTACAGAGATTAAGATGGCGGCTTAACACTAGAATTACCAGAGCCTACGAAAAAACTCGTAGATCCGTCCCACCTTAAATCGCTTCTTAAAACCGTTCTCACCTCTCCGCCAGCGTCTTTTGTTAATCTAAATGTGCTGATAAAGAAAAGTTGCAAGTAGCCGGCTATTCCATCCCCCCATCGACTTAGAAAGTGCACAAACTTCTCCCAGCTCATGCCTTGATTGATTATCTGGGAGTGAAGTGGTTTTAGAGTGGAAATAATAGAACATTATTTGGAATACACGTATTTCACGTGTGTTCCGTTTCTACAGTAATCCGTGTAAACACATTTTTAAAACAGAAACGTTTTTCATATTGTAGTAGTAAATGACAAAATGTAGGCATAAACTATATAATGTATGAAGCCTGAAGTCCAAATATCAAATTAACAGCTTCACAAAAGGTACAAATATAACAGAACAAGTATGCTTTTATTCAAAAATATAACTGCAGGAAAAAAAGCAGCATTAGCATGCCACATTGACACATATATATCTTAACTGCCATGGTAGCGTAATGGTATCAGCTGCTGACTAGTAATCAAAAGGTCATGAGATCGATCCTGCACGATTCTCTTTTGAAAAGTAAACTGCTCTTATTCTTACTATTTTAAAATAAAAACATACATTTGATTTCAGTGTGTAACAGCCAGTGTAATTTATGATACTTGTAAAGGTTAGTTTTTTTTTATTCACTTTTCATTCTCTCAGTCGTGTTCAAGATCCTTCCCTACCTCCCCCCTCTCTGCAGCGTACTTGTGACTGCATTCTTGTACCAATGCTTTTGCGAACTGCTGTGCCTGTGTGCACTTTTCGTGGTATTACATTATTTTTGAGCATACCCGTGTCGCTCAAACACAGGAACTTCTGTTGTTTACAAGTATAACAAAACAAGTGCACTTTTATTCTAGACTATAAGTGAAGAAAAAATAAAGCAAGTTACAGTAGGCGGTTGATACGACAGCTTGCATGGGGCAATGCTAAGAACTGCTGATTTCCGATCCGTGCTATATAAAATCATCCCATTCAAATATTAACAATTCCCTCACACCCTTCCAACATTTACGACATGTGTACTTGTTGCAGTGTACACACCTCTCTGTGCTATGGTTCCTATTACACTGAATGAGCACCTGACACTGTACTTTCTTCCCTATATAAATAACATTCGAGCTATAGCACGTCTCCAAATAAATCACATTTGAGCTATAGCACGTCTTTATGTGAAAACAGCATTGTCAGATGGGGTTGATCGTGAACGCGACTGAGAGAAAGGAACTGAATTAAAAAAAAAAAAGCTAACCTTTACAATTATCATGCATTTACACTGGCTCTTACAGACTGACTGAAATCAAATTATGCTTTTATTCTAAAATAGTTAAAAATACATAAATAACCTTCGCCGTTCTGCCTGCCTGAACTCCCTGTCTATCTATATAGTAATAACAGTAATTTTATTATTATATAGGAGCTTCCCTGTCTGCCTATCATATAGTGCCTTTCCTTCCTACCTATCTATATATCTATCCCCTTAGCTGTTTTTATATATCTATTATACAGTGCCTTCCCTGTTTATTTATATATCTAATGCCTTCTCTGCCTGTCTGATTGCATATAGCGCTGAACTTACTGCTCTGTACTATTCTGGCCTCTGCGTGTCCTGGAGTACAAAAGAAACACCACCATACAGCAACATGTGGGGACTGGCAAGATCGGGGAAAAAAACACGCGGTCACTGATTACAAACCGCAAGATGAATGAAACAGACTATATATGTAAAAACATCATTGCACTAATGCAATATTATTTGAAAACGATCAGCGTCAGATCGGCTTTAAATATGCTCCCGATCTGACGCTGTTCGGTTTCAGATAATATTGCATGTGCTGTGTGTTGAAACTGCTGCACTGAATAAGATGACTTCTTCTGTAAGAGCGTCAGCGTGTATTCAAACCCAATCTGACGCTGTTCGTTTTCAAATAATATTGCATGTACTGTACTATTTTAGAATAAAAACATAATTTGATTTCAGTCAGTCTGTAAGAGTCAGTGTAAATGCATGATAATTGTAAAGGTTAGCTTTTTTTTTTTTAATTCAGTTCCATTCTCTCAGTCGTGTTCACGACCCCCCCCCCATCTGACAATGCTGTTTTCACATAAAGACGTGCTATAGCTCAAATGTGATTTATTTGGAGACGCGCTATAGCTCGAATGTTATTTATATAGGGAAGAAAGTACAGTGTCAGGTGCTCATTCAGTGTAATAGGAACCATAGCACAGAGAGGTGTGTACACTGCAACAAGTACACATGTCGTAAATGTTGGAAGGGTGTGAGGGAATTGTTAATATTTGAATGGGATGATTTTATATAGCACGGATCGGAAATCAGCAGTTCTACTGTAACTTGCTTTATTTTTTCTTCACTTATAGTCTAGAATAAAAGTGCACTTGTTTTGTTATACTTGTAAACAACAGAAGTTCCTGTGTTTGAGCGACACGGGTATGCTCAAAAATAATGTAATACCACGAAAAGTGCACACAGGCACAGCAGTTCGCAAAAGCATTGGTACAAGAATGCAGTCACAAGTACGCTGCAGAGAGGGGGGAGGTAGGGAAGGATCTTGAACACGACTGAGAGAATGAAAAGTGAATAAAAAAAAACTAACCTTTACAAGTATCATAAATTACACTGGCTGTTACACACTGAAATCAAATGTATGTTTTTATTTTAAAATAGTAAGAATAAAAGCAGTTTACTTTTCAAAAGAGAGTCGTGCAGGATCGAACTCGTAACCTTTTGGTTACAAGTCAGCAGCTGATACCATTACACTACCATGGCAGTTGAGATACGTATGTGTCAATGTGGCATGCTAATGCGGCTTTTTTTCCTGCAGTTATATTTTTGAATAAAAGCATACTTGTTCTGTTATATTTGTACCTTTTGTGAAGTTGTTAATTTGATATTTGGACTTCAGGCTTCATACATTATATAGTTTCTGCCTACATTTTATCATTTACTACTACAATATGAAAAACGTTTCTGTTTTAAAAATGTGTTTACACGGATTACTGTAGAAATGGAACACACGTGAAATACGTGTATTCCAAATAATGATCTATTATTTCCACTCTAAAACTCCACTTCACTCCCATTTGAGGCCTACCAGAGCTGGGCAAAGCAGGTGAACTGGAGTGGGACAAATGGCAAAGCCAAATTGCCCAAGAATTTAAAAGACAAGGTGCACGAGACTGTCATGCAGAGATTTCCAGATCTGACAGCGGACCACTGGTTCTGAGTCAGAAGTAAAATCAACGAAAGACTGAGAAGCCCTCGTAAACTTGACCCTGAACAGCCACGGGCTGGCTTTAGCAGTAATTTATGATTGTTTTCATTTTTTTTTTTTTATATATTTTGCAAATGTTCGAATAAAACTTGATTTTTAGAATGTATAATTTATTGTGTCATTTGTTTACAGCGTTGGCTTAATTTGTGATTGAGACAAATGGGTTTAATTGAAATAATTTATATTGGTAGGAGTAAGCCAGGCTCTAGCGACCTTGGACAAATCACAATATACTGTACTGTAAGCTCTCTCTCTCGAGTCTCTCTATCGTGCACACACGCGCGCGCACACACACACACACACACACACAAATAACACATGAAATTGCGTAAAACCAAACAAAACTAGATAGAAAATATAAGCAGTAAAAAATCAGTAAAAATACATTGGTATAACAGGCGCTAACTTTTTTACTATTGTTTCCAAGTGTTTATGGGGATTTAATCTGTCTCTGCTGCCGCATCTATTCGCAGTTGTGATAAGTGAATAATGCCCCATCAGATTTTTTGATGGGGAGGCATTATGCATGATTAAATGACAAAAGAAATACTGACTAATATGGACAGATATTTGTTTCAGGTTGCATGCGCCATTAATTGCCTTTGTTATGCCAATTTTTGACTATCAGTGAAAAAAAAACATCAGCGAAAACATCATCAAAAATATAACGAAAACAAACCCAAGCAGAAGTTACATTTTGAGCTTTACTTTACAGCAAAATATAATTTATCAGTATATTAAATGGAACTAGGTAAAATACACCGTAATGTAAAATACTGTACATAGCCTGCATTTGTATTCCGTACCTACAATGATCGGTATAGATAAATTACAGACGTACCGTGTCTTTAAGGATTGTTAACCCAGATAGCACACACACGTCGCGGAGACGTCTATGCGACGTCATCTTTTTCATCTGGCAGATGTCTGGCAGAGGGCGTTTGTCTTTAAGGATTATTAAGGATGTCTTAAAAAATATTTTACTAACTAGTTTTATTAATTCATTATTTAATAATAAATAGCATAATCATCATGGGTTGTGTATTGAGTGATTTAACAAATCTGTTTTATTAATCGGTTTGTTGTTGTTTTTTTTACCACGTCATCTATTTATGAAACTGCAGTATGTTGACAATACAAGAACTGCCTGTACAGTATATTAAAGATACGGTATAGGGCTTCCTGGACACTGCAGTTAACTGAAGCAGTCAATGCTCCATCTGGCGGGATTATACAGCATTGCAACCATCTTTTTAGAAAGCGCATGGGGGCGTTTATGGGGCGGGGCATCGTTAACTGCGTCATCGCGGGGGATCACATTCCGTGCACGGATCGTGCATGGTCCTGTCATGGTCCTGTCATGGACCTGTCATGCTCCAGGCGGCTGTTTGACGTGGCTCCGACTGTATCTTTAAGGTTGCCAGTTCAAATTCCATTACTGCCAGAAGACTGCTGCAAATAACTCCAGTAATGCTGTACAATGGCTGACCCTGTGTTCTGACCTCTGAAGGTCATGCAAAAAGACAGTTTTCCCTCAGGGGGATTAATACAGTAAACCAAATACTATAAACAAGATCTTATAGTGGGTCCATAGTGGAGACTGGCAGCAGTGAGGAAGGAAAGTTTCAGTCAGTTTTAACATTCTATATGGATAATCTTATTTATTCAGTCAGTTTTAACATTAATATCATGGTAAACATGACCATGTTTGGTGTCCTACGCTAAACTGTATGTACATCTAATACCAATTATGTTGGATATTATTTTGTCTACCATGTGTATTTTTAGGTTATATTTTTACTTGTGGAAATACAGACATCATTTCAACAATTCTTATTTGAAAAATAGCTTCTTAGAACTTTAATTCTTTTCAATTTTCAAAACATGAGAAAAGAGTAAAATATAAATAACAATATAAATTGTTTCTGATAGTGTTTAATGTCTTCAACAAAAAGCAGTATTATTATTTTTTTTATTTAGGATGGCTTTTTGTGCTGAAAATCATGTAATTAACTGTTCTTTCTGTTGGTCAAGTTGACACATCTTGCTTAAATTTACTCTGCCTTGTATTTTAAAATAACTTGTACCTGTTTGTTTTTTTCTTAAGGTGCATTTATTCCTGCAGTTCCCGTGCAGCCTGTGGTATTGCGATATCCTAACAAATTGGTAAGTGACGTCTTTTTTGGTGTCCAGCTATCCTAAAGTGCTTTACATTAAAAACAATGAAGTATGTATAATAATTCTAAGCAATATCATATGCTTTCTGAACTCATTATCCAAGTACAATGTTTACTGGGGAATTAAACCTCAGTACCCAAATGAAACCCACCTAAGCTACAGTATGAAAGGGGCTTTAGCTGGAATTCAAACTAGGATCAAAGCACCATAGGATTTTAAACAAAAAAGTGACAATGTTGCATTTTAAAATTGCATGCTTCCATGTAAATAGCAGAAATGGAATTTGAAAAGTAAGTATTTAAATTGCAGCAAATAGGAAATAAGGAATGTAAATTACATACAGAATGTACAATTAAAAAATTTTGTAGGTCTAACAATAAATATTAGTTAAAATTACTAATTTGAAACTGACTATAATGAGCAGAAAGGAAAGCGGATTTTTGCAGACACTTTAGGTAGATTATTATCATTATAGCTTTTAGCCTTTAGACCTCAGTTCATCTATAGGTATGCAGTTTTTCTGTCCTCTTAATATCATACATAATTTCACATTTGTTGTTTAACATCTTTACTGTATTTACTTATTTTGTTCTGTTGTAACATTGTAGTTAGGTTTGTAGTAGTATTTTTGTCAGTAGGTTATATTTCAGTTTAAACAGAATCATTTTATGTCTCTTCCTCTGTAGCAAAAATGAAGTGTTGATAGAGAGCAGACTTTGACAGTTGGGACACACATTTTTACTTCTAATGTTACGTAGTGTCGTTTTAGTGTTATTGAAACAAGATGATAAATTATAATAGATTTTTTTTTTGCACGTGCAAGCATACTGACATTGAATATCCTTTACTTACAACTCTGCAGCTGATTGAACACATATTAATATAAAGTATTATTAAAGCAAATTAGCACATTAGCATTATGTTAATATATTAATAATAAAATTAAAAAGTTTTAATGCAAACTAGTCTTTTAAAGGTTCAAATATAACCAGAGGGTTAAGAAAAATTAAACATGTTAATTTAGTTTTGTATAGCAAATTGATTATGACCTGTAAGATTTGAAAAAAAAGTTATTTGTAAGGCAAATGGGTTAAAATTCTTATAACTGAACAAAATGATCCTAGATATTTGGTGTAAGTCATAACAGTAGATTGTTGCCTAAGCAGTAACATTGTGTTTGCTGTTACTTCAAATAGGACTATCAATAAATTGAGATTGTTGTGTTCCCTAAGATATCCGATAAAGGCAAAAAAAATTTTATTCACAGTTGACAATGGCCAGGTGCCAGGTGAAATCATGTAATAAATTTTCTTTGTATACAAAAATGTCAGATTGTTACAAAAATGTAATTTATAAAAAAAAAATGTAATGTATATGTATATGTAATTTTGGATACAACCCAATTAGGTGGTATTTATTCATACATAAATATATATATAGATATGATGCATGTCTGAGACAGGATAAAATCTAGGTTATCAACGTAGAGCTGGGCATTAACATTTGCACTGTTCCATGTGTTGTAGTGAATTTTGTAATGCGTGTACTAATAAAATACATTGCATTTGTCAACCCAAAAGATGGCACATCACAAATACTTGTAATTATACTTGTAGCACATATAAATATAGTCAAGAGTGAAAAGAAATAATTTGTGTACAATTAATGTTTCATTCATCAATCTGTATACAGTATGAATATATATATCTAAATATATATATATATGTATGTGTGTATATATATATCTATGTATATATGTATGTGTGTGTATATATATATATATATATATATATATATCTATCTCAAAGAATAACAGGTTAAAATTCTGCGTAATGACCTTTTGTGTCACGTTAGGGTCACTGCAGTTCCTACTTTTTTATTTTAAAGATAATATACTTAAAGTACTTAGTTATTTTAGTTGCCAGCCAAGGTTCTTTCTGTTTGGAGTTTGCATGTTTTTCCATGTTATATGGATTTCCATCAGAGTTCCTTTCTTGCACCCTGTTATGATGATAACCTGTTAAGCTGTGGATGCTTATTGTGTCAGTTTATGCCCTTTTTCCAAATGCTTTGACTCACATTGATCTTAAACTGCAGGTATGAAAATACAGATATTTTAGCCAAAATGAGTGTAATGTACATTGTTTTGTACGTCAAATTTAGATTTTTTTTGCTTCCAGTAGTATAAAATAGTTAATCGGTTTTTCCCTGGAAAAGTCTTGATTCCAGCATTGCAGTGTTGAGACATTTTGTAGAAAAGGTTTACCACGTTTTTTTAGGTAATCCTTTGCCAGGTACAGACTTGTGGATACTAGACTTTATTGTACAAATGTACAAAACATTTTCCCTGTCAGGACTTGTTATGTATTCATTATGTTAGACTTTATTGTAATTTTCATGTTCTATTTCAATGACGTACATTGATCCATGTGTATGTGTGCCATATGTCTTTGCAATTTTACACATGCATACACTACATTTTGACTTATTATATTCTTCTTTATAGGAGAAATATTTATTTATAAATTTTGATCCTTTTCTCCACATCTATTAAAATATCCCAGAATGACAAAAACACTGAAATCAAAAGTGTTCTACTTGAGTCATCTAGTGGTCATTGACAGAATTACCAGTAACTCCTGACAGTCAGCTGTTGCTTGATATTTTAACCCATTTTAGGGTTGCAAAGGGCAGTAGTGTGCATTAGTATCCCTGGCCTGAAGGCAGGAAACAGCCCTAGACAGGATGCCTGTCTATCTCAGAGGCCACCCAGGTATACCCACACTCAGGTTGGAATGGCCAGTTAACTGAACTTCACATCTTTGGAAAGTAGAAGGGAAAACCCATGCATGTATGGGGAGAACATGCAAACCCCACACAGACAACTTCTGAGCGAGGGATTCAAACTCAGAATGCTATCCACTGCATCACCATTGTGGGTGATGTTGTAAATTAGGCAAAGCACAAAATATCTTGTCTCTTTTTGTCATTATTAAGAGAATACAAACTTCCGAGAAAAAGGTGAATTAACAGTAAAATGATAAAAGATAAAATTATAAAAGAGCATTATGCTCTATGGCAAAAATATCAATATTTCTAAACTTCATATGAATGTCATATTACTGTTTTTTACTCTCTAAGTAAATACTAAGAGAAGAATAAAGGCCAGCTGATTCAACAATAGGAGAAAGAGTGAGCTTTGTTAAACTGAATAGCCTATTCTTTTTAATATTGTTTTAAAGAAATAAAATTATTTATATTGATTAATTGTATTTATGTATGTGACTGTCTTTGCCCTTTTACTAGATATTTTTTTAATTCAAAGAAATCAATTTGCTGTTGAGTCAGTGTCAGCTAGAATATGTTTCACCCTTTTCAGTAATATAGATGAAATTAATTACCTTTACCAGGGTTTGTTGGCAAGAAGTGGCGTGAAGAAAATACTTCCTTATTGTTCAAACTTGTCTGAACCATGTATCATCTTAATATATAAGTAGGTTCACTCCCTTGGTTTACCTAATCAGAAAGGCTAGAACAAAAACAATTTTGCCATCTTTTTATGATTACGATGCTTAATATATTGCCTAAATTTGAGATATATAAAGGTAATCTTTCTGTGAATATCCAGACATTTGCAAAGTTTTTATCTTCAGCTTTTCTTCTTATGACTAGTTTCTCAGAGGTTGTGATCTAAAGTTCATTTTCCAGAAGGGACAGTATCTATACCTTTGCAGCGGATGTCAAATGTGAACGCAATCCACCCCGTGACCTGCATAGCATGAGAAAGGCCTGGCCACCTTCTGTTGTGTTTTTTTTTTTTTTTTTTTTTTTTTTTTAACCTTCTTACCATCATCAGAACAATTGGAGATTAGGCTACTCTCATTGGGTTATATGTAAAAGGAAGCTGGGGTGAGAAGGACCAAGGGCAGAGCTATTCATCATAGGAAGTCACATCATATGATATCATATCATTACAAAGTTATGTACATTTTCTTTATAAAACATTGAAGCCTAACTAGCTCTGTGTACAGAGCCATCCGGTAGGTGTGTTGCAGTGTAGCCGTGCCCAAAGTGCCACTACAGTCCAGGGAAAGCTACAGTTAGTATTCACATAACATGCAATATATGTTTTTTTTATATCAACTATGCCATTCTCCCATTCACTGCCACCTCTTTGCACATACCCTCTTACACTCAAAGAGAGTTCATCTAGGTTTGCCAATGTGCTTCAATTGCATATACAAGGAAAACAGGACCACCTAGAGAAAAACTCATGAAGACTAAAAGATTTTGCAGTCTCCACAAATACATTGACCTGGCCTGGAATGACCGGAACCCTGAGACAACACTAATCACTCTGCCACCCACTGCCTATACTGGAAGTTTCTAATAAAGACTCTGTAGGGCTTGCTGTTCTAATTATTTGGCATCTCTTTTATCAGCTAATTTCTTGTTTAATCAGATAGATAGATCTCTCTGCCTGGAGATGACACTGTTCAGTGGATGCAGTGGATTCTTCATGATTGACAGGAGTTTGCTTAATGCCCGTCGCTCTGCTACAGATGTTAAACTGTCCAACTTTATTCCTACAATAGAGACTGCCTTCTTAACAAGTTTGTCCAGACGTGAGACATCCTTCTTCTTTATGCTGCCTCCCCAGCACACCACCGCGTAGAAGAGGGCGCTCACCACAACTGTCTGGTAGAACACCTGCAGCATCTTATTGCAGATGTTGAAGGATGCCAACCTTCTAAGAAAGTATAGTCGGCTCTGACCTTTCTTACACAGAGCATCAGTATTGGCAGTCCAGTCCAATTTGTCATCCAGTTGCATTCCCAGGTATTTATAGGTCTGTACCCTCTGCACACAGTCTCCTTTGATGATCATGGGGTCCATGAGGGGCTTGGGCCCCCTAAAATCCACTACCAGTTCCTTGGTCTTGCTGGTGTTCAGGTGTAAGTGGTTTGAGTCACACCATTTAACAAAGTCTTTGATTAGCTTCCTGTGCCCGCTCCTGAAGCAGCCCACAATAGCAGTGTTATCAGCGAACTTTTGCACGTAGCAGGACTCCGAGTCATATTGGAAGTCTGATGTATATAGGCTGAACAGGACCAGAGAAAGTACAGTCCCCTGCGGCGCTCCTGTGTTGCTGACCACAATGTCAGACCTGCAGTTCCCAAGACGCACATATTGAGGTCTGTCTGTAAGATAGTCCACGATCCATGCCACCCATCTCAGTCAGCTTGTCCCTAAGGAGCAGAGGTTGGATGGTGTTGAAGGCGCTAGAGAAGTCCAAAAACATAATTCTTACAGCACCCCTGCCTCTGTCCAAGTGGGAGAGGGATCGTTGTAGCATATAGATGATGGCATCCTCCGCTCCCACCTTCTCCTGGTATGCGAACTGCAGAGGGTCGAGGGCGTGGAGGACCTGTGGCCTCAGGTGGTGAAGCAGCAGCCGCTCCATGGTCTTCATCACATGTGACATCAGAGCAACAGGCCGGAAGTCATTCAGCTCACTAGGACGTGATGCCTTTGGGACTAAGGTGATACAAGATGTTTTCCAAAGCCTCGGGACTCTCCCCTGTTCCAGGCTCCGGTTGAAGATGAACTGTAGAGGATTCCCCAGTTCCAACGCACAGGCCTTCAGCAGTCGTGGCGATACACCATCTGGACCCGCTGCTTTGCTGGCATGAAGTCTCCTCAGCTCTCTGCTCACCTGTGCTGCTGTAATTGTGGGTGGGGTTGTCTCACCTATGCTGGTATCAGCAG
The DNA here is from genome assembly GCA_026402145.1 of Polypterus bichir lapradei. NCBI lineage: Eukaryota > Metazoa > Chordata > Cladistia > Polypteriformes > Polypteridae > Polypterus > Polypterus bichir. The sequence continues at coordinate 19,333,334 of JANRMT010062841.1, forward strand.
AAGGACGGTTGGAGGATGAAGTACTCCAAGGTGAGAGTGGGTTAGGGTGGTCAAACCTGTTGAAGAAGTTGTTCATTTGGTTTGCTCTCTCCACGTCTCTCTCGATGGTGGCGCACCCCGCTTCGAGCTGCAGCCAGTGATAATCTTCATCCCATCCCACACTTCCTTCATGTTGTTATTCTGCAACTTCTGCTCCAGCTTTCTCCTGTACTGCTCTTTCGCCGCCCTGAGCTGGACTCGGAGTTCCTTCTGCACGTGCTTGAGCTCATGCTGATCACCACCTTTAAAGCCCTTTTCTTCTGGTTTAAAAGGCCCTTGATGTCACTTGTAATCAATGGCTTGTCGTTAGCATAGCAGCGTACTGTTCTTACTGGAACTACAATGTCCATACAGAAGTTAATGTAATCAGTTGTAATCAGACGGCTCACCATATCTCTCTGCCTGAAATCTTCATTGATTTTAAAGTTTTTCTCTCAGATTAAGAAAGCCACATATCCCATGTGCTTTGTCTTTTAGTGTAAAGGAGGCTATTTATATTATTGTTTTATTTTTTTTATGTACTTACGTCTTAACAAGTGCTCCTTAAATATATTTTGTTTATTGGTTAGTTTTTACCATTACATTTGAATAAAAGGTGTTAAAATTTCTGCAAATAAAGTAAATTATGAAAATCATCTGAAATTATCCAGTTTGATAGGTAGTAACTGCTGAAAAACCCTTATTAATTAGGGATCTGTAAAGAGTAGTTTTGAGATGAAGTTCTCGTAAGTCGTCCCGTGTATTAAGACCAAAGGACCCTAATTTATGCTTTTCACTGATTAGTGGCTCTGTACAGTTTCCTGGTAGGATGTTGCAAAAGATAAGATGATCTTTTTCTCAAACTTTCCATCTTTACCACAGTCTTTGTTTAGTCCTGTCATAGGACAAAATATCTCTAGAATTCCCCTGTCTAGTTTAGGCTATTAAATATTTATTCTCTGAACATCTTGATTGACAAGAATCTACTTAAAGCACTAAAGTTTTCTTTTTTCAGATTTTTCCCCTTACATCTATGAATGTATATATGAACAGTTTGTTTTTTAATAATCACTTGCTTTGGTTTTCTAAAAATTTACAGTATGTAAATATTTCTTTTCACTTTTTTACTAAGGACACAATCACTTGGACATGGCAAGGTCCTGGAGCGTAAGTTAACCTTTGCTTTCTTATTCTGCACTATTTTTCCTGGCCATTCTTGACTAAAGGTGGTTGGTGGCATTACATTAATTTTTCTTAGCATATTAATGAATGAAAACATTTTTCTGGAAAATTTGTGTCACTGTTCTACTGAATATTCAATGTAAAATTAAACATAAACACATTCAGTAACAAATTAATGTAACTTAATGGTGTGTGTGTATTTATATGTGTATTTGCATATACAGTATGTATTTACTGTATGTATCTTTGTGTGTGTATATGTATATGTGTCTATATATATATATATATATATATATATATATATACAGGTATATACCTGTGTGTATATATATAATATATATATATGTATGTATGTATGTATGTATGTATGTATGTATGTATGTACAGATATATTGTTTTCAGTCTTTTAGCATCCAGCAATTCTGTTTTACACATTTTCTTGCTCATTTATAAACATGTAATGAAATCCCTTGATAATTCTTGCTAACGAGTACATTAAGACTTTTTTTTTTCATTATCAGGTTTGCTTCACAAAGTCTGTTTATATTTTTTTTTCAAATGTTTCCTCTGTATGACGCCCTCCATTACAAAGATTATCCAAATTTTCCCTTAAGGCCCAAAGTACTATTTGATTTTAACTAGTACAAACAAACAAGCTGAAACTCCTCAACAGGAAAATAAAACTACAGCTCTTTTATACTTTAAATTACTTGCATCACCACAAATCGACAAACTGATGACAGGGTAAGCCTTATGACATGAAATCATTAGAAAAAAGTCATTCTTTCAAACAAAAATACCTTGAAACCTATTACTGGATAAGTTAAAGGAATGGTTGCAACCAAAGACATTGAACATCAAGACTCCCCTGTATACAGTACATCAGTTCATCATTTAATAGAAGCTTGCCAAGTCTGAGTTCACAGCTTAAGGAGACTGGGGTCAGATTCCAACTAGCTGTATGGATTTACATGTTTCCAGCCCTTTATCCGCTGGTAAAGAAGCCTCCTACTTTATGCACAGAAAAACCAACACCTGTATTTGGTGTGCCATGATACATTTTATTGCTGAGCAAGCGAGAGCGTGCACAGCATTATAGCACCTGTCCTATGCACTCAGACTGGGATTTGGGAAATCCAATCCAGGCTGCTATCACCTGACACGTGTAATGACAAAATTGCAGTTACAATGAATAGTACAGGCCATATGAAAAAGTGAGGGTTCAGCCAGTTAGCTTACCAACAAGCCAACCGCCAAGTACAGCACCATCAGCAAGTCATCTTCCAAAACTAGTTTGCATAAAGAAAATAAATCTTAGGTTGACCCGGATCACTGAGCCAAGTAGTTTGTCTGTCTCATCTTGTCATCACAAATGACTTGTGCAGTAATGAAATGACACTATTTCCGATTGGCAAAATAAGTTTCATTCCCGCTAGGTGCCTGTATTGCAATATGAGTACCACCACTTGCTTTGGTTATGTCAGGAAAACCAGACACTGCTACAAATTGCTTTTTTATGTTGGCAAAAGCATGTTATGTTTTATGTATGTATACCCACTCCATACAAAAAACTGGATGAAACATTTCATTAGTTGGTTAACGGCTTCCCAAACAAGCAGGCATGATGGAGTGAAGCTTGGCTGAGATATTCCTAAACTGTCTGCCATGTCCCTGAAAAGTGACAACAGGGAGCCAAAATAAACTGTCAAAAAACCAAAGAAGTTCTTCGGTGCAAACACACAGCATTGGCCGTCTTAAAAGAAAACTAATCTGTACATCATATTCATCACTTTGAGGTTTTATATTTTTGTCAAATTAACACACATTATAACGGCTCATAGATATGAATTATTGTGCACGAGTTGTCCTTTAGCTGCCTTCCTATACTTGATCTAGGGTGTTGTCATTTTCCAGTTTTCCCAAAATGTTGTATACATATGTGTTAGAGTTGCTGTAAATATACGCATGTTCTCCTGTCATGTTTTGTTTTCTAAATCCCGACTTTTGTGTGGAAAGTTGCATATGGACATTTCGGGCCTCTTTTTGTGCATACACGAGTTTTATATATCTGTTCCCTAGCCTGATTCAAGTTATTGTGTGTGTGTGAGTGTACCTTGTCCATTTTCCAGGTTTTTCAGTTTCATTTAACAATTATTTAAAAGATAAAAGTCAAAAAGAGAAGTTATCTTTTCTTGTTAGAGTTTTTAAAAAGACTCTCATGAGATTCTTACCATCATAACTATTTAGTTAGCCTTTACAAATTCTTTTAGTAGTTGAAAGTAGGCTCTACAGCATTACACATTAGAGCACAAGGTTTGTGATTCAGTCCCCTTTACTGATTCACTTAATAAAACTAACCAAACCTTTTAAATGCCACTTAAATAAACAATTGCTTAGGCTTAAAGCACCACTTAGATACAAAGAGAAATATATGCCATCTTGGAATCATGTTTCATCCATTTGCTCTTTTTCAGGCCCACTCAGTTATGGAGTGGCTCACGTTTATTCTACTAGCTGTGACTATAAGGCAAGAATCAACCTTATATTAATTGTGAATCCATCACAGGGAACACTCATGCAGACAACCCACACACTCACATACAGAGCCAGTTTAGAACTGCCAGTTAACTAAGTGTAAAATGCATGCCTTTGAAATATGGTTGTAGAGCCAGACTACCTGAATGAAAACTCATGCAGATTTAACGAGAAACTTCACTCAGACTGTGACCAGGCTAATTTTTGAATCATGTCACTTGGAGCTTTGTGTCAGCGAGGCACTGAACCACTGTACTACCCCAGAATTGTGTTTCGCTTATCTAGCAATTAACAAAAGTAAATTACAATTTGATTATTGTTGTAAAACTAAATTAAGAATTAGATGTTGTAAGATGGATGCTGTATAGTGCCTGGCCCGACACAGACTGGACACAGGAGGCACGTGTAAAATAAACAAAACTATTTATTTTCTTCCCCTGTGGGTGCACGTCTTCTCCGTGTCCCACAGGCAATACACAGTCCCAAATAAAGCACACCAGTACAGCAAGCACTCTTCTTCTCCTTGACGGCATCATCACCACTCCTCCCAAGCAACCTTGCCCTCTTCCACCCAACTCTGGCCACTGAGTGGTGGTCGCTGGCTCCTTTTATAATTCACCCAGAAGTGCTCCAGGTGTTTGATCACCGAGTTCCGGCTGCACTTCCGGGTGTGATGTATACGCTGCCCCCATGGCCCCAGGAGTCCCAAACACAGCACCCCCTGGCAGTGCCTGCGGGACCCAACAGGGCTGCACCCAACTCCAATTCCCAGGGAGCCCTGTAGGAAACCAAGGCACTGCTCCACCCCAGGGGGGGCGGCCATCTAGCGCCCAGGGGGAGGTATTGCAGTGTCCAGGGCTGCTCCCCCTGAATATAGTGTGCAGAGGCGTCCCGGCTGGGCATGGACGCCAGCCGCCTGCCACAATGTATAGTATGTTTGTAAAACACAAAAGAACAATTGAAACATGAGTCCATTAACTGTAGGAATAGTGTCTAATAAATTTCACTTTGTTTGAAAAAATACTGCTGTTTGATAATTTGCCTTCTAAATTGATTAATTATTCTTTATTTCTTTTAAGGTTCGATATTTTGTGGCTAACTTTATGTCAGCTGCACAATGTAGTAGAAATTGAGGTAGGTAAAAATATTAGTATATTGATACAGTAATGCTGGCCTAGGGAAACAATTTAAGTCTTTGTAGACTTTGAAATATCTTGGAATTTGTTTGAAATACTAATGTAAATTTATCTTTAATTATAACAGAGATAAGGAAAACATCTTTAAAAAATTACGGGTTGTAAAAATACCATTTTTACTGATGAAATGCATCAAATTCTGAAACCAATTAACTGAGAACTAAATGTGAATTTCAAACAGAATAAATTTGTTAAATCAATTTTAAACAAATTACTTTTACTGCAAAAATACAGTATATATACTCAATGAATGTAGTTACAGTATTTAAATACTTTTAATGCTAATTGGGTAATTTAGTGATTTACTTGCATCCCAGCTCAGTTAATAACTCTGTACACACTAGCATGGTTATTATCAGTATAACATCCTAGAGTGTTAATTGGTTGTTATAACAGTGAGTAAAATGTACATGGTTAAAAACTGATTTTTTGGTATACATTTTCTTAAAAGCATTTTATACGTTTTCTCACACTGGATTGTATATCTTAAATAATGAGAAAAAACACAATGTTTAAAGTGTGAAGTATCTGAAGCATTCTGTGCAGTGCCCTGGGCAGTCTCAGGTAACAGCTAGTGATCTCTGCATACATTTAGTTCAAAAGATAATGTTACAGCTTCTCACTTACACAGTCATTATTTGAGATGTAGTGCTTCTCAGATTATTGAGGCGCAAGCTTGAAGTAGAATTTGATCCACTGAAATGACCCACTTTGAGCTACACAGGTTTTTCACACTAGACTAGTGCTCTATACAGGAAGACACAAAATGGTTTCGTAACCAAGAATATTCCAATTAAATAAAATATTTTAAAAAATTTTGAGCCAAAAAGTAAAGATGAATAAAGGTTAATCATTTAACCAACATAAATACTAATTCAGAAGTACAGAATTTGCACTTGTTGATTCAGCCCTTTCTCATATGTTGTCTTCTCAAACACAAACAAGTATGTCTTCATTCTGACTGTGGTCTATTTGAGATGAATCAAATGTTTTGCTCGAAAAACTTTTGCTTTCAACTATGCTTAAGTACTTGATAAAGGATTGGGAGAAAAAAACACACCAATGTATTTTTAATTTTAATGTCCTTCATATTATTGCATAAATCAAAGCACTGAACATCCCATTTAAACACAAACACTCAGAAAAGGTTTAGCAGATACATAAAAATTATAATTCTAGAGTACCTGACAAAGGCTAAATGACAACAGAGAAGAAAAATAAAAACTTCAGTACTGTCTGAATTCTTTATTTTTGCTAAATGTATAGAAATAATGTCTAACAAAGTTAGTCAGAAGAATACCAAACCTGTCGTGGGACAGTCATAAAAAGATAGTCCCAAGCATGTTTCCACGACTGTGCCGATAACATATGCAAATGTGAGGTTTCTTAACAATTAATGTGCATAGCGTTTGGTTAAGTTTCAAAATTTATAGTAATGTAATAATAAGTTTCATTTTTATAGATAGTGCCTTTAACAATCCCAAGGTCACTTGGGGAAAAAAAAAGTGTGTGAATGTGCATTGAAGAGAAAAGTTTTTAAATCAGATTTGAAAATAGAGAGTGAAGAGCAGTCGCTGAGAGATTGAAAAGAGAGTTCCAGAGTTTGGGGTCATGGCACTGATGGACCTGCCTCCCAAGGTGCAAAGTCTGGTGCGTGGGGCAGCAAGTAGATTATGTATTTTATGTACAGCTTAACACACAGTTAAAATCATCTGAATTATTTTCCTGAAATTGTCTGTGCCTGAATTCCACAGTAACCAGATTTTATTTGCAGTGTAGCCTGCATGATACTTTTTAGTAATCTTAATTGAAGGGTATGTATTAGTTTCTGATGTATGTTTTTCTGTATATCTAATCATTTATTTCTAGATTTAAATCTAGCAGTCCTTCACTGGTAATGTGAATTAGTAAACTGCCACTAGTTGATTAGTATTGTGAACATGCTATATTTAAATTGTTAATTAAAGGTAGTATATTCATCAAATAATAACTGTTTGATGTCAATCTAATTATATTTCCTGTTTTCAAATACTCTGAAATCATTGAAAAGGAAGAGGAATACTGTAACTGTTAAAATAATTTATATGTTTATAAAACATTGTTAAGTACCTTTTGTTCTACCCTCTTTTAAAAAATTCGCAAGTAATGTAGAGTATAAGGTGTGTTTGTTTTATGCATTATATGTATATATTAATATGATTATATTGTTATGCAGTTTCTCCCTGTTTATACACCATCTGAAGAAGAAAAGAAAAATCCAGCTGTCTTTGCAAATAACGTAAGGCGCATTATGGCAAAGTAAGTCAAAATCCCTTCAGTGCTTCTTTACATAACTAGTTTATTGCCTGTAACCTCATGAGGAAGAATTTAAACAACATGCCTGGTATATTTTGTAAAATTTGTTATAATACAGTAAATTCTCATTATCCGCAGACGTCATGTTCCTGAAAAACCACACAGATACTGAAAACATGGATATTGAAATATTTATAGGTTCTAGTGGAACACTGGCTCATTCGAAGGTAAACTGGGCCAGGCGGCCCCTCAGGGCTCGGTAATGATTTTTCCACAGGATCACCTACAGAAATCTTGTAACGACTTTTACTTTCTCTATAGTCAACTTCAATTGTCTTCTAGGCACTCTGTCAGAGACCATGAGCAATCGCAGCAGGGCTGATCCAAGGACCTCACTAAATCATACAATCGATAGTAGCAACATATGATGTGTACAAATTGGAAGGACTTAATCAGTGCAGGGTTATAATCTGCACTTACTGGGAATGTCTTGTTTGTAGGGAGCCTGGTCCCCATTACTGCATACCCACATCTCCCTGTGCTGGGTAGGCACGCATTGATCCATAAGGTGTAATACGTCTGTAGGCCAGGACATCTTAGGGTATCACAGAATTGTTATTGGTTAATGTCTAGTTTTGCTGCTGTGTAATAAGCAATAACTAACCCGAAATTTTTTTTGTGAACTGCATGTGGCAGCAAAGACAATCCGTGATGTCCATCCACACCCCTTCCTGTGGCCCGTAGCATATTATATAATGATAACAGATAAGCAAATCCACAGAAAGGGAATTTTGAATAGCAAGAATGTATTGTATTTGACATCAAATGTCTAATTTTACTAAGTAACTAGTCCTCAGTTATGGAACAAAGGATGTAACTTTTTTATACACCATAACATAGATTGAAGACTGAACTGAAGCATATTGCATCTTTGAAACAGGATCTATTTCATTTTAAATTGTTTTATGAAACATTTGCAGGCTTATGTTTGTAAAAAAAATTCTTTGCATTTATGCTGGCAGTATACTAATATTGATTTTAATAGACCACCGTAGTCCCCAATTTCTTTGACAGAAAAACCTGCTCACTCTTAATCAGCTTGACTGTTTGAAGGTGCTATACTGTCTGCAGGTGTCATGTAGGGCATTTTATGGTTTGTGTAATAGTTAAAACACTGAACACTTGGTGGAGTCTCATTGTGGCTAACTGGGATGTTAATGGTACATTATAAATTGTAATGCATTATAAACAGTGCATCAATTTTGCATTACTTTTTCTTCTTTTGTATGAAAAAGTACACATTTCACTGGTCACCATTTATTATTTAAGCCCATACAGTATATGAATTTTCATGAAATTGACCAGGAACACGGGCAAATGTAATCATTATCTTGTGTTTTACAAATACATTTAGTCCTTCATGTGCTGTGAAGTAAGTATCATCCATCACATTTTGCCATCCCCTAAAGCGAGCCCCTGAAGATTTATGGTATGAACACTGGCCACTGTGCCGCCAATTCACACTACTTCAACATATTAGATAGATACTTTATTAATCCCTTGTGGAAATTCACATAATCCAGCAGCAGTACATTGATACAAAAAATTATATCAAATAACTGGAATAAAACTAAACAGACACTTTATTTATAAGTTTGTGTTACTGGATTGCTTGCAATACACTCTTTTTTATTTAGCTTCTTGCCTTACACCCAGTGGTGATGTGATAATCACTGGCTCACTGTGACATTTTGTTTAGTTCTTTTCACTTTATTGCATGCTATGCACGTGGTTTACCTCTTCCTTACTAGCTGTCACCATTAATGTAATAATTATATAAAGTAACACAATAACTGTTTTTTGTTTTTTTTTTTACAAATTTCATTTGTAGCAGATAAAGGTTTAGTGAAAGACCACCAAGTTTTTTTTTCTCACTTTTTCATTTGTTCCTTGCCAGGGCTTTGGATGTTCCAGTTACAGATTACTCATTTGAAGACTGTCAGCTTGCAATGGCTGAAGGCCAACTTAAACTACCAGCAGACACATGCCTTTTGGAGTTCGCTAAACTAGTACGAAGACTGGGGTGAGTTTCATATAGTTTTAAAGTGCTGCTATTAGTCCTTTCTTGTATTAGTCACAAGATAGTCAATCAATATGACTATATTTTATGTTGCAATCTTCAAAGAGCACACCACTGTAAGGCACTTTACAAAGTAAACAAGTGTAATTCAAAGTACCAAAATAAATTGCAGTACAAGATAATCAGATATATAAAAATATAGTTATGAATCCAGAATGAAAATGAGACATTAGATGCATTTTTTTTATAGAAAGACGGGTATGAACGCAGAAAGAAAACAACACGTTAGATGTAACTTTTTTTTAATAGAAATACAGGTAAGAAAATTTAGAATGAAAACGAGTTGTTAGATGAAGATGAAGCGTGATTCCAAAATGCTTTCGCTGTGTGATTTTTCTTCATTCCGAAATCAACTTTTTCCAGGGTTGTTAATTTTTCTTTCAGCATAAACTGATACTTGTTCTCACGTTTTTTTGTTCATCTCGAAGAAGACTGACTCAGGCTTCAGCTATGTGTATGATGTCGTACCCACATGCTCGCCAAGACTGCCCGAGACCAGAAATTTTGCAACAGAGTGTCTCTCTCTCTCTGAGACAACCTTTTGCAGGGTCCCCGAGACTTTGTGCGGAAAGTATAGGAGCACCATTAAGTATTTTTTGCATCGCATTATTAGGTGGCCGTTTTTGGTCGAAAAGACGTGCATTATACAGAGATTTACTTAAAACAAGGTACGTTTAACATGATGTTTTATGAACGGGCCCACATAAAGTATTCGTTATTCTGAAAATTTTGTTACTTGAGTATTCGCTGTAACGGTATTTAACCTATGTTACCTGTGACAAAGAGATGAGCTAGCTATGACATTTAAAGATTGGCACGTACACATCTTGAAAAGAATGAGGAATATTTTTAAGTGTCAAGATTACTATTGACTCTAAAGAAACCAGCTCAGCTCAGTTCAGTTATAAGCATGATCACTGTGAGTGATGAGTTTGTGCATGCTCTATACATCTTCACCGCTTTCTTCTGGGTGTTCACGTGTCTTGCCACATTCAAGTAACATATATTTTAGGAATTTCAACAACTTCTCAGCTGGCCTACTATAAGTGTTGCATGTCCAGATTAAACATTTCCTCTAGGTACAGTATTACCAAAATACATAAGTTGGTCATGATAAGCCTATACCTGTGAAGGTTTGTTCTGAGATTGTGTATTTGAATTTTACAAATATTGAATTTTGGCTTTTATTTACTTTTGATGCAACGTTCAAATCCAATCCCATAAGCAGGTTTCTAAACACTTCAAGTACAGTATAGGAGAAGAAGAGACTTTGCATTTTTTAACTAAGTTTTTCTTTTAAGGAACTCATATTGTGCATGGCATAACCAGGGACCCACCTGTAATATCAAGACTGGTGGCAACCTGGACATCCTAAAGTGAATTCTATAGTGTGTGTCTGTGTGTTTATTTAATTATATATAAATGCACACACTGATTGCTTGTTGGGATCTTCCTTATCATGTACAGTAGCCACAATCTCTTCTACAAACATGTTGATTGTCATTAATCTGTTTACTTGAGGTTTTATTCCTCTAGAAGGCTTTTGATTATTTGTCAACATTATTGACAAGAATCACAAGCTATTAGAGATGTATGGTAAGTAACTGGTTGTAGAATGCTGAAAAAGTATAACAT
>JANRMT010062841.1:19344344-19359711 GCA_026402145.1 Polypterus bichir lapradei
GATGTATGGTAAGTAACTGGTTGTAGAATGCTGAAAAAGTATAACATAAGTGCACAATATGATCTTAATTTTATACAGACTTAAGCCAGAGAAGCTTGAGAAAAATCTTCATGAGTATGGTGAAAAAGCCCAAAAGACATGTGGGAAAAGATTAAATATGGAAGAATTTGCTGCACATTTGAACATTACGAGCTGTGAAACACTGAGTGACCTCTTCTGTCTCTTTGATGAAGTAAGTATTTGTTGACTGACTAAAGTGCTTTTGCTATCCATCTTTTTCTTATTTGTTATTCAGATGTATTGATTTATGAACACTGATAAGTGTTTTTTGTTTGTATCACATAGGTGGCAGCTAATATGCAGTTATTGCTTTTTGAAAATGTGGTAATAGGCTAATATCATGTTAAAAATGATCCATCTTAAATAATAATATTAAGAAGATGCAATGAAATGTAACACCATATAAGTCTGTGGCTTTCTTATTATTCCTGTATCTGCTCTATTATTGATGCTTTTCCACTGTAAATCCTGTGAGGTTTTGCACTGCCAGATGTGGACAAATTTGTTAGTACCCCACCTTGAAAAAATAAGAACCCACAATTGTTTCTGAAATAACATGAAGCTGACAAAAGTAATTGACACCCATCATTGTTTATTCCATATTTAACAAAAATGAGACTTTGCTTTAGAGTTTTGATTTAACAGAATCAAAACTTTATAGTTAAGGTGCAGCAAATAATAACAAACATAAATGGCATGGACAAAAATAATGGGACTCTTAACCTTATTTTTTGCACAATCTTTAGAGGCAATCTCTGAAAACCAGTGATTCCTGGAGCTCTCAATGAGACCTCTGCACCTGTCAACAGGTCGTTTGGCCCACTCTTCCTGAGTAAACTGCTCCAGTGTTGTCGTATTTAAAGGGCACATTCTCCAGACTGCTTGTTTCAGTTCTTTCCATAGATGTTCAATAGGATTCAAGTCAGAGGTTATGGAAGGCCACTTCAGAATAGTCCAATGTTGTGTTCGTATCCATTCGTATGTGCTTTTAGCTCAGTGTTTTAGCTTATTATGCTGTTAGAGGATCCATGACCAGTGATTGAAACAGAGTTGTCATTGTTCCCTGCACAGACTCAAGGCATCCTGTGCCAGATGCAGCAAAGCAGCGGCAAAACATAATCGAGCTTCATTTTTTCATCTGTGGACACAGAGCTGATGTGACTTGCCAAAAAGCTCCAGTTTTGTCTCCTTTGTTCAAAAGACATTCTACCAGAATCATTTTGACTAATCATTATGCATTTTAGCAAATTCCAGTCTGCCTTTTTTGTTTTTTTGTCCAACAGTGGAGTCCTCCTGGGTTTTTGTCCATCTAGCCCACTGTCACTCACAAAATGACAGGAGGTGCGATTAGACGTGATGGACCTTGACCTTGGAGTTCAGCTTGTCTCTCTTTGAATGTAGTCCTTGGCCTTTTGTCTCACTTTCCTTCTGTCCTTTATGGGTTTGATTTTCCCTTTGTGCCTGTGTCCAGGGAGGTTGGCTACAACCTCATGAACCTTATATTGCTTAATAATATTTACAACTGTCGTCAAAGGAGCATCAAGCTGCTTGGAGAAGGACAGTCACAGTCTATGCCTTTGACATGCTTGTCTATCATTTTTTTCTGATCTCCTCAGATAACTCTCTCCTTTGGTTTTTCTGGTCCATGTTCAGTGTGGGACACACAATGATACCAAACAGCTGAATGAAAACCTTTCTCCATGTAAATAGGATGAAGGACTGACTGCACAATTGGAGACACAAGTGATACTAATTAAAGAAAACAGCTAGTATGAAAAATCACTCTAATCCAATTACCTATGATCTTTTCTAAGGGTATCAACAAATGTGTCCAGGCCATTTTAGAATGTCTTTGTAGAATAAGCAATACTTGATCTCTTTTCACAGTTGCCTTACTTTACTCAATGACATATCAAAGGCTTACACAAGACAAATGTGGTTCATTCAGTCACTTTTCATGAGCCATACAGCACTTTTTCAGTGAGCCCTGAGGGGGCCAACAAATCTGTCCACATCTGTAAAATGTAGAAGGAGATCAATTTAATATTTGGTCCTTACTTGACTGAAAACACTGTGTGGGAATTGTTAAATTAATATCTGACAAATTCACAATCCATTGCATTAAAGGAGACAATATTTTTAAAAATATCACATCAAAATAAAATTATTTTGAGCAAAACATCAGCTGTGCTCAGACAAATGATAATTGACATAGTAAATATGGCATGGTCTTGATTTTAAATTTTTATTTATAGGTGAAAGCTAATGTTTATTTTTAAATTACAGTAAAATTTCTTGCTACAAGGATGTACTTTGTCTTTCAGAATGAAGATGGCACAGTTGATGTCAGAGAGTTTGTAATTGCCTTATCAGTAGTATGCAGGCCATCTAAAACTCTTGAAACAATTAAACTTGCCTTCAAGGTATGTACTTCCATTATTTGATAATAGTCAATTCACTTAATATTCCTAAAATGTCAGAGCATCCCTCAAAGATCCTGCTGCCCACTTTAAAATATTAAAATTATTCCTTATATGTTTATCTTTTGTAAATTCAGTTGTAGAGGAGACACCTGCCAAATGCAGAATGTATGGAAACCATTCCAATGTCCTGTATTAGATAGCTCTTTATTCACAAAATTGTGAATTTTGTCAGTCAAACTCCATCACACAGTTGTCCTCATTTTGTCACTATTTTATCCCTGTATAAGCGTTTTAAGGTTAAATTTAAATTAACCTGATGCAGTTTCAGTGAGTTATTTAGCTACATTAGGATTTACAGAGCATGCTGCTAGCACATTTTTTTCCTTTGTTTCTTTTTTTTCTGACATCTCTGAAAGGGGTAGGGTAGAAAGTTATTGGGACTTTATTCTCTTTTTGAAGCTAAACTTTTCATATCTTGTTGTTCCCTCAAACCCCCACTCCCTTTTCTTTTTAAAATAATAAAGAATTGTTTACAAAATATTTTGGGAGTGAGAATTTTTACTGCAGATGTTTTTTCTCTGGATACTCTAGTCTTCCTCACACACCCTCAGTATATTTAGGTTCGGTTAACTAAGTGATTCAGAATCATCTCTAAATGAATGTGTGTGGGCACGTAAGCAGGAGCGAGACCTGTGATTGACCGATGTTCCACCCAAGTGAGGCTCCGGCTATGTCCTCCGTGCTGCTAAGATGGGCTTTGACCAGAATTAAATTAAGCCAGTTGGAAATATGATGGATGGAAGTTTTAGAAAGCTGGGGCTTCATTTTATTTTATTGAGGACTATACTATTCTCTAGTAAAAACTTCAGCTTAGATTCTGTTGTGCAGTTTTTGACATTTCTGTAAGCTTACAATCTTATAGTCCTATAAGGAAGTATAGTCGGCTCTGTCCTCTCTTGCACAGAGCATCAGTATTGGCAGTCCAGTCCAATTTATCATCCAGCTGCACTCCCAAGTATTTATAGGTCTGCACTCTCTGCACACAGTCACCTCTGATGATCACGGGGTCCATGAGGGGCCTGAGCCTCCTAAAATCCACCACCAGCTCCTTGGTTTTGCTGGTGTTCAGTTGTACGTGGTTTGAGTCGCACCATTTAACAAAGTCTTTGATGCAGCCCACTATAGTAGTGTCATCAGTGAACTTTTGCACGTGGCAGGACTCCGAGTTGTATTGGAAGTCCGATGTATATAGGCTGAACAGGACCGGAGAAAGTACAGTCCCCTGCGGCGCTCCTGTGCTGCTGACCACAATGTCAGACCTGCAGTTCCCAAGACGCACATAATGAGGTCTGTCTGTAAGAGTTCACAATAGCATGTAGATGATGGCATCCTCCGCTCCCACCTTCTCCTGGTATGCGAACGGCCTAGGGTCGAGGGCGTGGCAGATCTATGGCCTCAGGTGGTGAAGCAGCAGCTGCCCCATGGTGGTCTTCACATGTGACGTCAGGGCAACAGGCCTGCAGTCATTCAGCTCACCAGGACGTGATAGCTTTGGGACTGGGGTGAAGCAAAATGTTTTCCAAAGCCTTGGGACTCTCCCCTGTTCCAGGCTCAGGTTGAAGATGCGCTGTAGAGGACTCCCCAGTTCCAACGCACAGGCCTTCAACAGTCGTGGCAATACTCCATCTGGACCTACTGCTTTGCTGGCACGAATTCTCCTCAGCTCTCTGCTTACCTGGGCTGCTGTAATTGTGGGTGGGGGGTAACTCTCCTATGCTGGTATCAGCAGAAGGATGCAGTACTCTGAGGTGAGAGGGGGTTAGGGTGGTCAAACCTGTTAAAATAGTTGTTCATCAGGTTTGCTTTCTCTCTGTCTCTCTCGATGGAGGCACCCCGCTTCGAGCTGAAGCAGGATGGGTGTTATGTGCTCGTTGTTGCTGTTCAGTGTTAGGACTCTAGCAGAATTTTGAATCAACTGGAGCAGTGATACAAGATTAGAAGCGGCACCTGCCAGTAGAGCGTTAAAAAGTAATCGTTGTGAGATGTAATAAAAGCATGGACAAGTTTCTCTACATTAGAGAAGGAGAGGAATGAGTGAATGATATTAAGGAGGTGAAAGTAGAAAAGTTCTTTAATGTGGTTTATGTGAGCAAAATAAGAAAGGAAGGAATCAAAAATGACACCAAGATTCCTTGCATCAGAAGAAGGTCTGATGAGATCACCATCAACAGTGACTGAGAAGGAGCTAATGTTCTTACATTATGCTTTAGTGCCAATTTGCAGGAGTTCAGTTTTGTTGCAACTTAATTTTAAAGAGTTCTGCTCCATCCAGATTTTAATTTCACCAAGGCAAGTTGTGAGCTGAGAAAGCCCTGATAAAGTTTCACTTTTAACATTGAAATAGAAGTAAGTACCATCTGCATAATAATGATAATCCAGTCCACAGCTACAAATGTTATGGCCAAAGGGAAGCATATAGATACAGTTAAGCAAAGGACTGAGGACAGATCCCTGAGGAACCCCTTGTTTGACTGGCACTGAGCTGGATCTGCTGTTGCCAAGACTACAAACTCTTGCTTGTCAGTCAGATAGGACTTAAACCATTGGATGGCATTGCCATAGATACCCAGCATATCCTCCATTCTGGACAGTAGAATGTCATGTTTAATAGTGTCAAATGCTGCACTAAGATCTAACAGAGTTAATATGCTGGTTTTTCCAGGGTCTGCTGCCATAAGCAAATCATTAGTTACCCGAAGCAGAGCAGTTTCGCAGTTGTGCTGTGCCCTGAAACCAGACTGAAAGGGTTCCATCAATTTATTAGAGGTTAAGAAATTGGTGAGTTGGGAGGCTACAACATGTTGAAGAACTTTTGACAGAAAATGTGAGAAATAGGCCAAAAATTGTTAAGATTTTCAGCATCAAGACCAGACTTTTTAACATTACAGAAGTAATTTTTAAAGTGTGCTGGCACAAAGCCAGTGCCAAGGGATATATTTATTATTGTTGTAACAGTCGGGATTATGGCAGGATTTAAGAAGTGTGGTGAGGTCCAGTACACAGGTAGTCAGCCTTATCTTACAAAGCAGGTCATTAACAAGTGCAGGTGTGACTGGTAAAAATTTAGAAAAAGACCTGGATGGAGTGGGAAGACAGGGAAAGATATAAATGCATGATGGATTTATGTTAAATTATTTAGATCTATTTTTGTATTGCAGAAAAATTGGAGGACTTTTTCACAGACTTCGGTAGAGGAGGTAATTAGACCAGGCTTAGGCTGAAGTAGTTTAACAACTACAGAGAACAAAACCCTTGGGTTATCGTGGCCACTTTCTAATACTCTGCCATAATTTGTGTTCTTGGCTGCAGTTAGTGAATCCTTGTAACCCCTTTGATGGTCAGAGGAAGCCTGGATATGCAGAGTGAGGCCAGTCTTGCGTGCCATTATCTCAAGGTTTCGGCCAACTGCTTTTATAGGCTGTAATTCGGAATTTACCATGGAGCTGTGTGCTTAAAGGAAACCCCCTTATGCTTTAAAGGAGCTGTTTTATCTAGTGCTGAAAGAAGGGCTGTGTTACAGTGGTCAACAAGGTTATCTAGTGTTGATGGAATAAGTGTAGACTGTAAAAGTTCAGAAATGGAACTAGCAAGGATAGAAGAACAGATATTTTTAAGGTTTCTGAAATAAATGTAATGTTTACAGGAAAGAGAGGTAATGAGACAGTGAAAAGTACTGCTTTATGATCGGAGTGTCTTAAATCACTGCTGTAAGTGTTTCCAACAGATAAACCAAATGTGCAGATCAGGTCCAATACATGACCACCAGAATGAGTAGGAAAATCAACATGTTGCACAAAACAGTCCAGTATGGATAAGAATTCATTTCTCAGCTGACATGTTTTAATGTCAGTATAGATGTTGATTGATTTAGTTAGATTGGAGGGAGAGAAATAGTTGCCACTAGATGGCAATCTCTTCCAGTTTTTGCCTCATGGTAAATTCTTAGACACAGGTTCAGTAAGTAAGCTTTAGTCACCTTAATGTTAGGTGAAGATAACACGAGGATATTGCAACTAGATGCTCTAGTTTTGTTACGTCTGTCTTTTCTTTTAAAATATATAAACAACTTCTAGGATTGATCTACGTATTTATCATCCAGTCAAAAAAGTATTTTTATTGATTTTTTTTGTTTTTTATTGTTTAGTCAGTATTTTGTTATTTTATTATTCTGAGGTTTTTAGAATCATACTAACCTCAAAAGTAAAGGACACCAAAGTTGAAATAATAAAATATGGAAAATGAAATATACATTACATTGTTGTTTGCATTTGCAGCGCTTTTAAATTTCACTTCATTTCTGATAAGTCAGTCATTCTCCAACCCGATATATCCTAACACAGGGTCACGGAGGACTGCTGGAGTTAATCCTAGCCAGCACAGGGCACAAGGCAGGAACAAAACCCCAGGCAGGGTGCCAGCCCACCGCAGGGTGCACACACACACCCTCACCCCAAGCAAACACTAGGGGCAATTTAGGATCACCAATGCACGTCACCTGCATGTCTTTGGGCTGTGGGAGAAAACCAGAGCACCCAGAGGAAACCCACGTAGACACGGGGAGAACATGCAAACTCCACGCAGGGAGGACCCGGGGAGCAAACCCAGGTCTCCTACTACTGCGCCACTGTGTCGCCTCATTTCTGATAAAACCTAAGGAAGACCAGTTAATGTTTTGCAATCTCCCTACTTTACGTCACAGCTTCCAGCCTGCTGTGTTCTTCAAGGAACTTGGTTGAGTTTTATGAAAAGGTAGGTCTCTACTTAAACCCACATGCATATACAGCCAGAGCTAGATGACAAAAGTTCAAGTCAGAGACACATGCTGCCAGACAAGTCAAGGACAAATAGCAAATATAGTATGTCATGCATGGTCATGATGGCTAGCTAGCTTGCAGCAGAGAAGAAGTAGTAATGGCATTTTACAGATATGTTTCACCACAGTGCATTCATCTTAATTACAGGAACTGTTTAGCCTAAATACTGATAAAATTAAACACGTAAGCATATGAATATCACATTACTTTTGTATTAAAATTTGTTTGTTCATATGTGTATTTGTTTTTATTTAATTGCTCAACACATGCAGCCGTAGTGGATCGATCCTTCTGATTCTTTGTGAATTCTCTTGCATTGTATTGTAATTGAAAAGTGGCTGTGTATGTATATAAAGCAATATTTTCTGTAGAATGCAGTAATTATCACTATTATTCGACTTATTTTTTCTCTTATGATGACTATTTATGGCTTCATGGACCACCCCAGTGAAGAGTCACAAATCATTCTTTTTAAGAGTAATTGTTAGCCAAATGATACACATGCATCTCTTCCATCAGCTCCTCTCCTAGATAGTGTTTTCAGCACAGATGACAACTGTATGTCCTGTGACAGAGTATCCCAGAGCCAGAGGCAGACTAGGATTTACAGCCAAAACCTTCAAAATAAAAAAGTAATCCAGTTATTCACTATATACCCAAAGATGAATATGATGCACCTCTTGCATTGTTTACACTCAAATTATTTTCTTTATTGCTGCTTTAGTTAACTGAGACAAAGGTGTTGCCTTGAAGCCTAATACATATCTTGTAACATGTTTACATTCATTCAACAGTTGATTGTTGTAGCAATTGCCAGAAAGACTTCAAAATTTACATTTTAGGTGCTTATTTATACTGATTAATGTTCATATCTGATAAGTGCTGTACTTCACACCATAATAACCAGCCTTTTGATTTCTGCTGGGTACAAAATACAGGCTTAAAATTGAGCATTTCCCTTCGTCTTGTTTTTATAGTTCAAAGCATTGCAGCCAGGGGGAGATATTATTCTTATTAATCCAGATCTTGATTTATAAATATTAAATCAACTCACCGTAATGGCCATCCATCCATTTTCCAAAACTGCATCCTACAATGTGGGATCACAAAGTGCCTGTCACAACCATTTGTGGCACAAAGCAGGAACCAGCCCTGGATGAGTTGCCAGTCAACCTAAAATGAACATCTCAGGGATGGCGTACAAGTAAGCCAGAGTAACATGACAAAGAAGATACAAAAAGTACATTTATGAGAAGAATGTGCAGACTCCACAGTGAGAAAGAGCATGCCATGATTTGAGCCTAGACTCTTATACAGTAGCTGTGAGGCATCAAATCCAGTCTGTAAAATGGCAGCTCAAAGCCATGAATCAGCTTGGCACTAATAAAACAGTAATGTCAGATGTGCATTTGGAAAAAAAGCTTCCTCCTGAATTATCTGCATATTTTATAACAATCAACCAAAACCCACCATTTTATGTTTCCATTGAATCTCCTTTTTCCAAAGAAGGGTTGTGTAGACCTACAGCATCACATTTTGAAAGTAAAGCTTTTTAATAGTGAAGCTTGAAGTAGCCATTCTCTTCCAACTTAACCTTATTTGTATAATGTTTTTTTTTTATTTTAGAGAAAAGTTTAAGTTACAGGGTGATAGTATTGCAGTAAACTAGTATTAATGAATATAAAAAAACACAAGGCTAATGCATATACACAGCATGATGTATGAACTTCTGATTTCTTTTCTGTGAAATTAGGGGTTGTTTCATCTCTGTCAGTTTATATACCTAAAGCTGAAATGTTCAAATATTTTCACCTTTGATATTGTAACCTTTAAAAAACATTCAGGTATTATCAAATATTATTTTTTATTAATAATTATTTCATGTGATGGCCAATCAGAGAATGTCATGAATGAGTTTTCTTCAGGTTTAAAGGATTTGTGAGAGTGATGTGGCATTGATGTGTGATAGATTTGATTGGTATGTACTATGTTGCTGATCTTTTATTCCTCATATTATAACAGAGGTAATGATTAGTTTCTGATTTCCATTTTTATAAGTATATTTCTAATCTTTATGTATTTCAGATGAAGTAAAATCAAATATTGATGTTTGATTTTAAAGGAAAATTATATGGATATACTGTATAACCCTGATTAAAACATCTTTGCAATGTAAAAACAAATCTCTATAATGTTTTTCTGTTTTTTTGTTTTTTGTTTTTTTATAAAGATGTATGAATCACCAAAAGACAAAACCATTTCAGAAGCAAGTTTAGCCTGCATTCTTAAGACAGCCTTGGGGGTATCACAACTGAATGTAACAGATCTGTTTAGGGCTATTGATGTTGAGGAGAAAGGAAAAATTACATTTGGTAAGTTTTGTTGGAACAGACTTCAACATATACATTATTTCTCAATGTGGGGTTTGTGACATGTTTTCAATTTTTTGTCTTTTGTAATAATTAGCAATGAAACCATAGCTTGGACATAACATCTCCTATTGCCATTTATGACTACTTCGCTAGTTTAGACTGCCTGAGTTTTGGTATGGGAAAAAAATTATGAGCCGGAGAAAATTAAAATAATTATGAGAAACAACAACTAATTCATGTGTGAAAAAATGCAGATATAAATGCAAAAAAAGAATACTGATTGGTGGAAATAACTGCCAATCACTGACGAATGGGATTTTGCTGCTACAGTGGCTTGTAGAGATTATGAAAACTAATTTAGCTCTATTTTTATTTGAAATCTGTGGATATGCAATGTTATTTCTTATTTGGCCAACACCTTAAATCTGAAGTGACTTAAGACATTTGAGATACTTTTGGTCACATTTCTTTTGCCTTTCCAATTTGAGCACAGGCACGTGAAGTGGTTTGCTCATGGTCACACTGTATCAGTAGTGTGACTTGAACTTACAACCTCAGGGATTGAGGTCAAAATCCTTAACCACTGCGCCACACAAATATAGCTTTCTAATGAGTCCAAAACACATAAATAAAGCAGTTTTACTACATTCAAAGCAAAATATGAAGTATTAAAATGATCAGTGTGTATCAGTGTTTGGTCACACTTTAATAAGTTTTTAGTTTTCAGCTTTTCCCTTGTGCAGTGCAAGGGAAAGTACTTAAATAGGTTCTAATTTTTTACTTCAGGTTTTCTATTGATTTACATGTTTTAGAGATGCACAGCATGATTTGACATTTTCCAGTAGAATGTCAGTTTGTTTGAGTGCATTTGTGTCTGTGGTATGCATAGCTCATAAACAATTCCTGCTTATTTTTCAAAAATCACTGCACATGTGGGAATTTCTTAGGATTAAAAGCTAGCAAATATCCCATTTTATAAAAAAAGGTGATTGGTCTGGTTTAAGTAAGTACAGGCCAACAAGAGTAATACAAAGTAAATTATGGAAGTTAATTATTATGGAAAAGATCATGTAGCACAGGTATATTTATAAAAAGCATGGGTTCAGACCAGGGAAGATCATGTTACACTAATGTCCTGAAAATCTATGAAGAAACAGCAAAAGCATATAACCAAAGAGGTACATATGACGTTATTTATCTGAATTGTTTGAAAACCTTTGTAAAGATGCCACATGAAAGGTCAGTTGTTAAACCAAATTAATTGTGCAGTTGGGTGCAAAATTGGCTTAAACACTGGAAACATAGAATTATGGTGAGATGAACTTTTTCAGAATTAGATGATGATAAAAGTGGTGTTCTCCAGACTTCAGTGCTTAGAGAAGCAACAAAGGCTGATTTCTGGACTGTGAGGTATGTGTTATTAAGAAAGATGGAATGAGTTCAAGCTTATTAGTTTGAGCCAAAGTTTTAATCTTGCCCTTTTTAGTAATTTTGTGACAAATTCCTTGTTGAATGCCCATATGATCGTCAATGCGATACCGCCTTGGAGGATCATGGACAATTGTCAGAAAATCCCCTTTGTAGAATCGTGGAGGATCATAGTGGTGAAGCAGTGGATTTGGCCTCTGTTGGAGTGTTATGGATGATTGTTAGAGCAATGCCAATTGCTTAATCAACCCCTTTGCAAACAAGCTACGACCCATTGCCATTAAATACAACTATAACTCGGAACCCAAGAGTGGCAGCCCTATTGTTTAAGAAGCCATGGTTTAAGCAAACAGCTTATAAGTGGTGACATGAATTAAATTTTTTGTTATAAAAAAGAATTAGTATGATGGATCCTAGTTGTTACTTTAAATAATGTTCTTCATCAACAACACAAGGATACAGATAGAAATTTGTCAGATTTCTCACAAAAATTAAAGAAGTTTTTTTGTCACATAGTGAAATACAGACACATGGAATAAATTATCAAGTAGAGTGGTAGACAGTAGGACTTTAGGGACGTTCAAAATTCAAATTGATGTTATTTTTGAATAATTACACAGTTAACATTGATGAGCTTTGTAGGGTTGAATGGCTTGTCAGACTTACTTTAATATTCTAACTCATGAACAGATAAACCACTCCTAATACAATCCTGAAACACTTCTGATCAGTCTGTTTCACAGCAGATCCAGTTTTCCTGAATACTTCTTTTAATATTTCAAATAAAAGTGTAATTTGTAAAAATAAAATATTTCTGTTCTCTCATTATTTTATGCATGCTACAGAGAAAGTTGTAGCACTATGACTTTGTATTGCAGAAAAAAATATTTCATATGAATGAGATTGAGAGTAAAAATATCAACAGAATTTGCTTTAAAATCTATTAACCCCTGCAGATTTTGTTTTTCTTCTTTTGTTTTTTCTTTCCTCCTGGCCACCGGACCTTACTTTATTCTTTGTTACTTAGTATTGCCCAATCTTATTTTTATATTTTTCTTTTTTTCTTTCTTAATCTTGTAAAGCACTTTGAGCTACATAATTTGTATAAAAATGTGCTATATAAATAAATGGTGGTGGTGTTCATGTTGTTAACAGACATCTGCTTTGTGTTAATTTGTGTATGTTATGCCAGTTGTCCGAAATGTGATGATGATATCATTTCTACCCACTGTGACTGAAATGTATGGCGATACCCTTAAATGAAAGTCTGCAGTGTGCACTTTAATCATGTCTGAATTATTTGATTTGTAATTTTAAACTGTGGAGCAGAGGGGGAAATCATGGGAAAATGTGTCTTTGTGCCAGACATTATGAAGGGTCATGGAGCATAGATTTTACACTATCAAGAGTAATACTGAGAATATAGGGAAGATTTAATGACCTCCAGGCCAGTTTTTTTATTCTTTTCCCATCATCATTATTACTCTGTACAGACAGTAATTAATATTTAAAGACATTATTCTTCATTTACGTACCTGATTATTGAATCCAGCGGTATGTTCTGTAGGACACTAATGGATATGATGCTTGCTTTGCCTTTGCCATCTGGAGATCATGTTGGTAATTTTTACATTTCTCTCTTGTGTTCACACTTTGCAGATGATTTCAACAGCTTTGCAGAGCACCATCCTGGCTTTGCAGAGGAGTACATCTATCCAGACCAGGCAGGCTTTGAAAGTTGTGCAGAGACTCCATCAGCTTCAGTTGCTAATGGATTTTGTACAGACTTCAGCCCAGAAGATCAAGATGAAGAAGAAACGGACCCTCTAATGAAGAAATTCAACTGAACAATTGAGGAAGATTTGAAAGAAAAAAAATGCATTGTCTTCTCTCCTGGTGAGAGAATATAGTTGTGGTCAAGGGTGTGCTAATGGGTTAGTCAGACATTAATGGGACTGAATTTATTTTGTGAAAAAGTTACTTCCCTTCCCCTTTAATATTTCTCCTCTTTTTCAAAATTTTCTTTTTCCCATGCTTGGAAAATTATTTTTTTACCCTTGCGTACTTTTTTGAAAGTTCATTTTGTCTTCTCTCATAAAGGGTTATGTGAAGTAAAGCCAAGCACTTATTTTTTTTTTTATCTGATTTTTTTTCTTGAATGGTGTAACATACCAATTTGCATGTTTATTAAAAAATCTGATGGAAAGTAAGTGATAAACCTTGTTGTGTTTAGTGTACCTTGTTAGTGACAGTGTTGTATTCTTTTAGTGACTTTTATCATTTTGGATTAAGTATAATTTTTAAGTTGAAAAAATGGGAAAGAGTGTTTGCATATAACAGTTTTAGGCTGTTAAGAGAAGCATCTGACTGGATGGCCTTTTAGCACACATGGCAAACTGAGCACATGGTGGTTGTTATTACTGTTAATAGTGAACTGAGCAGTTAACCACAGAATGTCAGATACCCATAGCATGCAATCTGGTAAAGATGATTTGTGGGTAATCAAAATGAGCCAGTTTAAAATGAAGCTCAGGGTGTAGAATGAAGTGAGAGAATTCATTGAAAATAAGTAATCAAAAGGGCACAAAGACTCAAGAGGGACAAATGAACATTTGTCATAATGCCCAAACATGTTTTTGCATATGTATATGTGCATGTACCAGCTTTTCCAGGAAGTATCAGCTTTTTGGCTAAAACCTACTGGAAGTGGACCAAAAATATCTCTTTTATGGGTTGTATAACTGAATTATTTTTCCCAGAGCCAGGCAAAATGTGCTGGCAGTGTATATGTAAGAATTTAGTAGGTTTTATTTTTCTGCATTGCCTGGTAGATTTCTCGTTGGGTGACGCTCGTAGTGTATGCAAGTATGTCAGCTACTTTATGATGAGATTTAAAAAAATAACTCACAGAGCGTGAGGTATGAAGATGTCCTGACAGCATGACATCTGTTAGTAGATTTTTGTTTCTCCATTCCTTTTGCCTTACACTTAGTTGTTTTTCAGATGTGCACACAGTCCCCGTTTTCCAAAGTATAGTGTGCCAGCTATTGGTTGCTTCTTTACTTGCCTGATAGGTTTAGTTTATAAAAAGCACTATCATGCTAAGACTTTGTGAAATGTTCTTTTCTTTGCTCTTGGTGTAATGAGTGTGCAACAAAAAGACAACCAAATAATCCAAGAGAAAAAAAAATTAATGTATAACATTTGAACCTGGTTTTAATTACACCAAAAATCACATAAGAATTTTAAATAGTAGGTATTTATTTGAGTCCTGCACCACGTGTCCACTTAAAACTAAGTCTAGATCATTTATTAGAGCCTGTCTCAAAATTATGAAATGGGATTGCTTAGTGAATGGTACGTTTTATTAAATGGGCCCAAAAAACACACACATAGTATATGTGTGTATGTGTGAATCTTGCAGATATACTCTGCATAATAGTCTGTAGTCAGGTGTTTATTTTATTTATTTATTAGTAGCCACGCCTGAGGTGTTCACTTCAAAAAGTTGGTTTGTTTATCTTTCTAGATTAAAAATGTAAGTTAAATTACCAGCTGTTATTTTCATTTCTGTCAGTCTTAGCAGGTGGCAACTTTAATGCTATCTCATAACAAACTAACAATGTACAGTAGCTACAGAAACTGTTCTAAGGCTTTTAAAACTATTTTTTTAAACTATGCAGCAGCACAGATTTAGACCACATTGAAAGTCATCTTTACAGTTTCAGGAATTTAATCATGTGAAAAATGAACATAAACACATGGATGTGGTGGCACTTCCATAGGCGGCAGAGAGAGCATTTGTCTTTGTGTTAATCAAATCTGGGCATTACAGACCCATAACACAGCAGTGCAGGTTAATCATGCCAAGTATGGGTTAAAAGAATTATGTATTGTAGCTAAAAATAATTAAAGAGATTTTGAAATGATCAAAATTAGTGAATGTAGATTAATTTATAATATGAATACAGAGTAATCAGATGATGTCATATACTATGTCTCTTAAGAGTATGTAATTTCACCTATTCATCTATGTTCTTTGAACAATTTCTTGTCTCACTTTGCAGTTTCTCTGTATTCCTGGTAACGCACATTGTGCAAATAAAACAGTGATACATAACATATTAGCACCATTTTTATGATAATAAACTTAAAAGTCAGGTTTTCGCTCAGTAAATTATTTGTAACAGCAGAGCTGTGTATACTGAGT
>JANRMT010062841.1:19359811-19387819 GCA_026402145.1 Polypterus bichir lapradei
TATATATATATATATATATATATATATATATATATATATATATATAGCTTTAGTTTATGAAGTGTCCCCTATTTAAGTATTATTTCATCTTCTCCTCTTATTGTGCACATTGATTAATTCCAGTGTCTTCATCCTCATATCATAAAAGAACAGGTTTCTAAATAAATTACTTAAATAGTACTAAAGGTTCTCCATTTCCAATTCTGCTGCACTATACAACCAGCAGGTGCTTTTCAGATACTTTCACATTCCAGCATGTCTAGAGTGCAGTGCTTTCATTTAGATTCGATTTTTTCAGATTTTACACTACTACTGTCTACATATCATATAAAGTATGATCAAAAAGCTCAAAGATTTTTATAGGTAATTTTGAGGTAGAATGCCATACCAAGCAGATGTTTAAAATGAGGACTGATGTTTCCACCTTCCCTGAGACAAAATTGTTCCAGTAGAAGTCACCAATCTCGGTGTATTCAAAAAAGGGAAGACCGTTTTCATCAAAAATGATGCATTTTTGATATTCACAGCCTAATTAGTTGCAAAAACAGTCACACAGTCGGCTGTATGTTTTACAAAAGGTTTCTTGTTCAATTTAGGGAGAATACCAAGACAGAGTTTCCTTCAATGATTAGAAAAGGTGTTTGGCCTCTGCGTCATTTGAGTGCTTATGCATATTCCATTCTCTTCTTTAAAACAAAATTTCTCTAATATCAAACATAGCCTATGCACCTGATTTGGTCTTGTATGACCTTTTCTTAATTCCAAAAAATCCAAAATACAATTAAGCAATACAGTGCTTGATGAACTGTACTCATTCATAGTGTGAAATGTGGAGTTCAATTAACAGTTAAAAAAATTTATAAAAATGGCAAAAACATTGGGAAACTAGCATACCATGAAAGGGAGATTTATTTTGAAGGATTACTGCTCATATTTTTTGGACCAAATGTAGAGATTTCATGCATTATAATCCCTCCCACCTATTTCTTAATCATTCTTCTGTGATATGGTAAACTTTACTATGGTGACTTTAGATGTAAACATATTTTAGTTTAACTTTACCATGCTTCTGCCAGTTTATCACAGTCTCATGTGGAATGTTTTACTTCATAAAAAATTGTTATTGGAATTGTAGTCACAGAATAAATGATACTGCATGTCTGAACCCAAAGTAAAAATAGCAAGAAGTCACGTTTTACATTTAATTAAAGCAACTTTGATTGACTTTAGATGGGTCTGTTCTGCTATTTTGAATTATTCCCTCATAGTTGTTGCTGTGTTTTTTTTCCCCAATAAAATTGAATAGGCTATGTTGTAGTACCCACTATTGGAATAGTTTGATGCAATAATAATAATTCAGTAATTCCTGTTAAATTTCATAACATTTTTCTTTATAATGCAAAGCAGAAGAATTAATACTGCCTACAGAAGACCAACCAATATTTGAAAAATGCAACTTTAACAAATCAAAAATTGAAAATTAATACTTTATGTAAAGAAAAAAAAAACTTGTTATCTGGAAAATTATACCAGTTCTGTAAATTATTTGTTCTAATGGTGTACTTTTATTGCATAGTATCTTTTCTTAACTTTATTGAAAATTACGGTTAAGAGTAAAATAAAAAATAAGAAAGAAAAAGAATTACACTGTGAATTATGGGCTTCCGCCTCTGCACTAATATAGGCATTCTTAAAGTCGGCTGCTGCTTTGTTTTTTTTCCTAGTAAGGTGTTGTTTGTTTTTTTGTTTTTGTTTTGTTTATCTTTTTTTGTTGATGTTGTCAGTTGGATCTTCAATTGAAAATGCTGACATCATTTTAATAGACATCGCACAAATGGAAATGATTAACTTTCTTTTCCTGTTAGTTTACATCTGATAAACTTGGTGACTGTTCTTTTAATGTATATCTGGCAGTTTTATATTAATGTACAGTTTGTTTTCCTAAACTTTGTCCTGCAGTACCACTGTGCCACAAGGCTTTCATCCCAACCGATTTATTACTTTGAGCAAATTAATGTTTTTGTTTTTCTGACTTTATCACGCCTGTCTAGAAACTTTCTATCACAGATCACTTGTGTGGTTGGTTCGTTTGTTGTGGAAATGGATGGTTTTTTTAGATTACTTTTTAAGATTTTTTCTTTTCTCTAATTTCTTTCACACTGTCTGCCATTCAAACATGGGTGGTCAGCAAGAACTGGGTTTAATTACTTTAGGGTTTTGTGCAATTTAATAACTATATAAAAGTAGTTAAGGAAATTACAACACTAGGTTTCACTTAAGTAAGATGAATCACTAGTATTTAATAAATCCGATGGCTGAGGTTTATATTAAAATCTCAACAAGTCAGACAGCTGCATTTTGGAGCATTCGGCAGCAGTGTCATTGGCTCCTGTTGTGGCAGTTAATTGAAGAGCATTATTTACTGCATACCAGTTTCCATATTGGACATATAAGTTCAAACAGAATGGAATATGAAATATTATTGGGGAAATGTCAGCTAGGCAGTATAAAGATCAAGTACAGTATATGGGCCCTTTACTGAATATGTAAATGCATTATACATACAGTAATATGCTCAAAGCAGCAGCAGCAGCAACACATGCAAAGTAGGAAAAAGGCCCAGACAGGATCCCTGTCCATTGCTGGGCACACTAAAGCTTACTGAACCACAAGTTCAGTCATTCTGCAAACAATAGCGCATCAGCAGACAAGGACATTAGCAACATACACATGCTAGTAATTCAGACTCTGTCTCTCTAAAACTGCTACATGTTTTCTTTGTCCTGAGATATTTCTTTGAGGGATAAACGTGATGAAGTCTTAATCTGAATATCTTTAACTTTGGGTGGAACAGAAAGGATACACTGTTATGCAACTTTTTTGTGGCATTCATTTCAATCCATCGTGGATGCACAGTTGTCGCCTCAGTAGGTCCATATAGCAGCACATTTGTGTTTTGCTAGAGACACCAGCAAAACTTTTTCAGCAGGATCCGAAAATAACACACAGTAAGAAGGCAAATAAAGAGGTTGAAACCTTGAAATAGAGAATAAAAATGAGAGGGTATATCGAAGTCAAAAATCTTTAAGTCAAAGGTGAACACCAGCAGATCACTGCAGTAATTAGCTTTTGAGAATAAATATGTTCAACAAAATGTGTTCTGTACCTGCAAAGTTGTTTGAGGAAGTTCTCAAAAAGATGATCTTTTAAGCCGTCACCTCGTAACCAAGGAGGTCACAACCTTCAAGGAAAAGGACCTAACGACTAGAGAAACAAAAAAACAAACTTTCATAAAGAAGTGATGATTCCATACAGACCTCAAAATTAGATTCCTTACCTTCAAAACAGAAAAAGTGTAAGAACGTACCTTTAAATACACATAAACACATAAAATATTTTAAGCAGCCCAATTCATTACAATTTCTGGGTCACTTTGTCACTTGTGCAGGATCCTGCTTTTCTTGTCAATAGAATTGGATCCCCAAGTTAAAAACTTTATAACACAGCTGCAAAGTAAAGCATTACCTTTGTCGATATGGGTTACTTGACTGTTCCCTTTAAAAATGATGATAGTTTGCAAGTTCACAGCTTGGAGAGGATTAAAATATATATAGTAAGAGCACTATAGCATAAAACATCACAGCATTCACGTACATTCACTTACATGTTTCTATGAATACAATGTTCTTATTGTATTACTTTTTTATATAAATATTAGCTGTGCTACGGGTTGAAATTTAAGTAATTAACGTAGACCTCAGCGTTAACATTTACAGTGCACCATCTATTGGAATGTACTTTGTGATGCATGTAGTAATAAAATGGATTGCATGTGCCATTCCAACAGATGGTGCATTACAATTATTTGTAGTAATGCATTTTATTACCGTATTTCCCCGAAAATAAGACAGGGTCTTATATTAATTTTTGCTCCAAAAGATGTACTAGGGCTTATTTTCAGGGGATATCTTATATTTATTCATGTACAGAAATATACATTTATCCAAATACAGTCATGTCATCATATCGTCATAACTCTCCACATTCAAACACTGAATTTCAGCCTGAATTTTTTGCTACTCCAGCCGCTTTTAGGATCCTCCAGGATCGTTGTGCATGTGGTGAATGGTTGATGTGGTGAAGCAAAATGCCGACATACAAATGCATTTGTGGTGCTTTTATATTCAAAAGTTGCATATTCCCCAAAGTAATGACACAATACATTTTAAAAGTCTCACATACCATCTTCTGTGCCGTCTTTTTTTTTTTTTTTTTTGCACCTCGTACCATCAGAATGTACAGCGGCTTATTTGAGCCACAGAGAAAAAAAATAAGGACATAATGAAAATGTCTATTTTGTGATTAAAGTGAAAATTTCGGCTTTAACCTTGTAGTTTACTTTATCATTAAAGCAGACTGTCATAAACATCATCTTAAAACCGACCAAGTTATTAAATCGCTATGCGCTTCTAAGGATTCCTCCTGAACTGACAGCAGCATTGCCCCACAGAACACATTACATTTATGATATTCCTGCTCTCTGCACATTTAGAATTCTTAGATTTATACTTGATATCACTTTCATGATGAAATGCTTTAAAGTATTTGTTACATTTTACAGATAAATTGTTAACTTTGTTTGAATAATGAATACTGCTAATAGTTAAACATATGGGATGGCACGGTTGCAGAGCGGTAGTGCTGCTGTCTCGCAGGGAGTCACGTCCCTTGTGTTCCCTGCCTGGAGTTTGCATGTTTCCACATTGTGCTCAGTTTTCCTTCCAAAGACATGAAGGTATGGGGATTTAGTGAAGCTACAATGACAGCAAGTTTATGAGTCTACTTGTGTTCACCTTGCAATGAGCTGATGCCTCATCCAGGGATTTTGTTTCTGTGTTGCGCCGATGGAATGAGAGCATCCCCGAATTGATGGCCATTAAACATCTTTTTCAGAGATATTGTGGCAAGGTGTCCTCGGAATTTAACAGATGTTTCAGGCACACGTGTCGCATCTCGTGAAGTATAAACCTGGCCTTAGGCGCCTTACTTTTCAGCTGACAGTCTTGACTAGGGCTTATTTTTGGGGTAGGGCTTATATTACGGAGTAGCCTGAAAATCATGCTAGGGCTTATTTTTGGAGTAGGTCTTATTTTCAGGGAAACACGGTAGTACAAATGTTTGATGGTCCAACTCTTGAAATGACAAATGAAGTGCATATGTACTGTATCTGTTACGCCATTTGGTATGGGATTTGTAAAAGCAGTGTTAATAATTGTGATGTGCCACCTATTGGAATTACACATGCAATGCATTGTATTAGTAGAAATGTTTGTGATGTGTCACCTGTTGGAATGACAGAGACATATAGCAACCAGACAAACACACAAGTACACAGATACACTGACACTTGCCCATTTATTAAGGTGGGAAAACAACACTGGTTCACATTCATATCCACCATAGTTTTAGAGGGTGGGTGTTTCAAATATTGATTTGGAAAATAGTGTACTCTTTTTGAAGTAAAATGTGCTTTGGGTTTGTGAACACATTTATTCCAGCTTAGCTACATCTTCTACTGTTCATAAACACTCTGCTTCTCAAAAGCTTGAAAAATCAACCTTGAAGGAGCAGCTCTAAGATGGGAACCCACCTCCACAGACAGCATTAGGGTGCTGGGGCAAACCCAGGCTCTGCTGGGATATAAACAGGTCTGTGAATGTGCCTGGAGAAGAGGATGTGTGGCTCGTATGCCTACTAGTTGCCATGTTAAAGCAACACACAAGCAAAATGACCTAATGTGTTATATGAATGTGCTGGGGCTCAGCAAGCTCAGCTGGCCTCCCTACACACACTCAATGCCAAGCACAGACTGCATCCCACACTGCACTCTTGGGTGTTATCGTTAAAAAGCCACACGATACACATGCATGTCGGGCTTCAAGAAATCAAGCAGGAGTTCAACTACATCAAGCAAACTGGTGGAGTTAGCTGAAAATATCAAACCGTTATGAGAACTATTAAAATAGCCAACTATTGTGAGGTTTATGGAGAGGCCTACTCTGGCTGCATCAGGTAGAAGGAAGGAGTCTTTTCTGTGGATGGACTGCCAACCGATCAAAACTGTTTTATAAATGTAATTTTAAGATTGTACTGCGTATAATTAACAGGGAATTTCAATGTCATAGGTCAAATGCCATGATAGTGATAACCTTTAGACATCCATGATTACAGTACCTTGCATTAATCTTGATGTAAGGTCATCATTCCACAACCTAAATTTCTGATAGCACTGAATCGCATCTTAAAATAGTTTAGAAAATAAATTAAGTGTGATTTCAATGAAAATGTGGAATTGGCCACTAATTAATCATTTGTTTTGAATAAAAAGCAATGGCAGCAGTGGTACTCCAGGCATACAAGTGTTACTATTCCAATTAAACATTCAAGATCTTAGGGAAGAAAGTCTCCTCCATCACTTTTGGTTTTATTTCATTTACATACTTTATGGAATGTAGCATATTCATTATTTTCTTGCATATTCTTTATTTCTAATGGTAAATGGAGTTTGATTAGTTTTATTTAATTTTCCAGATCTGTCGGCTGGTTTGTTACGCAGTGAACTAAAGATGAAAGTAAGCTCCAGTAGGGGGCGCCATTTCTCTTTCTGATGGTTTCTGTGTCAGCCAAAGGCAGTACTTGCTG
Organism: Polypterus bichir lapradei; assembly: GCA_026402145.1. NCBI lineage: Eukaryota > Metazoa > Chordata > Cladistia > Polypteriformes > Polypteridae > Polypterus > Polypterus bichir. The sequence goes on from JANRMT010062841.1 coordinate 19,366,514, forward strand.
TTAGGAGCAGTTTCCCCAAACTCCTTCCTACCTCCCAACCTTCTCCTCTGACCAACCCTCATCTTCCACCCCCTAATAACCCACTTAAACAGAATTTAAACTTGTCATGACTGCAATGATTTTGTCAATGTGACCCTGTAATAAAAAAAGAAGATGAAAACAGCATGACTGATTTTTTTGTGTATGTGACTTTTATCTCTTATGTTTCCATTGTATTTTCTTACATGTCTTTTAATTATTTTACGCTCACCTTGAATAGTTCTGAGATAAAATCCAGGTGACCACTTTACCTTCTTGCAGCTTTTCTTTATTTTGCTTCACATTTCAGTCGTTTCTACAAAAACAAAAACCAGACTGTGAGGCATGTGGCAGATGGATATAAGGAATAATTTACATTAACTTGTTAAGGGAGGGCCTCCAGGGTACTTACATTGTGGTGTTCCTTGTCCTTGTTGTTTATCTGGTGGGTTGCTGCACACTTCATGTTTCATAATTGATATTGCACACCATGATTTGTTTGGCAACATTAAACTTGTCAAGTGGATTGTGTATTTCAGAGTCTTTCAGATGAGAATGTTGAATGTGTTCTATGAAAACTTCATTATTTAGGAAGCTGGGGAAGATCAGCTAGGAGCATTGGGAACCATCCGATCAGCTAGTGGCAGTTAATGGTACTCGAAGGTAAATTATTTATTTTATAGTCATTATTCAGTTTTATTATAGATCGAGCCTCAGGTGACCTGTAATGTTAGTCACCTTTTATTGAATGTTGTTGACTTCATGAACCAGCAGACGACACTAATTAGGTTTGTGGCACAGGGTGACGAGATGTGAGCGTCGTCAAATAGGGTCACATTATGGGGATCGGAATCATTGGAAATGAAATCCATACAAGACAGGATATGCAATACAGTGACAATTGAAGGATCCAAGTCATGAGTGTCAATTTGCAACTTACACACCAGAGGAAAAAATGTTAGAGGAACTTTGTGGTTTAAATAACAGGGATAAATGTCTTGTAATTGGGTTGTTTTATGCAGGACTAGTCTTTCAATCAAACCAATAATGATTTTCAATCCCCTTTTTCAATTTACTTCAAACATTAAGAGACTTATCTATTTCCATCTGTTCAAAATTTCACAGTTACCAGCATTCTGTAGAAATATCACAGGAGCTGTTGTATGCAAATTTGACTTTTTGCCTTGTCCATTTCCTCTTTTGATGTTCCTTTAATAGGACTGAAATGAAAGTCTGCCTTAGAGCAACAACATGCACGGCTTTATACAATGCAAAAGAGCAGGGTCTCTTCAGGTGATCACCACCAGAGTGCTGGGCATCTTTAAGTATACATACAGTTTATGTTTTACAAATGTTAGACTTCCATCCATCCACCTTCTAAACCTGCTTGTCTGGGGCAATGTCACAAGGAAGCCGGAGACCATCTCGGCAAGGATCGGGACAAGGCAGGAACAACTCGGGACGAGGCACCAGCCAGTTTCTGGGTGAACACACAGACACACAAATGCTATAAACCGGTGGCCAAATTAGCATAGCTAATCCACTTAACCTGCATGTCTTTTGGACTGTGGGAGGAAACCCACGTGTACATGGAGAGAATATGCTTGAAAGAGGGAATTGCATAGTTGTTAAAAATTACTAAACCGGTTTGCGCACTTCTAGATATACTTGGGGCGTCTCTGTTGCTTCTTTTTCTTTAGTCTCCAGTTGAGGTCAGTCCTTAAGAAGTGTAGGGTTCTGCTATCTTCTCCTCTTTCTCCCACTCTTTTTGCCAGCTTAAGAATTTTATCCAGTTGTTTTGTTTCTTGTGTTTTGTTCAATTAAAGTTTGTCCACAACAAATTAAAAAAAAAAAAAAAAACCACTAGAAAGGAGGTCTACTGAATTGGAATCTCAAAAACTTGTGGACATGGCAGGGATGACAACCTCTTTGTAGATTTATTTTTCTCTTTTTGATGGCTGTAGGTTAAACTTTCATCTAGAAAACTCATTTTTTATTAAAAAAAAAAAAATCAAAGTTCTTTTTTTTACTCAAATTGTGGACAAAATACAACTAACAAATGCATAAGCTCTCCGTATTTTAAAGTGTTATGATGCCTTTTAGAGCAACATATTGCAAGCAGTACCAAGTCACGGTGTTTTCAATATGTGTTCCTCGTATTGCTTTATTTCATTAGCACTCTCGTGATGGCTTCAGTCTGACGGTAAAAATCTGCAAACTGTGATGCTCTGTGTGCGAGTCCACAGCCACACACGCACACCCTTGATGCTGACTTTTGTCGAGACTGTTGTAATTCCTGGGACAGCAAAGCACACAAAAAGCAAGCAGGCCTTGAATAGTGACACAGTTACTTCATCCAGATCTGACTTGGGAAAAATAGCCCACACCCCATACAGTCTGGCCCCAGACCCAAATGGCAAGCTTATAGTGTGCACAGTCCCAAAAATGTGGCTACGACCTTAAATTTTAACAGTTCTAAAGTTCATGAAGTGTTAACAATAAAAATAAAAAGGAAACTCTGTGATATTAAACCACTAGTGTGGATGGAGATCATTTTGGTTTAAAATAATCATTTTGTATTTAAATAAAAACATAAAGCAGACGGGGTTACCAGAACATAATTAACAAAATACAATAATAAAGGATGATCAACAAACAAAACAATACTTACAGAAAAATACAATGGAACAAAAACACAAACAGAATTTGGCCCCTTTGAGTCAAGTTTGTTTATTCTTTTTTATAGTACCCTTCATCGAAGCAGGTTGAAAATACTATAACAAGTTTGCAGGTAAAATACAATTAGAAAGTGTACAGGTTACTTTAAACATGTGGTAAATAAAGCAATTTTAAACCGATTAACACACAAAGGACTCTTTAATTGTATATGCCCATTTATTTTACAGTTGAGACGTGGCCAGATGACAACAGACAAGAGGAAGACCAAAACTCAGCCGGTGGCACGCTTGGGGAAAATAAACTAGTATAAAGAGTTTCAGTCTGGTTTTTGTCCTCTCCACAGTACAGAGATGACACTTGTTAAAATTACTAATGACCTCTTTATGGTTCTGATTCTGGTTTAATTATCATTCTCATCCTCCTTAACCTGATCGTGACCTTTAATACTATTTTTCACTCTCCTTAATAAATTATCTTTGATTGGCATTACACACATACTCCACTAGATTGGTTCAGATCCTACCTCTCAAGCCACACTCAGTTTATTCATCTTAAAACTTTCACATCCCAACCCACCGCTGTTACTTCAGGAGTGCCCTAGAGCTCTGTCCTGGGGCCTCTTCTTTTTATTATTTACCTTCTCCCCCTTAGCAGTATCTTTCATAAATATAACATTAATTTTCACTCTTATGCTGATGACACCCAGCTCTACCTTGCTAGTAAACCCACCTCTTCTGTTCCACTATCTTCGCTTATTGACTGCATTGCTAAAATTAAATCCTGGTTTTCTTCAAATTTTCTTAAATTAAACCGTGACAAAACTGAGGTTCTCCTCATTGGTACAAAATCAACATTATCCAAAGCCGATAATCTTTCACTTGTTATTGATAACTCTTTTGTTTCCCCTTCACCTCAGGTCAAGAGTCTGGATGTCATCCTTGATAATACTCTATCTTTCCAATCTCACATCAATAACGTCACCCGGTCTGCTTACTTCCATTTACGTAATATTAATCGCATCCTCACTCCCCATACCACTGCCATCCTTGTTCACAGTCTTTTTACTTCTCGTCTGGACCATTGCAATTCGCTCGTCTTTGGCCTCTCTAATAAATTTCTCCGTAAGCTTCAGGTGGTCCAGAATTCTGCTCGCATCATTACTCGAACCCTGTCTATTCGCTATATTACTCCAGTCTTACAGCAGCTTTATTGGCTTGTGATTTAAGTTTCAAATTGATTTTGAAATTCTTCTATTAACATTTAAGGCCATTCATAACCTCGCCCCTCCACATCTGTCCGACCTTCGTGTTGCCATTCCCTCCTATAATCTTAGATCCTCCTCCTCCTCCATCCACCTGACCGTCTCTTGCTCGTCTAAACACCACTGGGAGAAGAGCATTCAGCTGTTCTGGTCCAAAGCTCTGGAACTCACTACCTGCTGAGCTTAGAAATTTTGAATAATTTTCAACTTTCAAATGTAAATTTAAAACCCGTTTGTTCAAAATGGCTTTTTCTCAATTACAATGGATTTGTTTGGTTTTAACTTTTTATATTTTCTGTATTTTCCTGTGCTTTAAGTTATGTTTATAATGTGTTTTTTTATTTATTGTTTGTTCGGTGTCCTTGAGTCCTTAAAAAGGTGCCTTTGTATGAATAAAATTTATTATTATTATTATTATTATTTGTGTGACAGAGTTACCAACACATAGCCCAAGACAGTCAAAGTGTGTTTCTTTGCACACTTATGAGATTTTTTTCTGTTGTTTGTGCATGAAATGGTAGAATGTCAGTGCCTGATCTGCACAATCAACATGCCCCTTGTTTTACTGTAGCATTGCGCCAAGCTTACTGACTTCCACATTTCCCAGACATTAACGATAGTTGCTGAATTGTGTACAGGGCATAGGGGCTTAGCAACTTTCTTGTCGTTCTACTTGATCACAATCTTTTTTCCCTTTTGTCACATAGATACTGCACCCCACTGCAGTGTTACACGACTGAAGACACCAGGCACATCAAGGCGGTTGCTGTATGCATGTTTCACTATCCGTGTCAATGTCTGATGACCAGTTCATGGTGACATAACTAGTGGTACAGCTTCAGTTTGTTCTAAAATTGGTTTTACAGCTTATTTAGAGGCCATTGTGTGTTTTTTGGTTGAAAGTCCTGCCCCACTCATGAATATTGATGTTTTACTTTTAAGTGGCAAAATGCATAGAAATATGCACAGCAAGGAAACAAAAAGCTGTAAAGCCAGTTTTGAAACAAACTAAAACCGAACGATTAGTGAAGACAATGTGAATTGGTCATCAGATGTTGACACAAATAATGAAGCTGATACATACAGTGCAGCACGACTAAACCACTGTGATATTCCTGGTGACTTTGGTCACATTGAGGTTCATTATGGTGCAAGCAGGTGTGTGGCAGAAAAACAACATGATTGTGATCAGATGGAAGGATACGAAGATGTTATACCCCTGAGCACTATTCACAATGTGGCAAATGTCAGTGTTCGTGTCGGGGAAAATGTGGAAGTCACTAAACCTCATGCTGTGGTAGCCTACAATAACACAATGGGCAAGTCAATCGTGAAAATGAGACACTGACATTCCATCATGTCATGCGTAAACAACAGAAGAAATATTATAAGAAAAGTAGGCAAAGAAACACACTTCTACTGTCCCGATTGTGCATTGGTGACTGTCTCAAGACATCATGGGACATAGAGGTCCTTTCATCGGATTGGCTGGCCCAGCGTTGTTTCAGCCGGGGAATGGCCAAATGGGGGAGGCAGCTTGATGGATGAGGTCTCCAGGATTCTAAACAAATCCAAATCATATTATGGGATATCATCTACTGTTAAATTCTGCTACATACTTCTAAAATTTGTATTTGTATACTGTATTGAGGATTTGTTCTGTTCTGTGTATCGTATTGTATTGTATTGACCCCCTTCCTTTTGACACCCACTGCACGCCCAACCTACCTGGAAAGGGGTCTCTCTTTGAACTGCCTTTCCTGAGGTTTCTTGCATTTTTTCCCTACTGGGTTTTTTTTTTTTGGAGGTTGTTCCTTGTCTTCTTAGAGAGTCAAGGCTGGGGGGCTGGCAAGAGGCAGTGCCTGTTAAAGTCCATTGCGGCACTCCTTGTGTGAATTTGGGCTATACAAAAATAAATTGTATTGTATGTCAAGTGAAGGACTTAAACTACAGTGGTGTGAAAAACTATTTGCCCCCTTCCTGATTTCTTATTCTTTTGCATGTTTGTCACACAAAATGTTTCTGATCATCAAACACATGTAACCATTAGTCAAATATAATACAAGTAAACACAAAATGCAGTTTTTAAATGATGGTTTTTATTATTTAGGGAGAAAAAAAAATCCAAACCTACATGGCCCTGTGTGAAAAAGTAATTGCCCCCTGAACCTAATAACTGGTTGGGCCACCCTTAGCAGCAATAACTGCAATCAAGCGTTTGCGATAACTTGCAATGAGTCTTTTACAGCGCTCTGGAGGAATTTTGGCCCACTCATCTTTGCAGAATTGTTGTAATTCAGCTTTATTTGAGGGTTTTCTAGCATGAACCGCCTTTTTAAGGTCGTGCCATAGCATCTCAATTGGATTCAGGTCAGGACTTTGACTAGGCCACTCCAAAGTCTTCATTTTGTTTTTCTTCAGCCATTCAGAGGTGGATTTGCTGGTGTGTTTTGGGTCATTGTCCTGTTGCAGCACCCAAGATCGCTTCAGCTTGAGTTGACGAACAGATGGCCGGACATTCTCCTTCAGGATTTTTTGGTAGACAGTAGAATTCATGGTTCCATCCATCACAGCAAGCCTTCCAGGTCCTGAAGCAGCAAAACAACCCCAGACCATCACACTACCACCACCATATTTTACTGTTGGTATGATGTTCTTTTTCTGAAATGCTGTGTTCCTTTTACGCCAGATGTAACGGGACATTTGCCTTCCAAAAAGTTCAACTTTTGTCTCATCAGTCCACAAGGTATTTTCCCAAAAGTCTTAGCAATCATTGAGATGTTTCTTAGCAAAATTGAGACGAGCCCTAATGTTCTTTTTGCTTAACAGTGGTTTGCGTCTTGGAAATCTGCCATGCAGGCCGTTTTTGCCCAGTCTCTTTCTTATGGTGGAGTCGTGAACACTGACCTTAATTGAGGCAAGTCAGGCCTGCAGTTCTTTAGACGTTGTCCTGGGGTCTTTTGTGACCTCTCGGATGAGTCGTCTCTGCGCTCTTGGGGTAATTTTGGTCGGCCGGCCACTCCTGGGAAGGTTCACCACTGTTCCATGTTTTTGCCATTTGTGGATAATGGCTCTCACTGTGGTTCACTGGAGTCCCAAAGCTTTAGAAATGGCTTTATAACCTTTACCAGACTGATAGATCTCAATTACTTCTGTTCTCATTTGTTCCTGAATTTCTTTGGATCTTGGCATGATGTCTAGCTTTTGAGGTGCTTTTGGTCTACTTCTCTGTGTCAGGCAGCTCCTATTTAAGTGATTTCTTGATTGAAACAGGTGTGGCAGTAATCAGGCCTGGGGGTGGCTACGTAAATTGAACTCAGGTGTGATACACCACAGTTAGGTTATATTTTAACAAGGGGGCAATTAGTTTTTCATACAAGGCCATGTAGGTTTGGATTTTTCTTCTCCCTAAATAATAAAAACCATCATTTAAAAACTGCATTTTGTGTTTACTTGTATTATACTTGACTAATGGTTACACGTGTTTGATGATCAGAAACATTTTGTGTGACAAACATGCAAAAGAATAAGAAATCAGGAAGGGGGCAAATAGTTTTTCACACCACTGTAAATCTGCATCAGCACAGCAGTGCACCTTAGATGGCCTTTCCATCTTAACATTTTGGTATTTACATGTTTCTGTTACACGTAATAACATTTTTTTTTTCTTGTTGAAAACAATTCAACATTTTCGGCTTGTTTTTCTGGGTTAAATACAATGCTAAGGAGGTCACTAAATCACTGTGGGTGCTAAAGTTACCGGTTAAAATGGCCCCCCATCACATGCCTCATGAAATGTATCTATATCAATGCATAGTGAGCACCAATAGTGTAAAATATTAAAACTGTGTGTACCTTTAAAACATCTATAAATGCATTTGCACTCTAAACTAGTTTGACAGAGCAGATAATATGCGTATGAATAGCCAGAGGCGACAGGCTCCCTTCTTGAAAAGGTCTCCACCAAAGACAGCATAAGCCGGACTGCTTTGATATTTTTACCCCAGACCTTATCACCCATTTCAACAAATGTTTTCCTTTTTTTTTTTTAATAAGTGATTAAATGCAACTCTTGTTTTTCAAATGGCAGGCCATTATCTTAAAATATGAAGACTGCAGGCATTTCCAAATGCCACGCTATTTATCGCCTCGATTAATATCATAGAGATTTTCAGCATTCACCGTTTTGTTTTTTTCTGCTTCTGCCGTCCTTAATCAATAGCTCAGCACTCGCACATCAGCTGGTGGCTTTTCAAGTCATCACTGCCTTCATTCCTGGCTTCTCTTGAAACAAATTGAGGCTGACAGCGCTGGGCTCACGTTAAGGTGCGTCGTCTGTGGCTGGCCGGTGGATTGAGACGATCGAGCGTTGGCTTTTGAGGACGACCATTGTTAAGATTGTATACTTGAACACTGGTTAGCGTTTTACAGCCCCAGGGACAACTGCAGCAACAATTCAGTCACTCAGAGGGCTTTAACAGGCCCTTATTTATTTACAGCCATGACTCCCCAACGAGAAAAGACTCCCCAAAATATCTTGCCAAAAATGGAAGAAATCTTGGGAAGGGCAACTTAGAAAGATACTTCCTTTCAGGTAGATTGGGTGTGCCATGGGTGTCACAAAATGGGGTAAATACAACACACAAAACAGAACACAAGTTGTCCTCTTCTCAGTGCAAGGTGGCCAAACTAACATTGCAACACAAGGTTTCAGAATTTGCCCAAGCGACTGTCTGTGGGTAGTTGATTTGTTCCCCTGTGCTTATGTGGGTTTTCATAAAGGTCGTTGTTGTCACAAGTACAACGTTGAGTGAAATTGGTACTTGCTATCCAACATGCGACAAATCGCCACCACTCATCACTCAGCAGTGCCGCAATTAGTAAGTACAGCTGCCTTACCATGAAACTTCTGTCTGCCTTATTTGAAACACCTACCTTACCGTGAAGACACAAGTATACGGTGGATCCACAAATTATTCAGACCACTTCACTTTCCACTGTAATTAGGGAGGGCCACTCAGCCTCAGTATCACCATTTCTTTCTCTTGGTTTTCTGCAGTTTCCTTTCCACATCTCTAAAGACCCTCCGATCAGACTGTCTGCCAGGTCCTATTGGACCTAGGTGGGCTTCACCCCAGTGCTCCAGTTTTCGTCCCCACTTCTGAACTGGCAGAAGCTGAGTTGGCCCACTTTTCATATGTGAGATGCATTCTCTGTGACGGACGGATGTTCCATCCAGGATGCCGTGGGAGCAGACAGAGGCTCCCAGCAGCCCCTCTAATGAGTAAACTGGGTTTAGAGGATTGGTGGCTTCGGCTTATAGTATACGTCGTTCATTTTAGGATTTTTTTTTTTAAACATTTCTTTGAAAATACTTGAAATTAAAGGAACAATCAAGAGAGCTGGATTGGCATGACCTGTGCCCAGTGAAAAGACCCTCAGCAACTCCAGTTATCCTTCCAGCATCCTCTCACCTTTTTCAGCTGTTGATCCTTTTACCTCAATTGCTTCCACCAGATTAATTTCACAGTTTTAAGTGCTGGTAGTTGATAAGTGAAAATGCACTCCTGCTGCTCCCTTCACTCACATTGTTTTCTTATAATGAGAGGGGTTCAGATTTATGGTGGCATTCCTTGGAGCCTTCACAGTCCGCCAGTAATGACAGCGCCCTGTTATAATAAATGCCACTCAAGTAAGTTTGCAGAGACTCGCATGTTAGTCAAGGGCATCTAACACTTTGCTCAGGTACAGACGAGATTTTGAATTGAGAAATTATTATAAATAAAAAATACACCTCATGCACAGAGGAGCCATGCTTAAAAGTTATGTGTAATGTCATCTTCTCAAAGGTCACAGAGGACAGAGCCCACCATAAACATCAGGGACAAAACCATCCACTGATAATTCAGAATCCCCAATCAATCAAACATGGTGTACATGTCAAGAAAATCCACACCCACTGTGGACAGGGGTCCGATTTAAACCTAGGACACCGGATCTGTAAAATGGTGGTGCTGACCACTGAGGCTTTATGTGTGGATAAAGTAGTGTGGATTGCCAAAGTATTGCGACCCCCTCACTTTCTGCACACATTACTGTATTAAGAGATTTCATTTTCAATGAATACATTTGCCAGTTTTGCCCATCAATCTACACTCAATAACCCATAATGACAAAGTGAAAGCGTGTTTTCAGAAAGGTCTGCAGATTTATTAAAGATCAAAACCTGAAATCTCTCAATTTATATAAATACAGGTAAGTATTCAGACCCTCAATTTAGTACTTTGCAGGAGCTTCTTTAGAAGTAATTCCAGCTTTGGGTATTTTTATCTAAATCTCTACAATTTCTGCACACCTACAATTGGGCACGTCATCCCATTCTTCCTGGCAGGTTCTCTTTAGCTTCATTAGACCGGATGGGAAGCGCCCGTAAACTGCCGTCTTCGGGCCCTTCTCAGATGTTCTATGGTGTTTAAGTCTGGGCTTTGGCTGGGCCATTCAAGGACACTCGGGGACTCGTCCCAAAGCACTCCAGCATTGTCTCGGCTGTGTACTCTGGTCATTGTTGTGTTGAAAGGTGGCCCATTGTCCCAGCCTGTGTTACATGTTTTCTTCCAGGCCCTCTCTGTGTTTGGCTATGTTTGTCCTTTCATCAGATTCTGACAGGTCTCCCTGTCCCTGCCACTGAGATGCACCCCATAGCAGGATGTTACTACCAGCAAAGTTCACCGTAGGGATGGTATTAGGCAGGTGATGAATAGTCCCTTGTCTTCATCAGACACGGTGCCTGGAGTTCTGCCCAAATGGTTTTGTCTCTTTAGAGCAGAGACTCTTTCTCCTCGTGCTCTCAGAGTCATTTAAATGCCGTTTGCCACACTCCAAGTGGGAGCCACCGTACCATAAACGTCTAATTGATAGAGTGCTATTGAGATGGTTGTGCTTCTGACAGATTCTCCCATCCCAGTAGAGGACTTCTGCAACTGTGTTGCAGTGACCATTGAGTTTTCTGTCTCCTCACTGACCAAAGCCCTTCTTGCTCAGTTGCTCAGTTTGACCAGATGTCCGCAGGCTGTTGGATTAGTTCAGAAACAGTATTATGCTATTCTGTTTTTTTGATCGTATGATCATATGGAGGTATGCTCCATAAGCGGGTCTGGTCACATCTAAATGTCAAAGCACTTTGAGCTACATTATCTGTATGAAAATGTGCTATATAAATAAATGTTGTTGTTGTAAACTGGTGGTAGAAGCACTGGCATGTGTCACCAAGCCATTGTAGATGATTCGGAATGCAGCAGCACGTCTGGTGTCCAATCAGCTAAGGTGGGTACATGTCACTCCTCTCTTTGGATCACTGCAGTGGCTTCATAGAGTGGCACATATTAAGTTCAAATCCTTGATGCTTGCCTACAGAGTAGTCAGTGGGTCTGCACCTACTGTATATATGGAGACACTTATGCGGTCCTATGCTCCTTCTCGACCACTCAGGTCTGGTGGTGCCACCTCTGCATGGCTTCAAATGTCTCAGTCTGGACTTTTCATGTGTAGCTCCTGGCTGGTGGAATGAGCTGTCCACCTCCATTTGACATTCTGACCCCCTCAGACTCTCTTGTCTGGTGAATTCCTCTCTAAATTATATTAGCTGTTAGGTTCTTATTGTCTTAGAATTTTAACTCGCTTATACTTTGTTTTGACCCCTGTTGTATAACACTTGTTCGCAAACCGACTCCCAGACTGATGCTCACTGGATTATGTTGACCTCTTTCGTAAGTCAAACGTAAATGTAAGTACAGGATAGGAACTTACAGAAGATACCTAATCCATAAACATCTTACACAAGAACTTCCCTTTTCTTTGTAATATCTATTTTTTTTTGTGAACCGCTTTTGCTTTGAATTTTACTAAAATTTTTAAAACAAAGACACTTGGATTGTGGAATTATTTGCACATGTGCTTTACTACTGCCTGAATCGTTCAGTGAAGTAAATGAAGCAGCAGAACTTTGGACATTTTGGACGAACGCAGCTGCATCAACTGTGTGACATTGTAATTCTTCCCATGTGTACTATACAATCATTTTAATGTATTTCTGAATTCCAGAATGCACTTTTCCTAAATTTCCACCAGGTGTCCTCTAATATATTATTCACGGAGGTAAATGTATTTGATTAACGTAATCATCATTTTGTAAACCTGGCTCACCTGCTTGATTTAAGGCTAAAGAGAACAAACTTCTTTATCCTTTTACAATGATTGGCACCATAGCGGTTCAGTGGTTGGCGCTGCAGCCTCCAGCATGCTAGGTTTAATCTACTTGGCTATAACCCCAAGCATGACTTGGACTTGGAATTCTATGTAAATTCAGATAAGCTCAAGTCAGAATCAGCGTGCCGTATAATACGGGTGGAATCCCATTGTAACGAAATTCATTGGACCATAAAAATATTTCATTATAATGGAAATTTCGTTATAATGAATATGGGTAAAATATGTATACTATTGTGACAGGGGTCACCAGCGATTCTCCATCTCTAATGGCAGCGGCTCAAGGACAACTCCTTAGCTGCTGTGCTGTGTCTGAGGCAGGATCAATCAGATAGATAGATAGATAGATAACTTTATTAATCCCAAGGGGAAATTCACATCAATCATGCTTGTTGCACAATGTTTAGAACATTTAACACTTGGCGTCTCTTCCTCGCACCCACCTAGGGCCTCATGTATAATGCCATACATAGAATTCACACTAAAACATGGCGTATGGACAAAACTAGAAACGTGTGTACACACAAAAAAATTCAGATACATAAAACTGTACATAAGCAAAGTTCTACACACTTTCCTTTTATAAATCCCAATCAACGTGAATTTTAATAAACACGCATGCGCCTACAGCCCCACACCAGCTCCTCCTAGAATTACAACTACAGTATGTGAATAAGCAAATCAATATAAACAGCCCCTTCTTTTCAGTATTTTATTAGAAGGCATTGGCAAAAGCACTAATAAAAAAGAATTTCAGTGAATGTAATTAATAATAATAATTCTTTTTCATTTATATGCTGCTTTTCTCACTACTCAAAGCGCTCAGTAATTGCAGGTGAAGGGCCTTGCTCAAGGGCCCAATAGAGCAGAGTCCCTTTTGGCATTTACAGGATTCGAACCGGCAACCTGCCGATTGCCAGTGCAGATCCCTAGCCTCAGTGTGTAATGGAGGTCCTGCTCAATGAAGTATAGACAATGAAAAACGTACTGTTTGGTGGATTAAGCAGCGGTATAAGCAACAAAAGGCAGGAGTGGCACAGAGCGGTGGAGGCACTCAAAAGTTCAAGTTCAGAAAGTCGCACAGTGCCCGAAATAATAAAAAAGTGGTTATGGTGTTATGGTTCCACAGCTCGCTGAGCAAGGCCGTTTCTTTTTAAATAAATTATCACCGCACTCACGGCGGCTTCATGAGGGGGCGTAGTGGCCATAGCAAGCCGCGGGGAGATCTGCGGTGTGGGCGTTTCTCACCGAGTGCACAGGTGAGGGACTGTCCACATCCGTGATTGTTCCCGTGGCTAATGTGCTGCAGCTGCTATGGCCGCTCGCTGTATAAAAGAAGCGCGAGTCGGTTGGGAGAGAGATCAAAAAGAACGAGAAAAACGAAAAGAGAAACAGGACGGAGGTTACAGGGAGCGAGGAAGCAAGTCGATGCAAGAGAGAGAGAGAGACACACGGTACGTATGTGTGGGCGAGCGAATGAGCGCTCGTGGGCAGCTGCGAGGAAGCTGGGTGTTAGGCCGACACCCAGGTGTTGACGTTGAAGTCGCTCCCGCTGAGCGATCAGGTAGCAGGAGTGACCGGGTGAAAGGCGACTGGCCGCGGGAGGCCGGAAAGGTAGCGGGAGTCGGGAGGCTTGGTCGGGGATTACCCAACGTGAGCGTCCTGGCCGTTGGATATAAACCAAGTCTCGGGACTGGGATGAGTGCCATCCCGAAGCCAGGGATCGGGAGGTCTCCAGTCTCGTGTGGAAGTGATATGGAAAAGGGCAGCTGCAGAGAGCATCTCGCCTGCTGCAAAGCCTAGTCAGGAGAAGCAGGTGAGACGCCAGCATAGAAGTGCAACCAGGCTTGTCATTGTTGTTGTTTTTAAAGACTGCTTCCTGTATGAACGTTTTAACCTCGTTTTAAAAGGATTGTTTTTTTCTATTGTTTTTTTAACCTCCACGTTTTATCGGATTATTTATTTAATGATGAAGACTTTGAATTACTGCACTTTATGGACACTTTGTTTTTGTTTTGTTTTAAATAAAAGCACTTTGCACATCTTTACCATCCCCTTGCTCAATTGTTATTGCCTCAACTGTCTAGCTCACCTCGGTTATATCTGTCGTTGGTGTTGGGTTCAAGGGCTTCCACATAGCAGATGGGAGCGTGGAGTCGAACCCACATCGTCACAGTGGTCAGGTATCAAAGTCGACGTGAAAAGGCGAGTCACAGCATACCATCTGGAAAAACAAGGTCTATGTCAAGATTAAAGTCAAAATGCAGACTTTAATCTTAAAATTTCCACTTTAATCTTGTTGTTTATTTTGTCATTAAAGCAGAACGTTGTAAATGTTGTCATCAAATTGATGTTTAATTTACTAGAGTTTCTCAAATCCCATCGTAACTAAAGTAGCACGTTAAATTTTTTTGTCGACCCAGTCGTTAATCACTACGTGCTTTTTAAACGATCTTTCTCTTATGCCGACAGGAGCGCACAGGTGGTGATCACCACACAGAATACATTACATTCATGATGTTACAGCTCTCTGAACATTTTAGAATACTAGGATGTATACTTGATATCATTTTCATGATGAAATGCATTATAACATGTATTAAACACATGAAGCCACGGTGGAGCAGTGGTAGGGATGAGCTGGTGCCTCGTCCAGGGTTTGTTCCTGCCTCCTGCTCGATGCTTGCTGGGATGGAATAATTAATTGCAGCAGTACTGTCTCTGTCAAACGTACCAACCACCAATTCCTGTCCCTCCGTTTTTTTCTGCATGTAACCATTCGCCACACAATAACCATCTGTAATAAATATAAAACCAGCTGTAAGCTTAGAAAGCTGATTCTTCAAAACTTTTAAGGAGCATTGAAAAATCATTGTTATACATTTGTTTGTTCCATCCGTCCATCCATCCAGGTCTGTGTCATTCCCAGCAAGAGTTGCGGGGAGTTAGTGAGGTAATTAGGGTGAGTCGCACCTGCACATGCAGATGTGGTCGTTCTCAATTGCTTCATCGGCTTCTTGCGGAATGTGATTAAGGTGCGGCGCCCACGGTGCCATATATGTACACGCCTGCCTGGGGGATCGGGGGAGAAGGAAAAGAGAGGAAAACAAAACACAACAAGATCACAAAGGAGGTTAAGACGAGTGAAGAGCAATCTTGGGAGGACCATCTGGCCACCTGGAATGAGAAGGCAGTATGAGCTGGGCCGCTCTAGGGGCTTCTTCGTCCAACTGAATACTTGGGTGGAGTAGGGCGAGCAAGGCAGATGACCTCCCTAGACATCCGAGGTGAGACTGAGTGAGCGTGAAGGAAGACGGGAGGAGAGCCGACCTCGGACGGTCTGGCTGTGCAGTCTGGAGGCAGCCAAGACAGGGGTCAGCAGAAAGAAGTTCATGGCTGCTGAGTTCCCGCCGTCTACGAGAGTGATGGGTGAGCCGGGGAGCAAGAGAAGGAGGTGAGCTGAGATCTTGAGGAGTTAGAGACTGCATTTTAACCTCTGATTTTAACAGATTTATTTATTATGGATTCCAGGGAGCAGCCTGGCTTGAGGGTAGGAGCTCTGTGGTGCAGATATTTCATCTCCTGCATGAGACACCATCTTCTGGGAGCACCTTGCTATTATAGCTCCTGGACCAGAAGGGGACGGGTAAGTTGCTCTTGATGGATGTCTTCTCTAAGCTGTTAGTGACAAATGAGACTGGAGAGTCAATGATTGCTCCCCCTGATGTGACAGAGTGGAAGTGCTTACCTCTGATGAGCCCGGAAGGTGATCCTGTGTCCGGTCGTTGTCCACATGGAGACTGAATATTCTTTCTGTGTGTGTGTTTTGAGTTTTCTCCCTTCTCTGTCCTGGCTGTGTGAGTTTTGGCCCAGTATGTGTCCATGTGATGGGCCTGCAATGTTCATGATTGTCTCCTGCCTTGCACCGAGTGCTGCTGGGATAGGCTGCACACCATTGTCATCCTGAACTGCATTAGTGGATTTGAGAATATTACATTATTACAGATATCAGCTTTTATTTTATTTAGTTCTGTTTGCTCCAATTTCAAAATCACAAAAGAATTTACCAGAAGGGGATGAAGTTATAGTATTTTCATTTCAATTCTGTTCACTAGTTTAGTTAGTTTATTCTTTAATTCTTTTTAAATGTGTCAGACTTGATGTTACCCTCTCGATGGATATTTCCAGCAAATGTTCTTGGTAACTGTTGCACAGTGTCCTCTCTTGCATACTTTAAATCCAATATATATTTGTTTCAGTGGCTTTCTCTCTTTTTTTTCCAGAGAAAGGAGCAGATTAAAATTCTTTCACATTCCTGTCGACTGAGAAAGAGTAGCTCGTTGCTATGACCGACAGGATAAGGCTGCGGCCAGTGTGAAGAAATCAACACCCAACGAAAGCGTAGTTTATCTGTGCCATAGAAATTTAAAAAAAAAAGAAAAGAAATGGCCCCCTTTGCATTCTTGGTGGCGTCTCTTTGAGTCTGCGGAAGGACTTGTCACCTTTTGATCGCTGGCATCTGGTGACAGGATAAGAAGAAAGATGAAGGGCTCCCGTCTCCTCACTGATGGCTGACGGCGTGCGCGCGTCGGAGGGGCTCACGTCCTGGTAATTTCTACGCTGTCGAGTTGCCTTGAGGTTGTCATTAATCTGCATGTAGACCTCCCTGACGGCTGCGATACTAAGAGAAGATGAGGTGAAATTGTGAAATCCCTGCCGTAACGTTGATTAAGTTAGGAAAGCGTCCATTAAAGGTAATGAGATCTAACCAAAGGGCACCAAATGTGCGCGTGAATGTCAAAATGAGCCCAGGACATTTATTTGCTTTCAATGATATTAGCTTTCTATTAGCATGCAGGGGCTACAAATAAAGCTAACAATAATAATGAAAAACTTAGCAAAGTACTTGATTTAAGAGTTGGAGGGGAAGCCAGAGACCTGAATATTATTCAAGAAGAAAATGAAGCGAAAGCAACAACTTTTTGTGATATTTTTTTTAAGCTGCTTAGTTGTGTGTCGTAATAATGGCCTGATCATAAAACGATGTAAGTAAGAGTGAGGATGCGTAACGCTGGGCTACAGGCGGCAGGCAGCTGCTGTTCTTTGCTAAATGTGACAAAATGCTAAAATGTTGAAATACATTTAATACAATAAGGACCAGAATAAGTACATGTTATTCATTTAAGGATGTTTTGTCTTATAATGTGGGATGGCACAGTGCTGGTAGGCACTGCTGCTTCATGGATCCACCAGTGTTTGGGTTCAAATCCCTTCCCAGTCACTCCTCAGTTTCTTTCAGTGCCCCTTTTTCCCACCCCTGTATCTCTGAGACTTGCCTGCTGCCTTAACGGTGCTTTGTCTATCTAAAGCGGTGGCTTTCCTTCTATTCATTTCTGTCTTATACCAAGCAAAATGACAAAATGATGATATTGGCTAACTAAAAAGATTACAATATGTAAACCCCCGATTTTGTAAAGAATCCGAAATCCATGAATGGCAATCGCTTTCTGTTCCGTCCGATCTTTGGAGGGATGACAAATCATGGAGGGTGGGAGCGTCCTGGGAAAGTTTTCATTTAATTAAATAAATATATTTTTACTAAAATGAACCAATTTATTGAAACTAAAATTGAAATATAATTGTTTTATCATTTAAGTCCAAAATGTCTTTGAGTTGCTGCACTCATAAGTAAAAAAAACAGGTTTTAACTACTCCATACCAGGGAGAGCTGATTCAAGGACAGAAAACCATCTTTACCAAAAATGTTATTTATAAGGAAATTTTTGATTAACTATTTTGAATTGACCATTTTATGAATTTTTTGTTTCCAATTTACTTCATTTAAACCTTTGCACTCTGATATTTGTTTTACATATAAGTGCAGCAACTCAAAGACATCTTGGACTTAAATGATAAAACAATTACATTTCAATTTTAGTTTTAATAAATTGGTTAGTTTTATTACAAATATATTTATTTATTTTTTTAATTAAGTGAAAACTTTCCCAGGACGCTCCCACCCTCCAAAATTTTTCATCCCTCCAAAGATCAGAGGGAACAGAAAGTGATTGCCATTCTTGGATTTGCAATTCTTTAGAGAATCGGGGGTTTACTGGTCTATATTACTAAACGAAGGTTGTATATATGCATGGATGCCAGACGCCAGAAGCAAGCCGCGCACAATCCAACCGCCGCCCGAACGCGAACGCGCACAATACAACCGCCGCCCGAATGCGCACAATCCAACCGCCGCCCGAACGCGAACGCGCACAATCCAACCGCTGCCTGAACACGAACGCGCATACCATCGCATATACAACCTTCGTTTAGTAATGTAGATCTCCAGCCCGGGATCCGCCGCCATGGTCATTTCAGCATGCGAATCCGCCGCCGTCACCATCAGGGAACTAGGTGGTGCCGAAAGCGCACGCGCACAGCGCCTCAACGACTCCGAGTCAAACCCAGTGGCGCCCAAACAACACAACACAACCTGCAGGGTTTGATTCTGGGGAGCTGAGGCGCTGTGCGCATGCGCTTTCGGTGCTGCTGGCCTCTGGCATCCGTGCATATATACAACCTTTGTTTAGTAATATACAGGGTGACACAGAAAAACGGAAACTTTTGAAAAACCCAATAAAAATAGAAGAAATCCAACAAAAAAATTTTATTGACAGCAATTGAACCACTACAACTTGCCTTTAAAGAGACAGCAATCCAAATTATCAATGTCTGAAAATTATGTCCTGTAGGTGGCGTCCTCCTGTACGTATGCATTCTTCCAATCTGCTGTTGAGGTTCCCCATTGATCGCTGCAACATCTCAGCTGGGATACCACGAATTTCGTCTTGAATTCTTTGTTTCAATTCATTCAGCGTCCTTGGCCGAGTCGTGTAGACCTGACTCTTAAAGGAGCCCCACAAGAAAAAAATCACAAACGGGCAGATCTGGTGATCTTGAGGGCCAGGGAATGTCACCAAATCTTGAGATGACACGGTTACCGAACAATTCTCGCACAGCTGCCATTGATTGCCTTGCAATTCATTACTAAATGGCGAGACTGTTTACAGCTCAAGGTCCCTGTTCCGCAGTGCTGCCAACTGTTCATGGCTGCCACTACGCATTTCAGAAGTTCCCGTTTTTCTGTGTCACCCTGTAGATGCTACCCTACTTAATATGGTGCATTTCTCATCTGTCCAATATAGCGCCTTTGCAATCTGCCTGGTGACATCTGTATGCCAAGTAATTGTACGTCCAAGCTGATTATTTGGCTGCCCTGTGGTTGTGGCCGACCCCTTAACCCGGTGCTTTTATGTTTTATACACACGAGCGACCGCAGTGTTGGACTAGGAGTGTTTATCTTGTTGGCATTCTTGATTTATTTCATTTTCAAGGTCAGATGAGCCAAGGTCCCTCTAAGCATCGCTGGACCAGAGCCCAAATGTGAACGCTTGACAGAACGCAGGCAGACAATCATACGCCCATTACAGGGCACTTAGAGCTCCCTTCCCATCAGGATGTTTATCCAAAGTCTAGGAGCTGAAAGAAAGAAGACTTGCAAATTGATCATTTCAGTTCTCCTGTAAATGTGCTACGGAATGACAGCAATTAGCGTTACGGTGAAAAATAAAGAATTGTGTGATGACTGAGCGCATCTGAGAGTGTAAAGGGCTCCATACAAATGAGGAAAAGCGGGAGTCATACCAGCCGTGGTCTTTGACGGTGGCTATTTGAGAGGATGGTGGTGTTAACTTTCTTGTTCATTATCTGCACAATTCTCTGACCTATACGGGAATCTCGCTGTCATACTTGGGTGCAGCTGAAAAAAAATGGGCCTATTGAGGGGTGAAGCAGGTGGCACGAAATGTCTGCTGATGTGTACGTTTTGATTTGTTTTCCTGCCATATGACGTGGTGGGGGGGTTTAGTACCAAGTCTTCCTTGCCAATGTGTTTCATGCAAAAGTGATAGAGGTGTGAAAGAAAATGTAACTGCTTGCAAACTACTAAGGGTTCAAAGCTGTTTTGTTATAACGGCAGGTTATTCATACAGGCGTCTGTCGTAAGCTGATCCAGGGCAACTCCTTTATTTAGCATGTGTCCGTCGGACACAGGAAAGATGACTTGGGGCTCCTCTTGATATGTACGCCAAAAAGAAAGAGTTGCATAATATAAGATGAAATGCTTAGATGCTGTTTCATAAGTAAGCGGGAGGAAGGAAAATGAATATTAAAAGGCGATTGAAACGGGGGAACTTTGCTCTTCTGCCTTGCAACGTGGAATCCACGTACAGTGGAACCTCGGTTCACGACCATAATTCGCTCCAAAACTCTGCTCTTAAACCGATTTGGTCGTGAACTGAAGCAATTTCCACCATAGGGTTGTATGTAAATACAATTAATCCGTTCCAGACCGTACGAACTGTATGTAAATATATATTTCTTTAGTTTTTAAGCACAAATATAGTTAATTATACCATAGAATGCACAGCGTAATAGTAAACTAAATGTAAAAACATTGAATAACACTGAGAAAACCTTCAACAGAGAAGACTAACACTGCAAGAGTTCGCGCTATAGTGCTAGGAACTGCTCGCTAAAAACACTTTTTTTTAATGAGTTTTAAGCACAGGGAAAAAATGAACATTTGAAAAATCCGTAATTTAAAAAACCACCAAGAAAAGTAACATTGCAACAATGCACGCTACGAACCGATCGCTGTAAACAGAACTGAAAATAAAAACAAGCCTTCTCTACCTTACTGTATGTGTCCAGTCCTTCCCTCTCTCGCTCTTTCGCGAGCCTGGAGCGCCTGTGTCTGTGTGTGTGCCTCCCTCTCGCGCGCCTGTGGGTGTGTTGCGCTCTTTCTCTTGCGCGCCTCTGTGTGAGTGTGTGTCGCTCTCTCTCTCTCTCGCGCGCCTCTGTGTGTGTGTGAGTCGTTCTCTCTCTCTCGCGCGCCTCTGTGTGTGTGTGTGTCGTTCTCTCTCTCGCGCGCCTCTGTGTGTGTGTGTGTCGCTCTCTCTCTCTCTCGCGCGCGCCTCTGTGTGTGTGTGAGTCGTTCTCTCTCTCGCGCGCCTCTGTGTGTGTGT